>CM056197.1:11063745-11446692 GCA_029692085.1 Gymnothorax javanicus
TAGAATCAGATGCATTTAAGCATAACCCTCATGAGAATACAGATCAGATGCTTTTAATTAACCCTTCTTGTATATATCAAATCAGTAATGTTAAGTTTGAATGTTAATGCTAACTTGCTAATGCTAGCATCTAATGCTAGTGCTAATATCTGGTCATTGTTATCTGAAGTGTTCTTATGATGAGAATAGAGATCAGATGGCATTTAGCATAACCCTCATGAGAATATGAGATCAGATGCTTTTAATTAACCCTTCATGTAAATAGCAAATCAGTAATGTTAATGTTTGAATGCTAATGCAATTGTAATGCTAGCGATCTAATGCTAGTGCTAATTCTGTCATATTAATACTGAAGTGTCCTTTATGATAGAACTAAGAATCAGATGGCATTTAAGCTAACCCTGCATTGATATAGATCATGGCATTATATATCCATTGTTGTATTTTAAGCAAATACAGTAATGTAATGTTTGAATGCTAATTAACTCTATCTGCATATAATGTAATGCTAATATTGCTATGTAACTGTAAGTGTCCTCTATGATGAGAATAGACATCAGATGTCATTTAAGCTATAACCCTCATGAGGAATATAGATCAGATGGCCATTAAACTTATCAATTCTTGTATATAGCAAATACAGTAATGTTAATGTTTGAATGTTAATGCTAACTTCTAATGCTAGCGATCTAATGCTAGTGCTAATATCTGTCATTGTTATACTGTAAGTGTCCTCTATGATGGGAATATGAGATCAGATGGCATTTAAGCATAACCCTTATGAGAATATGAGATCAGATGTCATTTAATTAACCTTTCATGTATATATTCAAATACAGTAATGTTAATGTTTGATTGCTAATGCTAACTTGCTAATGCTAGCGATCTAATGCTAGTGCTAATATCTGGTCATTGTTATACTGAAAGTGTCCTTTATGATGAGAATAAGAATCAGATGGCATTTAAAGCATACCCTTCATGAGAATATGAGATCAGATGGCTTTTAATTAACCTCTTGTATATAGGCAAATACAGTAATGTTAAGTTTGAATGCTAATGCTAACTGTAATGCTAGCGATTAATGCTATGCTAATATCTGTTCATTGTAATACTGTAAGTGTCCTCTATGATGAGAATAAGACATCAGATGGCATTTAAGCATAACCCTGAATGAGAATATGAGATCAGATGGCATTAAAGCTTATACATTTTGTATATAGGCAAATACAGTAATGTTAATGTTTGAATTAATGCTAACTTGATAATGCTAGCATCTAATGCTAGTGCTAATATCCTGCTCAATGTTATACTGTAAGTGTCCTCTCTCATGAGAAATATGAAATCAGATGGCATTTAGCATAACCCTTATGAGAATATGAGATCAGATGCATTTAATTAACCTTCTTGTATATATGTCAAATACAGTAATGTTTATGTTTGATTGCTAATGCTAACTTCTAATGCTAGATCTAATGCTAGTGCTAATATCTGTCATTGTTATACTGAAGTGTCCTTATGATGAGAATAAGAGATCAGATGGCATTTAAGATTACCCTTCATGAGAATAGAGATCAGATGGCTTTAATAGCCCTCTTGTATATGGCAAATACAGTAATGTTAAGTTTGAATGCTAATGCTAACTTGCTAATGCTAGCATCTAATGCTAGTGCTTATATCTGTTCATTGTTATACTGAAGTGTCTCTATGATGAGAATAAGAATCAGATGGCATTTAAGCATAACACTACATGAGAATATGAGATCAGATGACTTTTAAATTAACCCTTTTTGTATATAGACAAATACAGAATTGTAATGTTTGAATGCTAATGCTAACTTGCTAATGCTAGCGATCTAATGCTAGTGCAAATATCTGTTCATAGTTATACTGTAAGTGTCCTCTATTATGAGAATCAGACATCAGATGGCATTTAAGCATAATACTGAATGAGAAACAGATCAGATTGCATTTATGTATCCATTGTTGTTGTATATAGGCAAATACAGTAATGTTAATGTTTGAATGCTAATGCTAAACTGCTAATGGTAGCGATATAATGCTAGTGCTAATATCTGCTCATTTTAATACTGTAAGTGTCCTCTATGATGAGAATAAGACATCAGATGGCATTTAAGCATTATCCTGCATGAGAATATGAGATCAGATGTGCATTAAAGCTTATCCATTGTTGTATATAGGCAAATACAGTAATGTTAATGTTTGAATGCTAATGCTAACTTGCTAATGCTAGCGATCTAATGCTAGTGCTAATACCTGCTCAATGTTATACTGTAAGTGTCCTCTCCGATGGGAATAAGAGAACAGATGGCATTTAAGCATAACCCGCTATGAGAATATGAGATCAGATGTCATTTAATTAACCTTTCTTGTATATATTCAAATGCATGTAATGTTAATGTTTGATTGCTAATGCTAACTTGCTAATGCTAGCGGATCTAATGCTAGTGCTAATATCTGGTCATTGTTATACTGAAATGTCCTTTTATGATCAGAATAAGAGATCAGATGGCATTTAAGCATAACCCTCCATGAGAATAAGAGATCAAGATGACTTTAAATTAACCCTTTTTGTATATAGTCAAATACAGAAATTGTTAATGTTTGAATGCTAATGCTAACTTGCTAATGCTAGCGATCTAATGCTAGTGCTAATATCTGGTCATTGTTATGCTGAAAGTGTTCTTTATGATGAGAATAAAGAGATCAGATGGCATTTTAGCATAACCCATCATGAGAATATGAGATCAGATGGCTTTTAATTAACCCCTTCATGTATAAAGGCAAATACAGTATTGTTAATGTTTGAATGCTAATGCTAACTTGCTAATGCTAGCGATCTAATGCTAGTGCTAATATCTGTTCATTATTATACTGGAAGTGTCCTCTATGATCAGAACAAGACATCAGATGGCATTTAAGCTTAAACCCTGCTTGAGAATATGAGATCAGATGGCATTTATGCATATCCATTGTTGTATAAAGGCAAATACAGTAATGTTAATGTTTGAATGCTAATGCTAACTTGCTAATGCTAGCGATATAATGCTAGTGCTAATATCTGCTCATTGTAAAACTGTGAAAGTGTCTCTATGATGAGAATGAGACATCAGAAGGCATTTAAGCATAACCCTGTATGAGAATATGAGATCAGATGGCATTAAAACTTATACATTCTTGTATATATTCAAATACAGTAATGTTAATGTTTGAATGCTAATGCTAACTTGCTAATGCTAGCGATCTAATGCTAGTGCTAATATCTGCTCAATGTTATACTGTAAGTGTCCTCTCTGATGGGAATATAAGATCAGATGGCATTTAAGCATAACCCTTCATGAGAATATGAGATCAGATGGCTTTAATTAACCCTTCTTGTATATATTCAAATACAGTAATGTTAATGTTTGATTGCTAATGCTAACTTGCTAATGCTAGCGATCTAATGCTAGTGCTAATATCTGGTCATTGTTATACTGAAAGTGTCGCTTTATGATGAGAATAAGATATCAGATGGCATTTAAGCATTATAATGAGAATATGAGATCAGATGGCTTTTAATTAAGCCCTCATGTATATAGGGCAAACACAGTAATGTTAAAAGTTTGAATGCTAATGCTAACTTGCTAATGGCGATCTAATGCTAGTGCTAATATCTATTCATTGTTATTCTGCAAAGTGTCCTCTATGATGAGAATTAGACATCAGATGGCATTTAAGCATAACACTGAATGAGAATCTGAGATCAGATGGCATTTATGCTTATCCATTGTTGTATATAGGAAAATACAGTAATGTTAATGTTTGAATGCTAATGCTAACCTGCTAATGGTAGCGATATATTGCTCGTGCTAATATCTGCTCATTTTTAATACTGTAAGTGTCCTCTATGATGAGAATAAGACATCAGATGGCATTTAGCATTACACTGAATGAGAATATGAGATCAGATGGCATTAAAGCTTATCCATTCTTGTATATAGGCAAATACAGTAATGTTAATGTTTGAATGCTAATGCTAACTTGCTAATGCTAGCGATCTAATGCTAATGCTAATATCTGCTCAATGTTATACTGTAAGTGTCCCTCTGATGGGGAATATGTGATCAGATGGCATTTAAAGCTTAACCCTTCATGAGAATATGAGATCAGAAGGCTTTTAATTAACCCTTCTTGTATATATTCAAATAATGTAATGTTAATGTTTGAATGCTAATGCTAACTTGCTAATGCTAGCGATCTAATGCTAGTGCTAATATCTGGTCATTGTTATACTGTAAGTGTTCTTTATGATGAGAATAAGATATCAGATGGCATTTTAGCATACCCTTCTTGAGAATATGAGATCAGATGGCTTTTAATTAACCCTTCATGTATAAAGGCAAATACAGTATTGTTAATGTTTGAATGCTAATGCTAACTTGCTAATGCTAGCGATATAATGCTAGTGCTAATATCTGCTAAATGTTATACTGTAAGTATCCTCTCTCATGGGAATATGTGATCAGATGGCATTTAAGCATAACCCTTCATGAGAATATATGAGATCAGATGGCTTTTAATTAACCCCTTCTTGTATATAGGGCAAATACAGTAATGTTAATGTTTGAATGCTAATGCTAACTTGTTAATGCTAGCGATCTAATGCTTGTCAAATATCTGCTCATTGTTATACTGCTGTAAGTGTCCTCTATAATGAGAATAAGACATCAGATGTCATTTAAGTTTAACCCATCATGAGAATATGAGATCAGATGACATTAAAGCTTATCCATTCTTGTATATAGGCAAATCCAGTAATGTTAATGTTTGAATGCTAATGCTAACTTGCTAATGCTAGCAATCTAATGCTAGTGCTAATATCTGGTCATTGTTATACTGTAAGTGTCCTCTATGATGGGAATATGAGATCAGATGTCATTTAAGCATAACCCTTTATGAGAATATGAGATCAGATGTCATTTAATTAACCCTTCTTGTATATATTCAAATACAGTAATGTTAATGTTTGATTGCTAATGCTAACTTGCTAATGCTAGCGATCTAATGCTAGTGCTAATATCTGGTCATTGTTATACTGAAAGTGTCCTTTATGATGAGAATAAGAGATCAGATGCCATTTAAGCTAACCCTTCATGAGAATATGAGATCAGATGGCTTTAAATTAACCCTTCTTGTATATAGGCAAATACACTAATGTTAATGTTTGAATGCTAATGCTAACTTGCTAATGCTAGCGATCCAATGCTAGTGCTAATATCTGTTCATTGTTATACTGTAAGTGTCCTCTAGATGAGAATAAGACATCAGATGGCATTTAAGCATAACCCTGCATGAAATATGGAGATCAGATGGCATTAAAGCATGAGCAAATAATATGTTAATGTTTGAATTCTAATGCTAACTTGCTAATGCTAGCGATCTAATGCTAGTGCTAATACCTGCTCAATGTTATACTGTAAGTGTCCTCTCTGATGGGAATATGTGATCAAATGTCATTTAAGCATGACCCTTCATGAGAATATGAGATCAGATGTCATTTAATTAACCCTTCTTGCAAAAAGGCAAATAAAGTAATTTTAATGTTTGAATGCTAATGCTAACTTGCTAATGCTAGCGATCTAATGCTTGTGCAAATATCTGCTCATTGTTATACTGCAAGTGTCCTCTATGATGAGAATAAGACAGCAGATGTAATTTAAGTAAAACCCTTCATGAGAATATGAGATCAGATGGCATTAAAGCTTATCCATTCATGTATATAGGCAAATCCACTAATGTTAATGTTTGAATGCTAATGTTAACTTGCTAATGCTAGCAATCTAATGCTAGTGTTCATATCTGGTCATTGTTATACAGTAAGTGTCCTCTATGATGGGAATATGAGATCAGATGGCATTTACATAACCCTTTTGAGAGAATATGAGATCAGATGTCATTTAATTAACCTTTCTTGTATATATTCAAATACAGTAATGTTAATGTTTGATTGCTAATGCTAACTTGCTAATGCTAGCGATCTAATGCTAGTGCTAATATCTGGTCATTGTTATACTGAAAGTCTCCTTTATGATGAGAATAAGAGATCAGATGGCATTTAAGCATTACCCTTCATGAGAATATGAGATCAGATGGCTTTTTAATTAAGCCCTCTTGTATATAGGCAAATACAGTAATGTTAATGTTTGAATGCTAATGCTAACTTGCTAATGCTAGCGATCTAATGCTAGTGCAAATATCTGTTCATTGTTATACTGCAAGTGTCCTCTATTATGAGAATCAGACATCAGATGGCATTTAAGCATAATACTGAATGAGAAACAGATCAGATTGCATTTATGCTTATCCATTGTTGTATATAGGCAAATACAGTAATGTTAATGTTTGAATGCTAATGCTAAACTGCTAATGGTAGCGATATAATGCTAGTGCTAATATCTGCTCATTTTAATACTGTAAGTGTCCTCTATGATGAGAATAAGACATCAGATGGCATTTAAGCATTATCCTGCATGAGAATATGAGATCAGATGTGCATTAAAGCTTATCCATTGTTGTATATAGGCAAATACAGTAATGTTAATGTTTGAATGCTAATGCTAACTTGCTAATGCTAGCGATCTAATGCTAGTGCTAATACCTGCTCAATGTTATACTGTAAGTGTCCTCTCCGATGGGAATATGAGAACAGATGGCATTTAAGCATAACCCTTTATGAGAATATGAGATCAGATGTCATTTAATTAACCTTTCTTGTATATATTCAAATACAGTAATGTTAATGTTTGATTGCTAATGCTAACTTGCTAATGCTAGCGATCTAATGCTAGTGCTAATATTCTGGTCATTGTTATACTGAAAGTGTCCTTTATGATCAGAATAAGAGATCCAGATGGCATTTAAGCATAACCCTCCATGAGAATAAGAGATCAGATGACTTTAAATTAACCCTTTTTTGTATATAGTCAAATACAGAATTGTTAATGTTTGAATGCTAATGCTAACTTGCTAATGCTAGCGATCTAATGCTAGTGCTAATATCTGGTCATTGTTATGCTGAAAGTGTTCTTTATGATGAGAATAAAGAATCAGATGGCATTTAGCATAACCCATCATGAGTGAGATCAGATGGCTTTTAATTAACCCTTCATGTATATAGGCAAATACAGTAATGTTAATGTTTGAATGCTAATGCTAACTTGCTAATGCTAGCGATCTAATGCTTGTGCTAATATCTGTTCATTATTATACTGGAAGTGTCCTTATGATGAGAATAAGACATCAGATGGCCTTAACCCTTCATGAGAATATGAGATCAGATGGCATTTATGCTTATCCATTGTTGTATATAAGGCAAATACAGTAATGTTAATGTTTGAATGCTAATGCTAACTTGCTAATGCTAGCAATATAATGCTAGTGCTAATATCTACTCATTGTTAAAACTGTAATTGTCTCTATGATTAGAATGAGACATCAGAAGGCATTTAGCATAACCCTGCATGAGAATATATGAGATGGCAAAAAACTTATACATTCTTGTATATATTCAAATACAGTAATGTTAATGTTTGATGCTAATGCTAACTTGCTAATGCTAGCGGATCTAATGCTAGTGCTAATATCTGCTCAATGTTATACTGAAAGTGTCCTCTGATGATCAGAATAAGTGATCAGATGGCATTTAAGCATAACCCTTCATGAGAATATGAGATCAGATGGCATTTAATTATCCATTGTTGTATATATTCAAATACAGTAATGTTAATGTTTGAATGCTAATGCTAACTTGCTAATGCTAGCGATCTAATGCTAGTGCTAATATCTGGTCATTGTTATACTGAAAGTGTCCTCTATGATGAGAATAAGATATCAGATGGCATTTAAGCATAACCCGCATGAGAATATGAGATCAGATGGCATTAAAATTTATACCCTCATGTATATAGGCAAACACAGTAATGTTAATGTTTGAATGCTAATGCTAACTTGCTAATGCTAGCGATCTAATGCTAGTGCTAATATCTGTTCATTGTTATTCTGCAAGTGTCCTCTGATGGGAGAATTAGACATCAGATGGCATTTAAGCATAACCCTGAATGAGAATATGAGATCAGATGGCATTTATGCTAATCCCTTCTTGTATATAGGCAAATACAGTAATGTTAATGTTTGAATGCTAATGCTAACCTGCTAATGCTAGCGATCTAATGCTCAATGCTAATATCTGGTCATTGTTATACTGTAAGTGTCTCTATGATGAGAATAAGACATCAGATGGCATTTAAGCATTACACTGAATGAGAATATGAGATCAGATGGCATTAATTATCCATTCTTGTATATAGGCAAATACAGTAATGTTAATGTTTGAATGCTAATGCTAACTTACACTAATGCTAGCGATCTAATGCTAGTGCTAATATCTGCTCAATGTTATACTGTAAGTGTCTCTATGATGAGGAATATGTGATCAGATGGCATTTAAGCATAACCCTTCATGAGAATATGAGATCAGATGGCTTTTAATTAACCCTTCTTGTATATATTCAAATACAGTAATGTTAATGTTTGAATGCTAATGCTAACTTGCTAATGCTAGCGATCTAATGCTAGTGCTAATATCTGGTCATTGTTATACTGTAAGTGTCCTTTATGATGAGAATAAGAGATCAGATGGCATTTAAGCATAACCTGAATGAGAATATGAGATCAGATGGCTTTTAATTATCCCTTCATGTATAAAGGCAAATACAGTAATGTTAATGTTTGAATACTAATGCTAACTTGCTAATGCTAGCGATCTAATGCTAGTGCTAATATCTGCTAAATGTTATACTGTAAGTGTCCTCTCTCATGGGAATATGTGATCAGATGGCATTTAAGCATAACCCTTCATGAGAATATGAGATCAGATGGCTTTTTAATTATCCATCTGTATATAGGCAAATACAGTAATGTTAATGTTTGAATGCTAATGCTAACTGCTAATGCTAGCGATCTAATGCTAGTGCAAATATCTGCTCATTGTTATACTGTAAGTGTCCTCTATAATGAGAATAAGACATCAGATGTCATTTAATTTAACCCATCATGAGAATATGAGATCAGATGACATTAAAGCTTATCCATTCTTGTATATAGGCAAATCAGTAATGTTAATGTTTGAATGCTAATGCTAACTTGCTAATGCTAGCGATCTAATGCTAGTGCTAATATCTGGTCATTGTTTTACTGTAAGTGTCCTCTATGATGGGAATATGAGATCAGATGTCATTTAAGCATAACCCTTTTGAGAATATGAGATCAGATGATTTAATTAACCTTCTTGTATATATTCAAATACAGTAATGTTAATGTTTGATTGCTAATGCTAACTTGCTAATGCTAGCGATCTAATGCTAGTGCTAATATCTGGTCATTGTTATACTGAAAGTGTCCTTTATGATGAGAATAAGAGATCAGATGCCATTTTAAGCTAACCCTTCTTGGAATATAAGAGATATGGCTTTAAATTAACCCTTCTTGTATATAGGCAAATACACTAATGTTAATGTTTGAATGCTAATGCTAACTTGTTAATGCTAGCGATCAATGCTAGTGCTAAAATATCTGTTCATTGTTATACTGTAAGTGTCCTCTATGATGAGAATAAGACATCAGATGGCATTTAAGCATAACCCATCATGAGAATATGAGATCAGATGGCATTAAAGCTTAACATTCTTGTATAAAGGCAAAATACAGTAATGTTAATGTTTGAATTCTAATGCTAACTTGCTAATGCTAGCGATCTAATGCTAGTGCTAATACCTGCTCATTGTTATACTGTAAAGTGTCTCTCTGATGGGAATATGTGATCAAATGTCATTTAAGCATAACCCTTTATGAGAATATGAGATCAGATGTCATTTAATTAACCCTTCTTGTAAAAATTCAAATACAGTAATTTTAATGTTTGAATGCTAATGCTAACTTGCTAATGCTAGCGATCTAATGCTTGTGCAAATATCTGCTCATTGTTAAACTGAAAGTGTCCTCTATGATGAGAATAAGAGATCAGATGTAATTTAAGTAAAACCCTTCATGAGAATATGAGATCAGATGGCATTAAAAACTTTATCATTCATGTATATAGGCAAATACACTAATGTTAATGTTTGAATGCTAATGTTAACTTGCTAATGCTAGCAATCTAATGCTAATGTTAATATCTAGTCATTGTTATACTGTAAGTGTCCTCTATGATGAGAATATGAGATCAGATGGCATTTAAGCATAACCCTTTATGAGAATATGAGATCAGATGTCATTTAAAGCTTTATACTTTCTTGTATATATTCAAATACAGTAATGTTAATGTTTGATTGCTAATGCTAACTTGCTAATGCTAGCGATCTAATGCTAGTGCTAATATCTGCTCATTGTTATACTGAAAGTGTCCTTTATGATGAGAATAAGAGATCAGATGGCATTTAAGCATTACCCTTCATGAGAATATGAGATCAGATGGCTTTTTAATTAAGCCTTTCTTGTATATAGGCAAATACAGTAATGTTAATGTTTGAATGCTAATGCTAACTTGCTAATGCTAGCGATCTAATGCTAGTGCAAATATCTGTTCATTGTTATACTGAAAGTGTCCTCTATGATGAGAATCAGACATCAGATGGCATTTAAGCATAATACTGAATGAGAATATGAGATTCAGATGGCTTTCCATTGTTGTATATCCAAATACAGTAATGTTAATGTTTGAATGCTAATGCTAAACTGCTAATGGTAGCGATATAATGCTAGTGCTAATATCTGCTCATTTTAATACTGTAAGTGTCCTCTATGATGAGAATAAGACATCAGATGGCATTTAAGCATTATCAAATGAGAATATGAGATCAGATATTGATTAAAGCTTATCCATTGTTGTATATAGGCAAATACAGTAATGTTAATGTTTGAATGCTAATGCTAACTTGCTAATGCTAGCGATCTCTAATGCTAAACCTGCTCAATATACTGTAAGTGTCCTCAGATGGGAATATGAGAACAGATGGCATTTAAGCATAACCCTGCATGAGAATATGAGATCAGATGTCATTTTAATTAACCTTTCTTGTATATATTCAAATACAGTAATGTTAATGTTTGATTGCTAATGCTAACTTGCTAATGCTAGCGATCTAATGCTAGTGCTAATATATCATTGCTGAAATGTGTTATGACTGAATAAAGATCAGATGGCATTTAAGCTAACCCTCCATGAGAGAATAAGAGATCAGATGACTTTAAATTAACCCTTCTTGTATATAGTCAAATAATGTAATGTTAATGTTTGAATGCTAATGCTAATTGCTAATGCTAGCGATCTAATGCTAGTGCTAATATCTGGTCATTGTTATACTGTAAGTGTTCTTTTATGATGAGAATAAGAGATCCAGATGGCATTTTAGAATAACCCATCATGAGAATAAGAGATCTGATGGCTTTTAAATTAACCCTTCATGTATATGACAAATACAGAATTGTAAATGTTTGAATGCTAATGCTAACTTGCTAATGCTAGCGATCTAATGCTAGTGCAAATATCTGTTCATTGTTATACTGGAAGTGTCCTCTATTATGAGAATCAGACATCAGATGGCATTTAAGCATAATACTGAATGAGAATATGAGATCAGATGGCATTTTATGCTTATCCATTGTTGTATAAAGGCAAATACAGTAATGTTAATGTTTGAATGCTAATGCTAACTTGCTAATGCTAGCGATATAATGCTAGTGCTAATATCTGCTCATTTTAATACTGTAAAGTGTCCTCTATGATGAGAATAAGACATCAGATGGCATTTAAGCATTATCCTGCATGAGAATATGAGATCAGATGGCATTAAAGCTTATCCATTGTTGTATATAGGCAAATACAGTAATGTTAATGTTTGAATGCTAATGCTAACTTGCTAATGCTAGCGATCTAATGCTAGTGCTAATATCTGCTCAATGTTATACTGTAAAGTGTCTCTCTGATGGGAATATGAGAACAGATGGCATTTAAGCATAACCCTTCATGAGAATATGAGATCAGATGTCATTTAATTAACCTTTCTTGTATATATTCAAATACAGTAATGTTAATGTTTGATTGCTAATGCTAACTTGCTAATGCTAGCGATCTAATGCTAGTGCTAATATCTGGTCATTGTTATACTGAAAGTGTCCTTTATGATCAGAATAAGATATCAGATGGCATTTAAGCATAACCCTCCATGAGAATAAGAGATCAGATGACTTTAAATTAACCCTTTTTGTATATAGTCAAATACAGAATTGTTAATGTTTGAATGCTAATGCTAACTTGCTAATGCTAGCGATCTAATGCTAGTGCTAATATCTGGTCATTGTTATACTGGAAGTGTCCTCTATGATGAGAATAAGACATCAGATGGCATTTAAGCATAACCCTGAATGAGAATATGAGATCAGATGGTTTTTAATTAACCATTGTTGTATAAAGGCAAATACAGTATTGTTAATGTTTGAATGCTAATGCTAACTTGCAAATGCTAGCGATCTAATGCTAGTGCTAATATCTGCTCATTATTATACTGTAAGTGTCTCTATGATCATGGAACAAGACATCAGATGGCATTTAAGCTTAACCCTGCATGAGAATATGAGATCAGATGGCATTTAATTATCCATTCTTGTATATAAAGGCAAATACAGTAATGTTAATGTTTGAATGCTAATGCTAACTTGCTAATGCTAGCGATCTAATGCTAGTGCTAATATCTGCTCATTGTTATACTGTAAGTGTCCTCACTATGATGTGAGAATAAAAGACCCTTCATCAGAAGGCATTTAAGCATAACCCTGCATGAGAATATGAGATCAGATGGCATTAAAACTTATACATTATGTATATATTCAAATACAAATAAGTAATGTTAATGTTTGAATGCTAATGCTAACTTGCTAATGCTAGCGATCTAATGCTAGTGCTAATATCTGGTCATTGTTATACTGTAAGTGTCCTTTCTGATGGGAATAAGATATCAGATGGCATTTAAAGCATAACCCTGAATGAGAATATGAGATCAGATGGCTTTTAATTAACCCTTCTTGTATATATTCAAATACAGTAATGTTAATGTTTGATTGCTAATGCTAACTTGCTAATGCTAGCGATCTAATGCTAGTGCTAATATCTGTTCATTGTTATACTGAAAGTGTCCTTATGATGAGAATAAGACATCAGATGGCATTTCAGCATAACCTGCATGAGAATATGAGATCAGATGGCTTTTAATGCATATCCATTGTTATATAGGCAAAACACAGTAATGTTAAAGTTTGAATGCTAATGCTAACTTGCTAATGCTAGCGATCTAATGCTAGTGCTAATATCTGTTCATTGTTATTCTGTAAGTGTCTCTATGATGAGAATAAGACATCAGATGGCATTTAAGCAAGTGTCCTGAATGAGAATATGAGATCAGATGGCATTTATGCTTATCCATTGTTGTATATAGGAAAATACAGTAATGTTAATGTTTGAATGCTAATGCTAACCTGCTAATGCTAGCGATATAATGCTAGTGCTAATATCTGCTCATTTTAATACTGTAAGTGTCCTCTATGATGAGAATAAGACATCAGATGGCATTTAAGCATAACACCTTCATGAGAATATGAGATCAGATGGCATTAAAATTATCCATTCTTGTATATATATTCAAAATACAGTAATGTTAATGTTTGAATGCTAATGCTAACTTGCTAATGCTAGCGATCTAATGCTAGTGCTAATATCTGGTCATTGTTATACTGTAAGTGTCCTTTATGATGAGAATAAGTGATCAGATGGCATTTTAGCATAACCCTTCTTGAGAATATGAGATCAGATGGCTTTTAATTAACCCTTCTTGTATAAATTCAAATACAGTATTGTTAATGTTTGAATGCTAATGCTAACTTGCTAATGCTAGCGATCTAATGCTAGTGCTAATATCTGTTCATTTTATACTGGAAGTGTCCTCTATGATGAGAACAAGACATCAGATGGCATTTTAGCATAACCCTGCTTGAGAATATGAGATCAGATGGCATTTTAATTATCCATTGTTGTATAAAGGCAAATACAGTAATGTTAATGTTTGAATGCTAATGCTAACTTGCTAATGCTAGCGATATAATGCTAGTGCTAATATCTGCTCATTGTAATACTGTAAGTGTCCTCTATGATGAGAATGAGACATCAGATGGCATTTAAGCATAACCCTTCATGAGAATATGAGATCAGATGGCTTTAAATTAACCCTTCTTGTATATAGGCAAATACAGTAATGTTAATGTTTGAATGCTAATGCTAACTTGTTAATGCTAGCGATCTAATGCTAGTGCTAATATCTGCTCATTGTTATACTGTAAAGTGTCCTCTATGATCAGAATAAGACATCAGATGGCATTTAAGCATAACCCTTCATGAGAATATGAGATCAGATGGCTTTTAATTATCCTTTCTTGTATATATTCAAATACAGTAATGTTAATGTTTGAATGCTAATGCTAACTTGCTAATGCTAGCGATCTAATGCTAGTGCTAATATCTGGTCATTGTTATACTGAAAGTGTCCTCTATGATGAGAATAAGAGATCAGATGGCATTTAAGCATAACCCTTAATGAGAATATGAGATCAGATGTTTTTTAATTAACCCTTCTTGTATATATTCAAATACAGTAATGTTAATGTTTGAATGCTAATGCTAACTTGCTAATGCTAGCGATCTAATGCTAGTGCTAATATCTGGTCATTGTTATACTGAAAGTGTCTCTATGATGAGAATAAGACATCAGATGGCATTTAAGCATAACCCTGAATGAGAATATGAGATCAGATGGCATTTAAATTATCCATTCTTGTATATAGGCAAATACAGTAATGTTAATGTTTGAATGCTAATGCTAACTTGCTAATGCTAGCGATCTAATGCTAGTGCTAATATCTGCTCATTGTTATACTGTAAGTGTCCTCTATGATGAGAATAAGACATCAGATGGCATTTAAGCATAACACTGAATGAGAATATGAGATCAGATGGCATTAAAGCTTATCCATTTTGTATATATTCAAATACAGTAATGTTAATGTTTGAATGCTAATGCTAACTTACTAATGCTAGCGATCTAATGCTAGTGCTAATATCTGCTCAATTTTATACTGTAAGTGTCTCTCTCTGATGAGAATAAGACCATCATGATGGCATTTAAGCATATATATTCAAATGAGAATATGAGATCAGATGGCATTTTAATTAACCCTTCTTGTAAAAGGCAAATAAAGTAATTTTAATGTTTGAATGCTAATGCTAACTTGCTAATGCTAGCGATCTAATGCTAGTGCAAATATCTGCTCAATGTTATACTGCAAGTGTCCTCTCTCATGGGAATGAGAATCAGATGGCATTTTAAGCATAACCCTTCATGAGAATATGAGATCAGATGGCATTTAATTATCCATTCTTGTATATATTCAAATACAGTAATGTTAATGTTTGAATGCTAATCTTGTTAATGCTAGCGATCTAATGCTTGTGCAAATATCTGCTCATTGTTATACTGTAAGTGTCCTTTATGATGAGAATAAGAGATCAGATGGCATTTAAGCATAACCCTTCATGAGAATATGAGATCAGATGACATTAAAGCTTATCCATTCTTGTATATAGGCAAATACAGTAATGTTAATGTTTGAATACTAATGCTAACTTGCTAATGCTAGCAATCTAATGCTAGTGCTAATATCTGGTCATTGTTATACTGTAAGTGTCCTCTATGATGGGAATATGAGATCAGATGGCATTTAAGCATAACCCTTTATGAGAATATGAGATCAGATGTCATTTAATTAACCCTTTCTTGTATATATTCAAATACAGTAATGTTAATGTTTGATTGCTAATGCTAACTTGCTAATGCTAGCGATCTAATGCTAGTGCTAATATCTGGTCATTGTTAAACTGAAAGTGTCCTTTATGATGAGAATAAGAGATCAGATGGCATTTAAAGATTAACCCTTCATGAGAATATGAGATCAGATGGCTTTAAATTAACCCTTCTTGTATATAGGCAAATACAGTAATGTTAATGTTTGAATGCTAATGCTAACTTGCTAATGCTAGCGATCTAATGCTAGTGCTAATATCTGTTCATTGTTATACTGTAAGGGTCCTCTATGATGAGAATAAGACATCAGATGGCATTTAAGCATAACCCTGAATGAGAATATGAGATCAGATGGCATTTAATTGCTTATCCATTCTTGTATATAGGCAAATACAGTAATGTTAATGTTTGAATGCTAATGCTAACTTGCTAATGCTAGCGATCTAATGCTAGTGCTAATATCTGCTCAATGTTATACTGAAACTGATGGGAAAGATCAAATGTCCTGACCCTATGAGATGAGAATAATTAGCAAAAGGCATAATGTTTGATGGCATTTAATGCTAGCGATCTAATGCTTGTGCAAATATCTGCTCATTGTTATACCTGTCCTCATGAGAATAAGATGTAATTTAAGATCAGATGATGGCATTAAAGCTTATCCATTCTTGTATATAGGCAAATACAGTAATGTTAATGTTTGAATGCTAATGTTAACTTGCTAATGCTAGCAATCTAATGCTAGTGTTAATATCTGGTCATTGTTATACTGTAAGTGTCCTCTATGATGGGAATATGAGATCAGATGGCATTTAAGCATAACCCTTTATGAGAATATGAGATCAGATGTCATTTTAATTAACCTTTCTTGTATATATTCAAATACAGTAATGTTAATGTTTGATTGCTAATGCTAACTTGCTAATGCTAGCGATCTAATGCTATCTGGTAATTATCTGGTCATTGTTATACTGAAAGTGTCCTTTTATGATCAGAATAAGAGATCAGATGGCATTTAAGCATTAACCCTTCATGAGAATATGAGATCAGATGGCTTTTGAAAATTAACCCTTTTTGTATATAGGCAAATACAGTAATGTTAATGTTTGAATGCTAATGCTAACTAAACTAATGCTAGCGATCTAATGCTAGTGCTAATATCTGTTCATTGTTATACTGAAAGTGTCCTTTATGATGAGAATAAAGACATCAGATGGCATTTAAGCATAACCCTGCATGAGAATATGAGATCAGATGGCTTTTTAATTATCCATTGTTGTATATAGGCAAATACAGTAATGTTAATGTTTGAATGCTAATGCTAACTTGCTAATGCTAGCGATCCTAATGCTAGTGCTAATATCTGTTCATTTTTAATACTGTAAGTGTCCTCTATGATGAGAATAAGACATCAGATGGCATTTAAGCATTAACCCTGCATGAGAATATGAGATCAGATGGCATTAAAGCTTATCCATTGTTGTATATAGGCAAATACAGTAATGTTAATGTTTGAATGCTAATGCTAACTTGCTAATGGTAGCGATATAATGCTAGTGCTAATATCTGCTCATTGTTATACTGTAAGTGTCCTCTCTATGATGGGAATGAGAGATCAGATGGCATTTAAGCTAATAATCCCTTCATGAGAATATGAGATCAGATGACAGATTTTAATTAACCCTTTTTGTAAATATATATAAATACAGTAATGTTAATGTTTGAATGCTAATGCTAACTTGCTAATGCTAGCGATCTAATGCTAGTGCTAATATCTGGTCATTGTTATACTGAAAGTGTCCTTTATGATGAGAATAAGAGAGATCAGATGGCATTTAAGCATAACCCTTCATGAGAATATGAGATCAGATGGCTTTTAATTAACCCTTCATGTATATAGGCAAATACAGTAATGTTAATGTTTGAATGCTAATGCTAACTTGCTAATGCTAGCGATCTAATGCTAGTGCTAATATCTGTTCATTGTTATACTGAAAGTGTCCTCTATGATGAGAATAAGACATCAGATGGCATTTAAGCATAACCCTGAATGAGAATATGAGATCAGATGGCATTTATGCATATCCATTGTTGTATAAAGGCAAATACAGTAATGTTAATGTTTGAATGCTAATGCTAACTTGCTAATGCTAGCGATATAATGCTAGTGCTAATATCTGCTCATTTTAATTCTTAAGTGTCCTCTATGATGAGAATAAGACATCAGATGGCATTTAAGCATAACCCTGCATGAGAATATGAGATCAGATGGCATTAAAGCTTATCCATTCTTGTATATATTCAAATACAGTAATGTTAATGTTTGATTGCTAATGCTAACTTGCTAATGCTAGCGATCTAATGCTAATGCTAATATCTGCTCATTGTAACCCTTCATGAGAATATGAGATCAGATGGCTTTTAATTAACCCTTCTTGTATATATTCAAATACAGTAATGTTAATGTTTGAATGCTTATGCTAACTTGCTAATGCTAGCGATCTAATGCTAGTGCTAATATCTGCTCAATTGTTATACTGTGTCCTTTTATGATGAATAATCAGATGGCATTTAAGCATAACCCTTAATGAGAATATGAGATCAGATGGCTTTGAAAATGCTTAATGCCCTAATCTTGTATATATTCAAATAATAAGTAATGTTAATGTTTGAATGCTAATGCTAACTTGCTAATGCTAGCGATCTAATGCTAGTGCTAATATCTGGTCATTGTTATACTGAAAGTGTCTCTTTAGATGATGAGAATAAGACATCAGATGGCATTTAGAGCATTAACCCTTCATGAGAATATGAGATCAGATGGCTTTTAACTTAACCCTTTCAGATTGTATATAGGCAAATACAGTAATGTTAATGTTTGAATGCTTATGCTAACTTGCTAATGCTAATCTAATCTAATGCTATGTGCTAATATCTGCTAATTGTTCTATGATGTAAGTGTAATCTATGATGAGAATATGAGATCAGATGGCATTTAAGCTTAACCCTTCTTGTATATATTCAAATAATGTAATGTTAATGTTTGAATGCTAATGCTAACTTGCTAATGCTAGCGATCTAATGCTAGTGCTAATATCTGGTCATTTTTATACTGTAAAGTGTTCTTTAGAATGAGAATAAGATATCAGATGGCATTTTAGCATTACCCTCTTCATGAGAAATGAGATGAGATCAGATGGCTTTTAATTAACCCTTCATGTATAAAGGCAAATACAGTATTGTTAATGTTTGAATGCTAATGCTAACTTGCTAATGCTAGCGATCTAATGCTAGTGCTCATATCTGTTCATTATTATACTGGAAGTGTCCTCTATGATCAGAACAAGACATCAGATGGCATTTCAGCATAACCCTGCATGAGAATATGAGATCAGATGGCATTTAATTATATCCATTGTTGTATAAACGCAAATACAGTAATGTTAATGTTTGAATGCTAATGCTAACTTGCTAATGCTAGCGATATAATGCTAGTGCTAATATCTGCTCATTGTAAAACTGTAAATGTCCTCTATGATGAGAATGAGACATCAGAAGGCAATTAAGCATTAGCCTGCATGAGAATATGAGATCAGATGCCATTAAAGCTTATACATTTTTGCATATAGGCAAATACAGTAATGTTAATGTTTGAATGCTAATACTAACTTGCTAATGCTAGGGATCTAATGCTAGTGCTAATATCTGGTCATTGTTATGCTGAAAGTGTTCTTTATGATGAGAATAAGAGATCAGATGGCATTTTAGCATAACCCATCATGAGAATATGAGATCAGATGGCTTTTAATTAACCCTTCATGTATAAAGGCAAATACAGTATTGTTAATGTTTGAATGCTAATGCTAACTTGCTAATGCTAGCGATCTAATGCTAGTGCTAATATCTCTTCATTATTATACTGGAAGTGTCCTCTATGATCAGAACAAGACATCAGATGGCATTTAAGCTTAACCCTGCTTGAGAATATGAGATCAGATGGCATTTATGCATATCCATTGTTGTATAAAGGCAAAATACAGTAATGTTAATGTTTGAATGCTAATGCTAACTTGCTAATGCTAGCGATATAATGCTAGTGCTAATATCTGCTCATTGTAAAACTGTAAGTGTCCTCTATGATGAGAATGAGACATCAGAAGGCATTTAAGCATAACCCTGCATGAGAATATGAGATCAGATGGCATTAAAGCTTATACATTCTTGTATATATTCAAATACAGTAATGTTAATGTTTGAATGCTAATGCTAACTTGCTAATGCTAGCGATCTAATGCTAGTGCTAATATCTGCTCAATGTTATACTTTAAGTGTCCTCTCTGATGAGAATATGTGATCAGATGGCATTTAAGCATAACCCTTCATGAGAATATGAGATCAGATGGCATTTTAATTAACCATTCTTGTATATATTCAAATACAGTAATGTTAATGTTTGATTGCTAATGCTAACTTGCTAATGCTAGCGATCTAATGCTAGTGCTAATATCTGGTCATTGTTATACTGAAAGTGTCCTTATGATGAGAATAAGATATCAGATGGCATTTAATCCTGCAACCCCATAATGAGAATATGAGATCAGATGGCTTTTAATTATCAGATGGCCCTCCATTGTTGTATATAGGCAAATACAGTAATGTTAATGTTTGAATGCTAATGCTAACTTGCTAATGCTAGCGATCTAATGCTAGTGCTAATATCTGTTCATTGTTATTCTGTAAAAGTGTCCTCTATGATGAGAATAAGACATCAGATGGCATTTAAGCATAACCCTGAATGAGAATATGAGATCAGATGGCATTTAATTATCCATTGTTGTATATAGGCAAATACAGTAATGTTAATGTTTGAATGCTAATGCTAATCTGCTAATGGTAGCGATCTAATGCTAGTGCTAATATCTGCTCATTTTTATACTGAAAGTGTCCTCTATGATGAGAATAAGACATCAGATGGCATTTAAGCATAATCCTGCATGAGAATATGAGATCAGATGTGCATTAAAGCTTATCCATTCTTGTATATAGGCAAATACAGTAATGTTAATGTTTGAATGCTAATGCTAACTTGCTAATGCTAGCGATCTAATGCTAGTGCTAATATCTGCTCATTGTTATACTGTAAGTGTCCTCTATGATGAGAATAAGAGATCAGATGGCATTTTAAGCATAACCCTTCATGAGAATATGAGATCAGATGGCTTTTAATTAACCTTTCATGTATATAGGCAAATACAGTAATGTTAATGTTTGAATGCTAATGCTAACTTGCTAATGCTAGCGATCTAATGCTAGTGCTAATATCTGGTCATTGTTATACTGAAAGTGTCCTTTATGATCAGAATAAGATATCAGATGGCATTTAAGCTTTTAACCCTCCATGAGAATATGAGATCAGATGACTTTAAATTATCCATTGTTGTATATAGTCAAATACAGTAATTGTTAATGTTTGAATGCTAATGCTAACTTGCTAATGCTAGCGATCTAATGCTAGTGCTAATATCTGGTCATTGTTATACTGAAAGTGTTCTTTATGATGAGAATAAGACATCAGATGGCATTTTAGCATAACCCATCATGAGAATATGAGATCAGATGGCTTTTAATTAACCTTCATGTATATAAGGCAAATACAGTATTGTTAATGTTTGAATGCTAATGCTAACTTGCTAATGCTAGCGATCTAATGCTAGTGCTAATATCTGTTCTCAATGTTATACATTTGTAAGTGTCCTCTATGATGGGAATATGACATCAGATGGCATTTAAGCATAACCCTTCATGAGAATATGAGATCAGATGGCTAATTTTAATTAATCCATTCTTGTATATATTTAAATACAGTAATGTTAATGTTTGAATGCTAATGCTAACTTGCTAATGCTAGCGATCTAATGCTAGTGCTAATATCTGGTCATTGTTATACTGAAAGTGTCCTTTATGATGAGAATAAGATATCAGATGGCATTTAAGCATTACCCTCCATGAGAATATGAGATCAGATGGCTTTTAATTAACCATTCATGTATATAGGCAAATACAGTAATGTTAAAGTTTGAATGCTAATGCTAACTTGCTAATGCTAGCGATCTAATGCTAGTGCTAATATCTGTTCATTGTTATTCTTCAAGTGTCTCTATGATGAGAATAAGACATCAGATGGCATTTAAGCATAACCCTTCATGAGAATATGAGATCAGATGGCATTTAATTATCCATTGTTGTATATAGGCAAATACAGTAATGTTAATGTTTGAATGCTAATGCTAACCTGCTAATGGTAGCGATATAATGCTAGTGCTAATATCTGCTCATTTTAATACTGTAAGTGTCCTCTATGATGAAAATAAGACATCAGATGGCATTTAAGCATTACCCTGCATGAGAATATGAGATCAGATGGCATTAAAGCTTATCCATTCTTGTATATAGGCAAATACAGTAATGTTAATGTTTGAATGCTAATGCTAACTTGCTAATGCTAGCGATCTAATGCTAGTGCTAATATCTGCTCATTGTTATACTGTAAGTGTCCTCTATGATGAGAATAAGACATCAGATGGCATTTAAGCATAACCCTGCATGAGAATATGAGATCAGATGGCATTTTAATTATCCATTCTTGTATATAGGCAAATACAGTAATGTTAATGTTTGAATGCTAATGCTAACTTGCTAATGCTAGCGATCTAATGCTAGTGCTAATATCTGCTAATTTTATACTGTAAGTGTAATCTATGATGAGAATATGAGATCAGATGGCATTTAATAACCCTTCATGAGAATATGAGATCATATATTCAAATAATGTATAAATGTTAATGTTTGAATGCTAATGCTAACTTGCTAATGCTAGCGATCTAATGCTAGTTCTAATATCTGGTCATTGTTATACTGTAAGTGTTCTTTAGAATGAGAATAAGATATCAGATGGCATTTAAGCATAACCCTTCATGAGAATATGAGATCAGATGGCATTTAAGCTTAACCCTTCATGTATAAAGGCAAATACAGTATTGTTAATGTTTGAATGCTAATGCTAACTTGCTAATGCTAGCGATCTAATGCTAGTGCTAATATCTGTTCATTATTATACTGGAAGTGTCCTCTATGATCAGAACAAGACATCAGATGGCATTTCAGCATAACCCTGCATGAGAATATGAGATCAGATGGCATTTATGCATATCCATTGTTGTATATAGGCAAATACAGTAATGTTAATGTTGGATTGCTAATGCTAACTTGCTAATGCTAGCGATATAATGCTAGTGCTAATATCTGCTCATTGTAAAACTGTAAATGTCTCTCTATGATGAGAATGAGACATCAGATGGCATTTAAGCATAAGACTGCATGAGAATATGAGATCAGATGCCATTAAATTAACCATTTTTGCATATAGGCAAATACAGTAATGTTAATGTTTGAATGCTAATACTAACTTGCTAATGCTAGCGATCTAATGCTAGTGCTAATATCTGGTCATTGTTATACTGAAAGTGTTCTTTATGATGAGAATAAGAGATCAGATGGCATTTTAGCATAACCCATCATGAGAATATGAGATCAGATGGCTTTTAATTAACCCTTCATGTATAAAGGCAAATACAGTATTGTTAATGTTTGAATGCTAATGCTAACTTGCTAATGCTAGCGATCTAATGCTAGTGCTAATATCTCTTCATTATTATACTGGAAGTGTCCTCTATGATCAGAACAAGACATCAGATGGCATTTAAGCTTAACCCTGCTTGAGAATATGAGATCAGATGGCATTTATGCATATCCATTGTTGTATAAAGGCAAATACAGTAATGTTAATGTTTGAATGCTAATGCTAACTTGCTAATGCTAGCGATATAATGCTAGTGCTAATATCTGCTCATTGTAAAACTGTAAGTGTCCTCTATGATGAGAATAAGACATCAGAAGGCATTTAAGCATAACCCTGCATGAGAATATGAGATCAGATGGCATTAAAGCTTATACATTCTTGTATATAGGCAAATACAGTAATGTTAATGTTTGAATGCTAATGCTAACTTGCTAATGCTAGCGATCTAATGCTAGTGCTCATATCTGTTCATTATTATACTGGAAGTGTCCTCTATGATCAGAACAAGACATCAGATGGCATTTCAGCATAACCCTGCATGAGAATATGAGATCAGATGGCATTTATGCATATCCATTGTTGTATAAACGCAAATACAGTAATGTTAATGTTTGAATGCTAATGCTAACTTGCTAATGCTAGCGATATAATGCTAGTGCTAATATCTGCTCATTGTAAAACTGTAAATGTCCTCTATGATGAGAATGAGACATCAGAAGGCAATTAAGCATAAGCCTGCATGAGAATATGAGATCAGATGCCATTAAAGCTTATACATTTTTGCATATAGGCAAATACAGTAATGTTAATGTTTGAATGCTAATACTAACTTGCTAATGCTAGCGATCTAATGCTAGTGCTAATATCTGGTCATTGTTATGCTGAAAGTGTTCTTTATGATGAGAATAAGAGATCAGATGGCATTTTAGCATAACCCATCATGAGAATATGAGATCAGATGGCTTTTAATTAACCCTTCATGTATAAAGGCAAATACAGTATTGTTAATGTTTGAATGCTAATGCTAACTTGCTAATGCTAGCGATCTAATGCTAGTGCTAATATCTGTTCATTATTATACTGGAAGTGTCCTCTATGATCAGAACAAGACATCAGATGGCATTTAAGCAACCCTGCTTGAGAATATGAGATCAGATGGCATTTATGCATATCCATTGTTGTATAAAGGCAAATACAGTAATGTTAATGTTTGAATGCTAATGCTAACTTTGCTAATGCTAGCGATATAATGCTAGTGCTAATATCTGCTCATTGTAAAACTGTAAGTGTCCTCTATGATGAGAATGAGACATCAGAAGGCATTTAAGCATAACCCTGCATGAGAATATGAGATCAGATGGCATTAAATTATACATTCTTGTATATAGGCAAATACAGTAATGTTAATGTTTGAATGCTAATGCTAACTTGCTAATGCTAGCGATCTAATGCTAGTGCTAATATCTGCTCAATGTTATACTGTAAGTGTCCACTCTGATTGGAATATGTGATCAGATGGCATTTAAGCATAACCCTTCATGAGAATATGAGATCAGATGGCTTTTAATTAACCCTTCTTGTATATATATTCAAATACAGTAATGTTAATGTTTGATTGCGAATGCTAACTTGCTAATGCTAGCGATCTAATGCTAGTGCTAATATCTGGTCATTGTTATACTGAAAGTGTCCTTTATGATGAGAATAAGATATCAGATGGCATTTAAGCATTACCCTTAATGAGAATATGAGATCAGATGGCTTTTAATTAAGCCCTCATGTATATAGGCAAACACAGTAATGTTAAAGTTTGAATGCTAATGTTAACTTGCTAATGCTAGCGATCTAATGCTAGTGCTAATATCTGTTCATTGTTATTCTGGAAAGTGTCCTCTATGATGAGAATAAGACATCAGATGGCATTTAAGCATTATCCTGCATGAGAATATGAGATCAGATGTGCATTAAAGCTTATCCATTGTTGTATATAGGCAAATACAGTAATGTTAATGTTTGAATGCTAATGCTAACTTGCTAATGCTAGCGATCTAATGCTAGTGCTAATATCTGGTCATTGTTATACTGAAAGTGTCCTTTATGATCAGAATAAGAGATCAGATGGCATTTAAGCATAACCCTCCATGAGAATAAGAGATCAGATGACTTTAAATTAACCCTTTTTGTATATAGTCAAATACAGAATTGTTAATGTTTGAATGCTAATGCTAACTTGCTAATGCTAGCGATCTAACTCTAGTGCTAATATCTGGTCATTGTTATCCTGAAAGTGTTCTTTATGATGAGAATAAGAGATCAGATGGCATTTTAGCATAACCCATCATCAGAATATGAGATCAGATGGCTTTTAATTAACCCTTCATGTATAAAGGCAAATACAGTATTGTTAATGTTTGAATGCTAATGCTAACTTGCTAATGCTAGCGATCTAATGCTAGTGCTAATATCTGTTCATTATTATACTGGAAGTGTCCTCTATGATCAGAACAAGACATCAGATGGCATTTAAGCTTAACCCTGCTTGAGAATATGAGATCAGATGGCATTTATGCATATCCATTGTTGTATAAAGGCAAATACAGTAATGTTAATGTTTGAATGCTAATGCTAACTTGCTAATGCTAGCGATATAATGCTAGTGCTAATATCTGCTCATTGTAAAACTGTAAGTGTCCTCTATGATGAGAATGAGACATCAGAAGGCATTTAAGCATAACCCTGGATGAGAATATCAGATCAGATGGCATTAAAACTTATACATTCTTGTATATATTCAAATACAGTAATGTTAATGTTTGAATGTTAATGCTAACTTGCTAATGCTAGCGATCTAATGCTAGTGCTAATATCTGCTCAATGTTATACTGTAAGTGTCCTCTCTGATGGGTATATGTGATCAGATGGCATTTAAGCATAACCCTTCATGAGAATATGAGATCAGATGGCTTTTAATTAACCCTTCTTGTATATATTCAAATACAGTAATGTTAATGTTTGATTGCTAATGCTAACTTGCTAATGCTAGCGATCTAATGCTAGTGCTAATATCTGGTCATTGTTATACTGAAAGTGTCCTTTATGATGAGAATAAGATATCAGATGGCATTTAAGCATTACCCTTAATGAGAATATGAGATCAGATGGCTTTTAATTAAGCCCTCATGTATATAGGCAAATACAGTAATGTTAAAGTTTGAATGCTAATGCTAACTTGCTAATGCTAGCGATCTAATGCTAGTGCTAATATCTGCTCATTTTAATACTGTAAGTGTCCTCTATGATGAAAATAAGACATCAGATGGCATTTAAGCATTACCCTGCATGAGAATATGAGATCAGATGGCATTAAAGCTTATCCATTCTTGTATATAGGCAAATACAGTAATGTTAATGTTTGAATGCTAATGCTAACTTGCTAATACTAGCGATCTAATGCTAATGCTAATATCTGCTCAATGTTATACTCTAAGTCTCCTCACTGATGGGAATATGTGATCAGATGGCATTTAAGCTTAACCCTTCATGAGAATATGAGATCAGATGGCTTTTAATTAACCCTTCTTGTATATAGGCAAATACAGTAATGTTAATGTTTGAATGCTTATGCTAACTTGCTAATGCTAAAGATCTAATGCTTGTGCTAATATCTGCTAATTGTTATACTGTAAGTGTAATCTATGATGAGAATATGAGATCAGATGGCAATAAAGCTTAACCCTTCTTGTATATATTCAAATAATGTAATGTTAATGTTTGAATGCTAATGCTAACTTGCTAATGTTAGCGATCTAATGCTAGTGCTAATATCTGGTCATTGTTATACTGTAAGTGTTCTTTAGAATGAGAATAAGATATCAGATGGCATTTTAGCATAACCCTTCATGAAAATATGAGATCAGATGGCTTTTAATTAACCCTTCATGTATAAAGGCAAATACAGTATTGTTAATGTTTGAATGCTAATGCTAACTTGCGAATGCTAGCGATCTAATGCTAGTGCTCATATCTGTTCATTATTATACTGGAAGTGTCCTCTATGATCAGAACAAGACATCAGATGGCATTTCAGCATAACCCTGCATGAGAATATGAGATCAGATGGCATTTATGCATATCCATTTTTGTATAAACGCAAATACAGTAATGTTAATGTTTGAATGCTAATGCTAACTTGCTCATGCTAGCGATATAATGCTAGTGCTAATATCTGCTCATTGTAAAACTGTAAATGTCCTCTATGATGAGAATGAGACATCAGAAGGCAATTAAGCATAAGCCTGCATGAGAATATGAGATCAGATGCCATTAAAGCTTATACATTTTTGCATATAGGCAAATACAGTAATGTTAATGTTTGAATGCTAATGCTAACTTGATAATGCTAGCGATCTAATGCTAGTGCTAATATCTGCTCAATGTTATACTGTAAGTGTCCTCTCTGATGGGAATATGTGATCAGATGGCATTTAAGCATAACCCTTCATGAGAATATGAGATCAGATGGCTTTTAATTAACCCTTCTTGTATATATTCAAATACAGTAATGTTAATGTTTGATTGCTAATGCTAACTTGCTAATGCTAGCGTTCTAATGCTAGTGCTAATATCTGGTCATTGTTATACTGAAAGTGTCCTTTATGATGAGAACAAGATATCAGATGGCATTTAAGCATTACCCTTAATGAGAATATGATATCAGATGGCTTTTAATTAAGCCCTCATATATATAGGCAAATACAGTAATGTTAAAGTTTGAATGCTAATGCTAACCTGCTAATGCTAGCGATCTAATGCTAGTGCTATTATCTGTTCATTGTTATTCTGCAAGTGTCCTCTATGATGAGAATAAGACATCAGATGGCATTTAAGCATAACACTGAATGAGAATATGAGATCAGATGGCATTTATGCTTATCCATTGTTGTATATAGGCAAATACAGTAATGTTAATGTTTGAATGCTAATGCTAACCTGCTAATGGTAGCGATATAATGCTAGTGCTAATATCTGCTCATTTTAATACTGTAAGTGTCCTCTATGATGAGAATAAGACATCAGATGGCATTTAAGCATTACCCTGCATGAGAATATGAGATCAGATGGCATTAAAGCTTATCCATTCTTGTATATAGGCAAATACAGTAATGTTAATGTTTGAATGCTAATGCTAACTTGCTAATGCTAGCGATCTAATGCTAATGCTAATATCTGCTCAATGTTATACTGTAAGTGTCCTCACTGATGGGAATATGTGATCAGATGGCATTTAAGCTTAACCCTTCATGAGAATATGAGAACAGATGGCTTTTAATTAACCCTTCTTGTATATAGGCAAATACAGTAATGTTAATGTTTGAATGCTTATGCTAACTTGCTAATGCTAAAGATCTAATGCTTGTGCTAATATCTGCTAATTGTTATACTGTAAGTGTAATCTATGATGAGAATATGAGATCAGATGGCAATAAAGCTTAACCCTTCTTGTATATATTCTAATAATGTAATGTTAATGTTTGAATGCTAATGCTAACTTGCTAATGCTAGCGATCTAATGCTAGTGCTTATATCTGGTGATTGTTATACTGTAAGTGTTCTTTAGGATGAGAATAAAATATCAGATGGCATTTTAGCATAACCCTTCATGAGAATATGAGATCAGATGGCTTTTAATTAACCCTTCATGTATAAAGGCAAATACAGTATTGTTAATGTTTGAATGCTAATGCTTACTTGCTAATTCTAGCGATCTAATGCTAGTGCTCATATCTGTTCATTATTATACTGGAAGTGTCCTCTATGATCAGAACAAGACATCAGATGGCATTTATGCATATCCATTGTTGTATAAACGCAAATACAGTAATGTTAATGTTTGAATGCTAATGCTAACTTGCTAATGCTAGGGATATAATGCTAGTGCTAATATCTGCTCATTGTAAAACTGTAAATGTCCTCTATGATGAGAATGAGACATCAGAAGGCAATTAAGCATAACCCTGCATGAGAATATGAGATCAGATGCCATTAAAGCTTATACATTTTTGCATATAGGCAAATACAGTAATGTTAATGTTTGAATGCTAATACTAACTTGCTAATGCTAGCGATCTAATGCTAGTGCTAATATCTGGTCATTGTTATGCTGAAAGTGTTCTTTATGATGAGAATAAGATATCAGATGGCATTTTAGCATAACCCATCATGAGAATATGAGATCAGATGGCTTTTAATTAACCCTTCATGTATAAAGGCAAATACAGTATTGTTAATGTTTGAATGCTAATGCTAACTTGCTAATGCTAGCGATCTAATGCTAGTGCTAATATCTGTTCATTATTATACTGGAAGTGTCCTCTATGATCAGAACAAGACATCAGATGGCATTTAAGCTTAACCCTGCTTGAGAATATGAGATCAGATGGCATGTATGCATCTCCATTGTTGTATAAAGGCAAATACAGTAATGTTAATGTTTGAATGCTAATGCTAACTTGCTAATGCTAGCGATATAATGCTAGTGCTAATATCTGCTCATTGTAAAACTGTAAGTGTCCTCTATGATGAGAATGAGACATCAGAAGGCATTTAAGCATAACCCTGCATGAGAATATGAGATCAGATGGCATTAAAGGTTATACATTCTTGTATATAGGCAAATTCAGTAATGTTAATGTTTGAATGCTAATGCTAACTTGCTGATGCTAGCGATGTAATGCTTGTGCTAAAATCTGGTCATTGTTATACTGTACGTGTACTCTATGATGAGAATATGAGATCAGATGGCAATAAAGATTAACCCAACTTCTAAATATTCAAATACAGTAATGTTAATGTTTGAATGCTAATGCTAACTTGCTAATGCGAGCGATCTAATGCTAGTGCTAATATCTGGTCAGTGTTAAACTGTAAGTGTCCTCTATGATGAGAATAAGAGATCAGATGTCATTTAAATATAACTCTTCATGAGAATATGATATCAGATGGCATTTAATATTATCCATTCTTGAATACAGGCAAATACAGTAATGTTAATGTTTGAATGCTAATGCTAACTTGCTAATGCTAGCGATCTAATGCTAGTGCTAATATCTGTTCATTGTTATACTGGAAGTGTCCTCTATCATGAGATTAAGACATCAGATGGCATTTAAGCATAACCCTGCATGAGAATATGAGATCAGATGGCATTTATGCTTATCCATTGTTGTATATAGGCAAATACAGTAATGTTAATGTTTGAATGCTAATGCTAACTTGCTAATGCTAGCGATCTAATGCTAGTGCTAATATCTGTTCATTATTATACTGGAAGTGTCCTCTATGATCAGAACAAGACATCAGATGGCATTTAAGCTTAACCCTGCTTGAGAATATGAGATCAGATGGCATTTATGCATATCCATTGTTGTATAAAGGCAAATACAGTAATGTTAATGTTTGAATGCTAATGCTAACTTGCTAATGCTAGCGATATAATGCTAGTGCTAATATCTGCTCATTGTAAAACTGTAAGTGTCCTCTATGATGAGAATGAGACATCAGAAGGCATTTAAGCATAACCCTGGATGAGAATATCAGATCAGATGGCATTAAAACTTATACATTCTTGTATATATTCAAATACAGTAATGTTAATGTTTGAATGCTAATGCTAACTTGCTAATGCTAGCGATCTAATGCTAGTGCTAATATCTGCTCAATGTTATACTGTAAGTGTCCTCTCTGATGGGTATATGTGATCAGATGGCATTTAAGCATAACCCTTCATGAGAATATGAGATCAGATGGCTTTTAATTAACCCTTCTTGTATATATTCAAATACAGTAATGTTAATGTTTGATTGCTAATGCTAACTTGCTAATGCTAGCGATCTAATGCTAGTGCTAATATCTGGTCATTGTTATACTGAAAGTGTCCTTTATGATGAGAATAAGATATCAGATGGCATTTAAGCATTACCCTTAATGAGAATATGAGATCAGATGGCTTTTAATTAAGCCCTCATGTATATAGGCAAATACAGTAATGTTAAAGTTTGAATGCTAATGCTAACTTGCTAATGCTAGCGATCTAATGCTAGTGCTAATATCTGCTCATTTTAATACTGTAAGTGTCCTCTATGATGAAAATAAGACATCAGATGGCATTTAAGCATTACCCTGCATGAGAATATGAGATCAGATGGCATTAAAGCTTATCCATTCTTGTATATAGGCAAATACAGTAATGTTAATGTTTGAATGCTAATGCTAACTTGCTAATACTAGCGATCTAATGCTAATGCTAATATCTGCTCAATGTTATACTGTAAGTGTCCTCACTGATGGGAATATGTGATCAGATGGCATTTAAGCTTAACCCTTCATGAGAATATGAGATCAGATGGCTTTTAATTAACCCTTCTTGTATATAGGCAAATACAGTAATGTTAATGTTTGAATGCTTATGCTAACTTGCTAATGCTAAAGATCTAATGCTTGTGCTAATATCTGCTAATTGTTATACTGTAAGTGTAATCTATGATGAGAATATGAGATCAGATGGCAATAAAGCTTAACCCTTCTTGTAAATATTCAAATAATGTAATGTTAATGTTTGAATGCTAATGCTAACTTGCTAATGCTAGCGATCTAATGCTAGTGCTAATATCTGGTCATTTTTATACTGTAAGTGTTCTTTAGAATGAGAATAAGATATCAGATGGCATTTTAGCATAACCCTTCATGAGAATATGAGATCAGATGGCTTTTAATTAACCCTTCATGTATAAAGGCAAATACAGTATTGTTAATGTTTGAATGCTAATGCTAACTTGCTAATGCTAGCGATCTAATGCTAGTGCTCATATCTGTTCATTATTATACTGGAAGTGTCCTCTATGATCAGAACAAGACATCAGATGGCATTTCAGCATAACCCTGCATGAGAATATGAGATCAGATGGCATTTATGCATATCCATTGTTGCATAAACGCAAATACAGTAATGTTAATGTTTGAATGCTAATGCTAACTTGCTCATGCTAGCGATATAATGCTAGTGCTAATATCTGCTCATTGTAAAACTGTAAATGTCCTCTATGATGAGAATGAGACATCAGAAGGCAATTAAGCATAAGCCTGCATGAGAATATGAGATCAGATGCCATTAAAGCTTATACATTTTTGCATATAGGCAAATACAGTAATGTTAATGTTTGAATGCTAATACTAACTTGCTAATGCTAGCGATCTAATGCTAGTGCTAATATCTGGTCATTGTTATGCTGAAAGTGTTCTTTATGATGAGAATAAGAGATCAGATGGCATTTTAGCATAACCCATCATGAGAATATGAGATCAGATGGCTTTTAATTAACCCTTCATGTATAAAGGCAAATACAGTATTGTTAATGTTTGAATGCTAATGCTAACTTGCTAATGCTAGCGATCTAATGCTAGTGCTAATATCTGTTCATTATTATACTGGAAGTGTCCTCTATGATCAGAACAAGACATCAGATGGCATTTAAGCTTAACCCTGCTTGAGAATATGAGATCAGATGGCATTTATGCATATCCATTGTTGTATAAAGGCAAATACAGTAATGTTAATGTTTGAATGCTAATGCTAACTTGCTAATGCTAGCGATATAATGCTAGTGCTAATATCTGCTCATTGTAAAACTGTAAGTGTCCTCTATGATGAGAATGAGACATCAGAAGGCATTTAAGCATAACCCTGCATGAGAATATGAGATCAGATGGCATTAAAGCTTATACATTCTTGTATATAGGCAAATACAGTAATGTTAATGTTTGAATGCTAATGCTAACTTGCTAATGCTAGCGATCTAATGCTAGTGCTAATATCTGCTCAATGTTATACTGTAAGTGTCCTCTCTGATGGGAATATGTGATCAGATGGCATTTAAGCATAACCCTTCATGAGAATATGAGATCAGATGGCTTTTAATTAACCCTTCTTGTATATATTCAAATACAGTAATGTTAATGTTTGATTGCTAATGCTAACTTGCTAATGCTAGCGATCTAATGCTAGTGCTAATATCTGGTCATTGTTATACTGAAAGTGTCCTTTATGATGAGAATAAGATATCAGATGGCATTTAAGCATTACCCTTAATGAGAATATGAGATCAGATGGCTTTTAATTAAGCCCTCATGTATATAGGCAAACACAGTAATGTTAAAGTTTGAATGCTAATGTTAACTTGCTAATGCTAGCGATCTAATGCTAGTGCTAATATCTGTTCATTGTTATTCTGCAAGTGTCCTCTATGATGAGAATAAGACATCAGATGGCATTTAAGCATTATCCTGCATGAGAATATGAGATCAGATGTGCATTAAAGCTTATCCATTGTTGTATATAGGCAAATACAGTAATGTTAATGTTTGAATGCTAATGCTAACTTGCTAATGCTAGCGATCTAATGCTAGTGCTAATATCTGGTCATTGTTATACTGAAAGTGTCCTTTATGATCAGAATAAGAGATCAGATGGCATTTAAGCATAACCCTCCATGAGAATAAGAGATCAGATGACTTTAAATTAACCCTTTTTGTATATAGTCAAATACAGAATTGTTAATGTTTGAATGCTAATGCTAACTTGCTAATGCTAGCGATCTAACTCTAGTGCTAATATCTGGTCATTGTTATCCTGAAAGTGTTCTTTATGATGAGAATAAGAGATCAGATGGCATTTTAGCATAACCCATCATCAGAATATGAGATCAGATGGCTTTTTAATTAACCCTTCATGTATAAAAAGGCAAATACAGTATTGTTAATGTTTGAATGCTAATGCTAACTTGCTAATGCTAGCGATCTAATGCTAGTGCTAATATCTGTTCATTATTATACTGGAAGTGTCCTCTATGATCAGAACAAGACATCAGATGGCATTTAAGCTTAACCCTGCTTGAGAATATGAGATCAGATGGCATTTATGCATATCCATTGTTGTATAAAGGCAAATACAGTAATGTTAATGTTTGAATGCTAATGCTAACTTGCTAATGCTAGCGATATAATGCTAGTGCTAATATCTGCTCATTGTAAAACTGTAAGTGTCCTCTATGATGAGAATGAGACATCAGAAGGCATTTAAGCATAACCCTGGATGAGAATATCAGATCAGATGGCATTAAAACTTATACATTCTTGTATATATTCAAATACAGTAATGTTAATGTTTGAATGCTAATGCTAACTTGCTAATGCTAGCGATCTAATGCTAGTGCTAATATCTGCTCAATGTTATACTGTAAGTGTCCCTCTGATGGGTATATGTGATCAGATGGCATTTAAGCATAACCCTTCATGAGAATATGAGATCAGATGGCTTTTAATTAACCCTTCTTGTATATATTCAAATACAGTAATGTTAATGTTTGATTGCTAATGCTAACTTGCTAATGCTAGCGATCTAATGCTAGTGCTAATATCTGGTCATTGTTATACTGAAAGTGTCCTTTATGATGAGAATAAGATATCAGATGGCATTTAAGCATTACCCTTAATGAGAATATGAGATCAGATGGCTTTTAATTAAGCCCTCATGTATATAGGCAAATACAGTAATGTTAAAGTTTGAATGCTAATGCTAACTTGCTAATGCTAGCGATCTAATGCTAGTGCTAATATCTGCTCATTTTAATACTGTAAGTGTCCTCTATGATGAAAATAAGACATCAGATGGCATTTAAGCATTACCCTGCATGAGAATATGAGATCAGATGGCATTAAAATTATCCATTCTTGTATATAGGCAAATACAGTAATGTTAATGTTTGAATGCTAATGCTAACTTGCTAATACTAGCGATCTAATGCTAATGCTAATATCTGCTCAATGTTATACTCTAAGTCTCCTCACTGATGGGAATATGTGATCAGATGGCATTTAAGCTTAACCCTTCATGAGAATATGAGATCAGATGGCTTTTAATTAACCCTTCTTGTATATAGGCAAATACAGTAATGTTAATGTTTGAATGCTTATGCTAACTTGCTAATGCTAAAGATCTAATGCTTGTGCTAATATCTGCTAATTGTTATACTGTAAGTGTAATCTATGATGAGAATATGAGATCAGATGGCAATAAAGCTTAACCCTTCTTGTATATATTCAAATAATGTAATGTTAATGTTTGAATGCTAATGCTAACTTGCTAATGTTAGCGATCTAATGCTAGTGCTAATATCTGGTCATTGTTATACTGTAAGTGTTCTTTAGAATGAGAATAAGATATCAGATGGCATTTTAGCATAACCCTTCATGAAAAATATGAGATCAGATGGCTTTTAATTAACCCTTCATGTATAAAGGCAAATACAGTATTGTTAATGTTTGAATGCTAATGCTAACTTGCGAATGCTAGCGATCTAATGCTAGTGCTCATATCTGTTCATTATTATACTGGAAGTGTCCTCTATGATCAGAACAAGACATCAGATGGCATTTCAGCATAACCCTGCATGAGAATATGAGATCAGATGGCATTTATGCATATCCATTTTTGTATAAACGCAAATACAGTAATGTTAATGTTTGAATGCTAATGCTAACTTGCTCATGCTAGCGATATAATGCTAGTGCTAATATCTGCTCATTGTAAAACTGTAAATGTCCTCTATGATGAGAATGAGACATCAGAAGGCAATTAAGCATAAGCCTGCATGAGAATATGAGATCAGATGCCATTAAAGCTTATACATTTTTGCATATAGGCAAATACAGTAATGTTAATGTTTGAATGCTAATGCTAACTTGATAATGCTAGCGATCTAATGCTAGTGCTAATATCTGCTCAATGTTATACTGTAAGTGTCCTCTCTGATGGGAATATGTGATCAGATGGCATTTAAGCATAACCCTTCATGAGAATATGAGATCAGATGGCTTTTAATTAACCCTTCTTGTATATATTCAAATACAGTAATGTTAATGTTTGATTGCTAATGCTAACTTGCTAATGCTAGCGTTCTAATGCTAGTGCTAATATCTGGTCATTGTTATACTGAAAGTGTCCTTTATGATGAGAACAAGATATCAGATGGCATTTAAGCATTACCCTTAATGAGAATATGATATCAGATGGCTTTTTAATTATCCATTCATATATATAGGCAAATACAGTAATGTTAAAGTTTGAATGCTAATGCTAACTTGCTAATGCTAGCGATCTAATGCTAGTGCTAATATCTGTTCATTGTTATTCTGCAAGTGTCCTCTATGATGAGAATAAGACATCAGATGGCATTTAAGCATAACACTGAATGAGAATATGAGATCAGATGGCATTTATGTATCCATTCTTGTATATATTCAAATACAGTAATGTTAATGTTTGAATGCTAATGCTAACCTGCTAATGGTAGCGATAATGCTAGTGCTAATATCTGCTCATTTTTATACTGTAAGTGTCCTCTATGATGAGAATAAGACATCAGATGGCATTTAAGCATAACCCTGCATGAGAATATGAGATCAGATGGCATTAAAGCTTATCCATTCTTGCTTATATAAGGAAATACAGTAATGTTAATGTTTTGAATGCTAATGCTAACTTGCTAATGCTAGCGATCTAATGCTAATGCTAATATCTGCTCAATGTTATACTGTAAAGTGTCCCTCTATGATGGGAATATGTGATCAGATGGCATTTAAGCACCCTTCATGAGAATATGAGATCAATGGCTTTTAACCTTCTTGTATATATTCAAATAAAGTAATTTTAATGTTTGAATGCTAATGCTAATTTGCTAATGCTAGCGATCTAATGCTAGTGCTAATATCTGCTCATTATTATACTGTAAATGATGAGAATAAAGATATCCAGATGGCAGCATAACCCCTTCATGAGAATATGAGATCTGATGGCTTTTAATTAACCCTTCATGTATAAATAGGCAAATACAGTAATGTTAATGTTTGAATGCTAATGCTAACTTGCTAATGCTAAAGATCTAATGCTTAGTGTTAATATCTAGTCATTGTTATACTGAAATCTATGATGAGAATATGAGATCAGATGGCATTTAAAGCATAACCCTTTATGAATATGAGATATATTCATTTAAACCATTCTTGTATATATTCAAATACAGTAATGTTAATGTTTGAATGCTAATGCTAACTTGTTAATGCTAGCGATCTAATGCTAGTGCTAATATCTGGTCATTGTTATACTGTAAGTGTTCTTAGGATGAGAATAAAGATATCAGATGGCATTTTAGCATAACCCTTCATGAGAATATGAGATCAGATGGCTTTTAATTAACCCTTCTTGTATATATTCAAATACAGTAATGTTAATGTTTGAATGCTAATGCTAACTTGCTAATTCTAGCGATCTAATGCTAGTGCAAATATCTGTTCATTATTATACTGGAAGTGTCCTCTATGATCAGAATAAGACATCAGATGGCATTTAAGCATAACCCTGCATGAGAATATATGAGATCAGATGGCATTTATGCATATCCATTGTTGTATAAAGGCAAATACAGTAATGTTAATGTTTGAATGCTAATGCTAACTTGCTAATGCTAGGGATATAATGCTAGTGCTAATATCTGCTCATTGTAATACTGTAAATGTCCTCTATGATGAGAATAAGACATCAGATGGCAATTAAACATAACCCTTCATGAGAATATGAGATCAGATGGCATTAAAGCACCCATTTTTGCATATAGGCAAATACAGTAATGTTAATGTTTGAATGCTAATGCTAACTTTGCTAATGCTAGCATTATCTAATGCTAGTAAGTGTCTTTATGATAATATCTGGTCATTGTTGAGATCAGCTGAAAGTGTTCTTTATGCCAAATGAGAATAATGCTAATGCTAAGATGGCGATCTAATGCTAGTGCTAATATCTGTTCATTGTTCATGGAGAATATGAGATCAGATGACATCAGATGTCATTTAATTAATGAGATCAGATGTATATCCATTACCAATTTTTGTATAAGGCAAATACAGTAATGTTAATGTTTGAATGCTAATGCTAACCTGCTAATGCTAGCGATCTAATGCTAGTGCTAATATCTGTTCATTGTTATACTGAAGTGTGTCTCCATGATGGGAATAAGAGATCAGATGGCATTTAAGCATAACCCTTCATGAGAATATGAGATCAGATGGTATTTAATTAACCCTTCTTGTATAAAGGCAAATACAGTAATGTTAATGTTTGAATGCTAATGCTAACTTGCTAATGCTAGCGATCTAATGCTAGTGCTAATATCTGCTCATTGTTAAACTGCAAGTGTCCTTTTATGATGAGAATGAGACATCAGAAGGCATTTAAGCATAACCCTGCATGAGAATATGAGATCAGATGGCATTAAAGGTTATACATTCTGTATATAGGCAAATTCAGTAATGTTAATGTTTGAATGCTAATGCTAACTTGCTGATGCTAGAGATCTAATGCTTGTGCTAAAATCTGGTCATTGTTATACTGTACGTGTCCTCTATGATGAGAATATCAGATCAGATGAATATGAGATCAAAGCATTTATTACCCATTCTTGTATATATTCAAATACAGTAATGTTAATGTTTGAATGCTAATGCTAACTTGCTAATGCTAGCGATCTAATGCTAGTGCTAATATCTGGTCATTGTTAAACTGTAAGTGTCTCTATGATGAGAATAAGAGATCAGATGTCATTTAAATATATAACTCTTCATGAGAATATGATATCAGATGGCATTTTAATTATCCATTCTTGATATTCAAATACAGTAATGTTAATGTTTGAATGCTAATGCTAACTTGCTAATGCTAGCGATCTAATGCTAGTGCTAATATCTGTTCATTGTTATACTGAAGTGTCCTCTATCATGAGAATAAGACATCAGATGGCATTTAAAGCATAACCCTTCATGAGAATATGAGATCAGATGGCATTTATGCTTATCCATTGTTGTATATAGGCAAATACAGTAATGTTAATGTTTGAATGCTAATGCTAACTTGCTAATGCTAGCGATCTAATGCTAGTGCTAATATCTGTTCATTATTATACTGGAAGTGTCCTCTATGATCAGAATAAGACATCAGATGGCATTTAAGCATAACCCTGCTTGAGAATATGAGATCAGATGGCTTTTATGCATATCCATTGTTGTATAAAGGCAAATACAGTAATGTTAATGTTTGAATGCTAATGCTAACTTGCTAATGCTAGCGATATAATGCTAGTGCTAATATCTGCTGAAAGTGTTCTTTATGATGAGAATAAAATAATAGATGGCATTTTAGCATAACCAGTGTCCTTTCTATAAAGAGCAAATACAGTATTGAATGAGACATCATGCTAACTTGCTAATGCATTTAATGTAGTGCTAATATCTGGAATTTTATGCTGGAATATCAGAACAAGACATCAGATGGCATTAAAACTCATGAGAATATATACATTCTTGTATATATTCAAATACAATACAGTAATGTTATTGTTTGAATGCTAATGCTAACTTGCTAATGCTAGCGATATAATGCTAGTGCTAATATCTGCTCATTGTAATACTGTAAGTGTCCTCTATGATGAGAATAAGACATCAGATGGCATTTGTTTAACCCTGCATGAGAATATGAGATCAGATGGCATTAAAAGCTTATCCATTCTTGTATATGCAAATACAGTAATGTTAATGCTTGTTTGAATGCTAATGCTAACTTGCTAATGCTGGCGATCTAATGCTAATGCTAATATCTGCTCAATGTTATACTGAAATTAATCTCACTGATGGGAATATGTGATCAGATGGCATTTAAGCATAACCCTTATGAGAATATGAGATCAGATGTCTTTTTAATTAGCCCTTCTTGTATCAAATACAGTAATGTTAATGTTTGATTGCTAATGCTAACTTTGCTAATGCTAGCGATCTAATGCTAGTGCTAATATATCACCATTGTTATACTGAAAGTGTCCTTTATGATGAGAATCCTATGGCATTTAAGCATACCCTTCATGAGAATATGAGATCAGATGGAATTAATGCTATCCAGCCCTTGTGGTATATATTCAAATACAGTAATGTTAATGTTTGAATGCTAATGCTAACTTGCTAACTAGCGATCTAATGCTAATGCTAATATCTGCTCATTGTTATTTCTGAGTGTCCTCTGATGAATAAGTGATCAGATGGCATTTAAGTTTAACCCTTGAATGAATATGAGATCAGATGGCTTTAATTAACCATTCTTGTATATAGGCAAATACAGTAATGTTAATGTTTGAATGCTTATGCTAATTTGCTAATGCTAAAAGATCTAATGCTTGTGCTAATATCTGCTCATTTTATACTGTAAAGTGTCCTCTATGATGAGAATAAGAGATCAGATGGCATTTAAATAAAGAATATGAATCAGATGGCATTCTTGTCCATTATGTATTCAAATAATGTAATGTTAATGTTTGAATGCTAATGCTAACTTTGCTAATACTAGCGATCTAATGCTAAGTGCTAATATCTGCTCATTTGTTATACTGTAAGTGTCCTCACTGATGGGAATATGTGATCAGATGGCATTTAAGCTTAACCCTTCATGAGAATATGAGATCAGATGGCTTTTAATTAACCCTTCTTGTATATAGGCAAATACAGTAATGTTAATGTTTGAATGCTTATGCTAACTTGCTAATGCTAAAGATCTAATGCTTGTGCTAATATCTGCTAATTGTTATACTGTAAGTGTAATCTATGATGAGAATATGAGATCAGATGGCAATAAAGCTTAACCCTTCTTGTATATATTCAAATAATGTAATGTTAATGTTTGAATGCTAATGCTAACTTGCTAATGCTAGCGATCTAATGCTAGTGCTAATATCTGGTCATTTTTATACTGTAAGTGTTCTTTAGAATGAGAATAAGAGATCAGATGGCATTTAAACAACCCTCCATGAGAATATGAGATCAGATGGCTTTTAATTAACCCTTCATGTATAAAGGCAAATACAGTAATGTTAATGTTTGAATGCTAATGCTAACTTGCTAATGCTAGCGATCTAATGCTAGTGCTAATATCTGTTCATTATTATACTGGAAGTGTCCTCTATGATCAGAACAAGACATCAGATGGCATTTCAGCATAACCTGCATGAGAATATGAGATCAGATGGCATTTATGCATATCCATTTTGCATAAAGGCAAATACAGTAATGTTAATGTTTGAATGCTAATGCTAACTTGCTAATGCTAGCGATATAATGCTAGTGCTAATATCTGGTCATTGTTAAACTGTAAATGTCCTCTATGATGAGAATAAGACATCAGATGGCAATTAAGCATAAGCCTGCATGAGAATATGAGATCAGATGCCTTTTAATTAATTTTTGCATGTATAAAGGCAAATACAGTATTGTTAATGTTTGAATGCTAATGCTAACTTGCTAATGCTAGCGATCTAATGCTAGTGCTAATATCTGTTCATTGTTATGCTGGAAGTGTTCTTTATGATCAGAACAAGACATCAGATGGCATTTAAAAGCTTAACCCTGCTTTGAGAATATGAGATCAGATGGCATTTATGCATATCCATTGTTGTATAAAGGCAAATACAGTAATGTTAATGTTTGAATGCTAATGCTAACTTGCTAATGCTAGCGATAAAAATGCTAGTGCTAATATCTGCTCATTGTTAAACTGTAAAGTGTCCTCTATGATGAGAATGAGACATCAGAAGGCATTTAAGCATAACCCTGCATGAGAATATGAGATCAGATGGCATTAAATTATACATTGTTCTTATATAGGCAAATACAGTAATGTTAATGTTTGAATGCTAATGCTAACTTGCTAATGCTAGCGATCTAATGCTAGTGCTAATATCTGCTCAATGTTATACTTTAAGTGTCCTCTCTGATGGGAATATGTGATCAGATGGCATTTAAGCATAACCCTTCATGAGAATATGAGATCAGATGGCTTTTAATTAACCCTTCTTGTATATATTCAAATACAGTAATGTTAATGTTTGATTGCTAATGCTAACTTGCTAATCCTAGCGATCTAATGCTAGTGCTAATATCTGGTCATTGTTATACTGAAAGTGTCCTTTATGATGAGAATAAGATATCAGATGGCATTTAAGCATTACCCTTAATGAGAATATGAGATCAGATGGCTTTTAATTAAGCCCTCATGTATATAGGCAAACACAGTAATGTTAAAGTTTGAATGCTAATGCTAACTTGCTAATGCTAGCGATCTAATGCTAGTGCTAATATCTGTTCATTGTTATTCTGCAAGTGTCCTCTATGATGAGAATAAGACATCAGATGGCATTTAAGCATAATACTGAATGAGAAACTGAGATCAGATGGCATTTATGCTTATCCATTGTTGTATATAGGCAAATACAGTAATGTTAATGTTTGAATGCTAATGCTAATCTGCTAATGGTAGCGATATAATGCTAGTGCTAATATCTGCTCATTTTATACTAAAGTAATCTCTATGATGAGAATAAGACATCAGATGGCATTTAAGCATTATCCTGCATGAGAATATGAGATCAGATGTGCATTAAAATTTATCCATTGTTGTATATAGGCAAATACAGTAATGTTAATGTTTGAATGCTAATGCTAACTTGCTAATGCTAGCGATCTAATGCTAGTGCTAATACCTGCTCAATGTTATACTGTAAGTGTCCTCTCCGATGGGAATATGAGAACAGATGGCATTTAAGCATAACCCTTTATGAGAATATGAGATCAGATGTCATTTAATTAACCTTTCATGTATATATTCAAATACAGTAATGTTAATGTTTGATTGCTAATGCTAACTTGCTAATGCTAGCGATCTAATGCTAGTGCTAATATCTGGTCATTGTTATACTGAAAGTGTCCTTTATGATCAGAATAAGATATCAGATGGCATTTAAGCATAACCCTCCATGAGAATATGAGATCAGATGACTTTAAATTAACCCTTTTTGTATATAGTCAAATACAGAATTGTTAATGTTTGAATGCTAATGCTAACTTGCTAATGCTAGCGATCTAATGCTAGTGCTAATATCTGGTCATTGTTATGCTGAAAGTGTTCTTTATGATGAGAATAAGAGATCAGATGGCATTTTAGCATAACCCATCATGAGAATATGAGATCAGATGGCTTTTAATTAACCCTTCATGTATAAAGGCAAATACAGTATTGTTAATGTTTGAATGCTAATGCTAACTTGCTAATGCTAGCGATCTAATGCTAGTGCTAATATCTGTTCATTATTATACTGGAAGTGTCCTCTATGATCAGAACAAGACATCAGATGGCATTTAAAGCTTAACCCTGCTTGAGAATATGAGATCAGATGGCATTTATGCATATCCATTGTTGTATAAAGGCAAATACAGTAATGTTAATGTTTGAATGCTAATGCTAACTTGCTAATGCTAGCGATATAATGCTAGTGCTAATATCTGCTCATTGTAAAACTGTAAGTGTCCTCTATGATGAGAATGAGACATCAGAAGGCATTTAAGCATAACCCTGCATGAGAATATGAGATCAGATGGCATTAAAACTTATACATTCTTGTATATATTCAAATACAGTAATGTTAATGTTTGAATGCTAATGCTAACTTGCTAATGCTAGCGATCTAATGCTAGTGCTAATATCTGCTCAATGTTATACTGTAAGTGTCCTCTCTGATGGGAATATGTGATCAGATGGCATTTAAGCATAACCCTTCATGAGAATATGAGATCAGATGGCTTTTAATTAACCCTTCTTGTATATATTTAAATACAGTAATGTTAATGTTTGATTGCTAATGCTAACTTGCTAATGCTAGCGATCTAATGCTAGTGCTAATATCTGGTCATTGTTATACTGAAAGTGTCCTTTATGATGAGAATAAGATATCAGATGGCATTTAAGCATTACCCTTAATGAGAATATGAGATCAGATGGCTTTTAATTAAGCCCTCATGTATATAGGCAAATACAGTAATGTTAAAGTTTGAATGCTAATGCTAACTTGCTAATGCTAGCGATCTAATGCTAGTGCTAATATCTGTTCATTGTTATTCTTCAAGTGTCCTCTATGATGAGAATAAGACATCAGATGGCATTTAAGCATAACACTGAATGAGAATATGAGGTCACATGGCATTTATGCTTATCCATTGTTGTATATAGGCAAATACAGTAATGTTAATGTTTGAATGCTAATGCTAACCTGCTAATGGTAGCGATATAATGCTAGTGCTAATATCTGCTCATTTTAATACTGTAAGTGTCCTCTATGATGAAAATAAGACATCAGATGGCATTTAAGCATTACCCTGCATGAGAATATGAGATCAGATGGCATTAAAAGCTTATCCATTCTTGTATATAGGCAAATACAGTAATGTTAATGTTTGAATGCTAATGCTAACTTGCTAATGCTAGCGATCTAATGCTTAATGCTAATATCTGCTCAATGTTATACTGTAAGTGTCCTCACTGATGGGAATATGTGATCAGATGGCATTTAAGCTTAACCCTTCATGAGAATATGAGATCAGATGGCTTTTAATTAACCCTTCTTGTATATAGGCAAATACAGTAATGTTAATGTTTGAATGCTTATGCTAACTTGCTAATGCTAAAGATCTAATGCTTGTGCTAATATCTGCTAATTGTTATACTGTAAGTGTAATCTATGATGAGAATATGAGATCAGATGGCAATAAAGCTTAACCCTTCTTGTATATATTCAAATAATGTAATGTTAATGTTTGAATGCTAATGCTAACTTGCTAATGCTAGCGATCTAATGCTAGTGCTAATATCTGGTCATTGTTATACTGTAAGTGTTCTTTAGAATGAGAATAAGATATCAGATGGCATTTTAGCATAACCCTTCATGAGAATATGAGATCAGATGGCTTTTAATTAACCCTTCATGTATAAAGGCAAATACAGTATTGTTAATGTTTGAATGCTAATGCTAACTTGCTAATGCTAGCGATCTAATGCTAGTGCTCATATCTGTTCATTATTATACTGGAAGTGTCCTCTATGATCAGAACAAGACATCAGATGGCATTTCAGCATAACCCTGCATGAGAATATGAGATCAGATGGCATTTATGCATATCCATTGTTGTATAAACGCAAATACAGTAATGTTAATGTTTGAATGCTAATGCTAACTTGCTAATGCTAGCGATCTAATGCTAGTGCTAATATCTGTTCATTGTTAAACTGTAAATGTCCTCTATGATGAGAATGAGACAGATGGCAGAAGGCATGAGAATTGAGATCAGATGGCTTTAAATTAACCCCTGCATGAGGCAAATACAGTATGATGTTTGAATCTAAGATGTTCTAATGCTATGCTGTCTTATACAGTGTTTTAATTAGAACAATATATGGCAAATACATTTTAATGCATATCCCTTGTTATATAAAGGCAAATACATGTTAATGTTTGAATCATTAATACTAATGCTAGCGATATAATGCTAGTGCTAATATCTAATTGAGTCAGAATATCATCAGGGCATTTAAGCATAACCCTGCTTGAGAAATATGATCAGATGGCATGTATGCATATTTGTTGTATATAGGCAAAGAAGTAATGTTAATGTTTGAATGCTAATGCTAACTTGCTAATGCTAGCGATATAATGCTAGTGCTAATATCTGCTCATTGTAAAACTGTAAGTGTCCTCTATGATGAGAATGAGACATCAGGATGGCATAACCCTGCATGAGAATTAGACCAGATGGCATTATAGCTTATACATTCAAATACAGTATTGTTAATGTTTGAATGCTAATGCTAACTTGCTAATGCTAGCGATCTAATGCTAGTGCTAATATCTGTCAATGTTATACTGTATGTACTGATAGAATATGTCCTCTATGATCAGAATAAAGATATCAGATGGCATTTAATTAACCCTTCTTGAGAATATGAGATCAGATGGCATTTAAGATTATCCATTCTTGTAAAATTCAAATACAGTAATGTTAATGTTTGAATGCTAATGCTATATTTGCTAATGCTAGCGATCTAATGCTAGTGCTAATATCTGCTCATTGTTAAACTGTAAGTGTCCTCTATGATGAGAATAAGACATCAGATGGCATTTAAGCATAACCCTGCATGAGAATATGAGATCAGATGGCATTTAATGGCATTTATCCATTCATTTCGTATAAAGGCAAATACAGTAATGTTAATGTTTGAATGCTAATGCTAACTTGCTAATGCTAGCGATCTAATGCTAGTGCTAATATCTGCTCATTGTTATACTGTAAAGTGTCCTCTATGATGAGAATAAGACATCAGATGGCATTTAAGCATAACCCTTCATGAGAATATGAGATCAGATGGCATTTAAGCTTATCCATTGTTGTATATAGGCAAATACAGTAATGTTAATGTTTGAATGCTAATGCTAACTTGCTAATGCTAGCGATCTAATGCTAGTGCTAATATCTGCTCATTGTTATACTGAAAGTGTCTTTATGATGAGAATAAGATATCAGATGGCATTTAAGCATAACCCTTAATGAGAATATGAGATCAGATGGCTTTTAATTAATCCATTCATGTATATAAGGCAAATACAGTAATGTTAATGTTTGAATGCTAATGTTAACTTGCTAATGCTAGCGATCTAATGCTAGTGCTAATATCTGTTCATTGTTATACTGCAAGTGTCCTCTATGATGGGAATAAGACATCAGATGGCATTTAAGCATAACCCTGCATGAGAATATGAGATCAGATGGCATTAAAACATCCATTGTTGTATAAAGGCAAATACAGTAATGTTAATGTTTGAATGCTAATGCTAACTTGCTAATGCTAGCGATCTAATGCTAGTGCTAATATCTGCTCATTGTTATACTGTAAGTGTCCTCTATGATGAGAATAAGACATCAGATGGCATTTAAGCATAACCCTTCATTAGAATATGAGATCAGATGGCATTTAATCTTATCCATTCTTGTATATAGGCCTTTAATGTTTGAATGCTAATAACTTGCTAATGCTAGCGATCTAATGATGTGCATTGGTAATTGTTATGAGAATATACATCAGATGACATTTGCATAACCTTTCATGAGAATATGAGATCAGATGGCTTTAAATTATCCATTCTTGTATATATTCTAATACAGTAATGTTAATGTTTGAATGCTAATGCTAACTTGCTAATGCTAGGCGATCTAATGCTAGTGCTAATATCTGGTCATTGTTATACTGTAAGTGTCCTCTATGATGAGAATAAGAGATCAGATGTCATTTAAGCATAACCTCCATGAGAATATGAGATCAGATGGCATTTAAATTAACCCTTTTTGTATATAGGCAAATACAGTAATGTTAATGTTTGAATGCTAATGCTAACTTGCTAATGCTAGCGATCTAATCTAGTGCTAATATCTGGTCATTGTTATACTGAAAGTGTTCTTTATGATGAGAATAAGAGATCAGATGGCATTTAAGCATAACCCTTCATGAGAATATGAGATCAGATTGCATTAAAGCTTATCCATTCTTGTATATAGGCAAATACAGTAATGTTAATGTTTGAATGCTAATGCTAACTTGCTAATGCTAGCGATCTAATGCTAGTGCTAATATCTGTTCATTATTATACTCTAAGTGTCCTCTATGATCAGAACAAGACATCAGATGGCATTTAAGCTTAACCCTGCTTGAGAATATGAGATCAGATGGCATTTATGCATATCCATTGTTGTATATAGGCAAATACAGTAATGTTAATGTTTGAATGCTAATGCTAACTTGCTAATGCTAGCGATATAATGCTAGTGCTAATATCTGCTCATGGTAAAACTGTAAGTGTCCTCTATGATGAGAATGAGACATCAGAAGGCATTTAAGCATAACCCTGGATGAGAATATCAGATCAGATGGCATTTTTAACCCTTCTTGTATATATTCAAATACAGTAATGTTAATGTTTGAATGTTAATGCTAACTTGCTAATGCTAGCGATCTAATGCTAGTGCTAATATCTGCTCAATGTTATACTGTAAGTGTCCTCTCTGATGGGAATATGTGATCAGATGGCATTTAAGCATAACCCTTCATGAGAATATGAGATCAGATGGCTTTTAATTAACCCTTCTTTGTATATATTCAAATACAGTAATGTTAATGTTTGATTGCTAATGCTAACTTGCTAATGCTAGCGATCTAATGCTAGTGCTAATATCTGGTCATTGTTATACTGAAAGAGTCCTCTATGATGAGAATAAGATATCAGATGGCATTTAAGCATTACCCTGCATGAGAATATGAGATCAGATGGCATTTAATTAATCCATTCATGTATATAGGCAAATACAGTAATGTTAATGTTTGAATGCTAATGCTAACTTGCTAATGCTAGCGATCTAATGCTAGTGCTAATATCTGCTCATTTTAATACTGTAAGTGTCCTCTATGATGAAAATAAGACATCAGATGGCATTTAAGCATTACCCTGCATGAGAATATGAGATCAGATGGCATTAATTATCCATTCTTTTCTTGCAAATATAGGCAAATTTAATGTTTGAATAATTTTGCTAATATCTGCGATATACTGTAAGTGCAAATACTGTAATGTTAATGTAAGTTTGAATGCTAATGCTAACTTTTAAGACTAAGCGATCTAATGCTAATCAGATGGCAATTTATACTGTAAGTGTCCCTGATGAGAATATGAGATCAGATGGCTTTTAAAGCTAACCCTTCTTGTATATGAGATCAGATGGTAATTTATTGTTTTAACCCTAATGCTATATTGCAAATACAGTAATAATTAATGTTTGAATGCTTATCAGTAATGTTATTGCTAACTAATGCTATTGCTAAAGCAATCTAATGCTAGTGCTAATATCTGGTCTGCTAATTGTATATGAGAATATGAGAAGTCATTTATTTAAGCATAACCCTTTATGAGAATATGAGATCAGATGGCATTTAATTAACCCTTCTTGTATATATTCAAATAATGTAATGTTAATGTTTGAATGCTAATGCTAACTTGCTAATGCTAGCGATCTAATGCTAGTGCTAATATCTGGTCATTGTTATACTGTAAGTGTTCTTTAGAATGAGAATAAGATATCAGATGGCATTTTAGCATAACCCTTCATGAGAATATGAGATCAGATGGCTTTTAATTAACCCTTCTTGTATAAAGGCAAATACAGTAATGTTAATGTTTGAATGCTAATGATAACTTGCTAATGCTAGCGATCTAATGCTAGTGCTCATATCTGTTCATTGTTATTCTGTAAGTGTCCTCTATGATCAGAATAAGACATCAGATGGCATTTAAGCATAACCCTGCATGAGAATATTAGATCAGATGGCATTTATTCTTATCCATTGTTGCATATCGGCAAATACAGTAATGTTAATGTTTGAATGCTAATGCTAACTTGCTTTTGCTAGCGATTTAATGCTAGTGCTAAAATCTGCTCATTTTAAAACTGTAAATGTCTCTATGATGAGAATAAGACATCAGATGGCATTTAAGCATAACCCTTCATGAGAATATGAGATCAGATGCTTTTAAATTAACCCTTTTTGCATATAGGCAAATACAGTAATGTTATTGTTTGAATGCTAATGCTAACTTGCTAATGCTAGCGATCTAATGCTAGTGCTAATATCTGGTTCATTGTTATACTGAAAGTGTTCTTTATGATGAGAATAAGACATCAGATGGCATTTTAAGCATAACCCATCAAGAGAATATGAGATCAGATGTCATTAAATTATCCATTCATGTATAAAGGCAAATACAGTATTGTTAATGTTTGAATGCTAATGCTAACTTGCTAATGCTAGCAATCTAATGCTAGTGCTAATATCTGGTCATTATTATACTGTCCTCTATGATCAGAACAAGACATCAGATGGAATTTATGAGATCAGCTTGAGAATAAAGATGGCATTTAATATCCATTGTTGTATATTTTCAAATACAGTAATGTTAATGTTTGAATGCTAATGCTAACTTACTAATGCTAGCGATATAATGCAAGTGCTAATATCTGGTCTTTGTTATAGTGTAAGTGTCCTCTATGATGAGAATATGACATCAGATGGCATTTAAGCATAACCCTGCATGAGAATATGAGATCAGATGGCTTTTAATTAACCCTTCTTGTATATAGCAAATACAGTAATGTTATTGTTTGAATCTAATATAATAATGCTAGCAATCTAATGCTAAATATCTGGTCATGTAATAATGTACTCTTGATGAGAATATTGATGAATAAAAGCTAACCCTTCTTGTATATTTTCAATAAAGTAATGTTAATGTTTGAATGCTAATCTAATGCTAATGCTAGAATATCTAATGCTAGTGCTAATATCAATGTTATACTGTAAGTGTCCTCTATGATGGGAATATGAGATCAGATGGCATTTAAGCATAACCCTTTCATGAGAATATGAGATCAGATGGATTTAATTAACCCTTCTTGTATATATTCAAATACAGTAATGTTAATGTTTGATTGCAAATGCTAACTTGCTAATGCTAGCGATCTAATGCTAGTGCTAATATCTGGTCATTGTTATACTGAAAGTGTCCTTTATGATGAGAATAAGATATCAGATGGCATTTAAGCATAACCCTTAATGAGAATATGATATCAGATGGCTTTTAATTAACCCTTCTTGTATATAGGCAAATACAGTAATGTTAATGTTTGAATGCTAATGCTAACTTGCTAATACTAGCGATCTAATGCTAGTGCTATTATCTGTTCATTGTTATTCTGTAAGTGTCCTCTATGATGAGAATAAGACATCAGATGGCATTTAAAGCATAACCCTGAATGAGAATATGAGATCAGATGGCATTTATTCTTATCCATTGTTGTAGATAGGAAAATACAGTAATGTTAATGTTTGAATGCTAATGCTTACCTGCTTATGCTAGCGATTTAATGCTAGTGCTAATATCTGCTCATTTTAATACTGTAAGTATCCTCTATGATGAGAATAAGACATCAGATGGCATTTAAGCATTACCCTGCATGAGAATATGAGATCAGATGGCATTAAAAGCTTATCCATTCTTGTATATAGGCAAATACAGTAATGTTAATGTTTGAATGCTAATGCTAACTTGCTAATGCTAGCGATCTAATGCTAATGCTAATATCTGCTCAATGTTATACTGTAAGTGTCCTCACTGATGGGAATATGTGATCAGATGGCATTTAAGCTTAACCCTTCATGAGAATATGAGAACAGATGGCTTTTAATTAACCCTTCTTGTATATATAGGCAAATACAGTAATGTTAATGTTTGAATGCTTATGCTAACTTGCTAATGCTAAAGATCTAATGCTTTTGCTAATATCTGCTAATTGTTATACTGTAAGTGTAATCTATGATGAGAATATGAGATCAGATGGCAATAAAGCTTAACCCTTCTTGTATATATTCTAATAATGTAATGTTAATGTTTGAATGCTAATGCTAACTTGCTAATGCTAGCGATCTAATGCTAGTGCTTATATCTGGTGATTGTTATACTGTAAGTGTTCTTTAGGATGAGAATAAGATATCAGATGGCATTTTAGCATAACCCTTCATGAGAATATGAGATCAGATGGCTTTTAATTAACCCTTCATGTATAAAGGCAAATACAGTATTGTTAATGTTTGAATGCTAATGCTAACTTGCTAATTCTAGCGATCTAATGCTAGTGCTCATATCTGTTCATTATTATACTGGAAGTGTCCTCTATGATCAGAACAAGACATCAGATGGCATTTCAGCATAACCCTGCATGAGAATATGAGATCAGATGGCATTTATGCATATCCATTGTTGTATAAACGCAAATACAGTAATGTTAATGTTTGAATGCTAATGCTACCTTGCTAATGCTAGGGATATAATGCTAGTGCTAATATCTGCTCATTGTAAAACTGTAAATGTCCTCTATGATGAGAATGAGACATCAGAAGGCAATTAAGCATAACCCTGCATGAGAATATGAGATCAGATGCCATTAAAGCTTATACATTTTTGCATATAGGCAAATACAGTAATGTTAATGTTTGAATGCTAATACTAACTTGCTAATGCTAGCGATCTAATGCTAGTGCTAATATCTGGTCATTGTTATGCTGAAAGTGTTCTTTATGATGAGAATAAGAGATCAGATGGCATTTTAGCATAACCCATCATGAGAATATGAGATCAGATGGCTTTTAATTAACCCTTCATGTATAAAGGCAAATACAGTATTGTTAATGTTTGAATGCTAATGCTAACTTGCTAATGCTAGCGATCTAATGCTAGTGCTAATATCTGTTCATTATTATACTGGAAGTGTCCTCTATGATCAGAACAAGACATCAGATGGCATTTAAGCTAACCCTGCTTGAGAATATGAGATCAGATGGCATGTATGCATATCCATTGTTGTATAAAGGCAAATACAGTAATGTTAATGTTTGAATGCTAATGCTAACTTGCTAATGCTAGCGATATAATGCTAGTGCTAATATCTGCTCATTGTAAAACTGTAAGTGTCCTCTATGATGAGAATGAGACATCAGAAGGCATTTAAGCATAACCCTGCATGAGAATATGAGATCAGATGGCATTAAAGCTTATACATTCTTGTATATAGGCAAATTCAGTAATGTTAATGTTTGAATGCTAATGCTAACTTGCTGATGCTAGCGATGTAATGCTAGTGCTAGAATCTGGTCATTGTTATACTGTACGTGTACTCTATGATGAGAATATGAGATCAGATGGCAATAAAGATTAACCCAACTTCTAAATATTCAAATACAGTAATGTTAATGTTTGAATGCTAATGCTAACTTGCTAATGCGAGCGATCTAATGCTAGTGCTAATATCTGGTCAGTGTTAAACTGTAAGTGTCCTCTATGATGAGAATAAGAGATCAGATGTCATTTAAATATAACTCTTCATGAGAATATGATATCAGATGGCATTTAATATTATCCATTCTTGTATACAGGCAAATACAGTAATGTTAATGTTTGAATGCTAATGCCAACTTGCTAATGCTAGCGATCTAATGCTAGTGCTAATATCTGTTCATTGTTATACTGGAAGTGTCCTCTATCATGAGATTAAGACATCAGATGGCATTTAAGCATAACCCTGCATGAGAATATGAGATCAGATGGCATTTATGCTTATCCATTGTTGTATATAGGCAAATACAGTAATGTTAATGTTTGAATGCTAATGCTAACCTGCTAATGGTAGCGATATAATGCTAGTGCTAATATCTGCTCATTCTAATGCTGTAAGTGTCCTCTATGATGGGAATATGTGATCAGATGGCATTTAAGCATTACCCTTCATGAGCATATGAGATCAGATGGCTTTTAATCTTATCCATTCTTGTATATAGGCAAATACAGTAATGTTAATGTTTGAATGCTAATGCTAACTTGCTAATGCTAGCGATTTAATGCTAGTGCGAATATCTGCTCATTGTCATACTGTAAGTGTCCACTATGTTGGGAATATGAAATCAGATGGCATTTAACCATAACCCTTAATGAGAATATGAGATCAGATGGCTTTTAATTAAACCCTTCTTGTATAAAAGGCAAATACAGTAATGTTAATGTTTGAATGCTAATGCTAACTTGCTAAAGCTAGCGATCTAATGCTAGTGCTAATATGTGCTCATTGTTATAGTGTAAGTGTCCTCTATGATGAGAATAAGACATCAGATGGCATTTAAGCATAACCCTTCATTAGAATGAGATCAGATGGCATTTAAGCTTATCCATTCTTGTATATAGGCAAATACAGTAATGGTAATGTTTTAATGCTAATGCTAAGTTGCTAATGCTAGCGATCTAATGCTAGTGCTAATATCTGTTCATTGTTATACTGTAAGTGTCCTCAATGATGAGAATATACATCAGATGGCATTTAAGCATTACCCTTCATGAGCATATGAGATCAGATGGCTTTTTAATCTTATCCATTCTTGTATATAGGCTAATACAGTAATGTTAATGTTTGAATGCTAATGCTAACTTGCTAATGCTAGCGATCTAATGCTAGTGCGAATATCTGCTCATTGTCATACTGTAAGTGTCCACTATGTTGGGAATATGAGATCAGATGGCATTTAACCATAACCCTTAATGAGAATATGAGATCAGATGGCTTTTAATTAACCCTTCTTGTATATAGGCTAATACAGTAATGTTAATGTTTGAATGCTAATGCTACTTGCTAATGCTAGCGATCTAATGCTTGTGCAAATATCTGCTCATTGTTATACTCTAAGTGTCCTCTATGAAGAGAATAAGACATCAGATGGCATTTAAGTATAACCCTTCATGAGAATATGAGATCAGATTGCATTAAAGCTTATCCATTCTTGTATATAGGCAAATCCAGTAATGTTAATGTTTGAATGCTAATGCTCACTTGCTAATGCTAGCGATGTAATGCTAGTGCTAATATCTGGTCATTGTTATACTGTAAGTGTCCTCTATGATAAGAATAAGAGATCAGATGGCATTTAAGCATAACTCTTCATGAGAATATGAGATCAGATTGCATTAAAGCTTATCCATTCTTGTATATAGGCAAATCCAGTAATGTTAATGTTTGAATCCTAATGCTCACTTGCTAATGCTAGCAAACTAATGCTAGTGCTAATATCTGGTCATGTTATACTGTACGTGTTCTCTATGATGAGAATATGAGATCAGATGGCAATAAGGCTTTACCCTTCTTGTATATATTCAATACAGTAATGTTAATGTTTGAATGCTAATGCAAACTTGCTAATGCTAGCGATCTAATGCTAGTGCTAATATCTGGTCATTGTTATACTGTAAGTGTCCTCTATGATGGGAATATGAGATCAGATGGCATTTAAGCATAACCCTTTATGAGAATATGAGATCAGATGTCATTTAATTAACCCTTCTTGTATATATTCAAATACAGTAATGTTAATGTTTGATTGCTAATGCTAACTTGCTAATACTAGCGATCTAATGCTAGTGCTAGTATCTGTACATTGTTATACTGTAAGAGTCATCTTTGATGAGAATTAAACATCAGATGGCATTCAAGCATAACCCTGCATGAGAATATGAGATCAGATGGCATTTATGCTTATCCATTGTTGTATATGGGCAAATACAGTAATGTTAATGTTTGAATGCTAATGCTAACCTGCTAATGCTAGCGATTTAATGCTAGTGCTAATATCTGCTCATTTTAATACTGTAAGTGTCCTCTATGATTAGAATAAGACATCAGATGGCATTTAAGCATAACCCTGCATGAGAATATGAGATCAGATGTCATAAAAGCTTATCCATTCTTTTATATAGGCAAATACAGTAATGTTAATATTTGAATGCTAATGCTAACTTGCTAATGCTAGCGATCTAATGCTCGTGCTAATATCTGCACAATGTTATACTGTAAGTGTCCTCTATTAAGAGAATAAGACAACAGATGGCATTTAAGCATAACCCTTCATGAGAATATGAGACCAGATGACTTTTAATTAACCCTTCTTGTAACTAGGCAAATACAGTAATGTTATTGTTTGAATGCTAATGCTAACTTGCTAATTCTAGCGATCTAACGCTTGTGCAAATATCTGCTCATTGTTATACTGTCAGTGTCCTCTATGAAGAGAATAAGACAACAGATTGGCATTTAAGTATAACCCTTCATGTGAATATGAGATCAGATGGCTTTTAATTAACCCTTCTTGTATATAGGCAAATACAGTAATGTTATTGTTTGAATGCTAATGCTAACTTGCTAATGCTAGCAATCTAATGCTAGTGCTAATATCTGGTCATGTAATACTGTACGTGTACTCTATGATGAGAATATGAGATCAGACGGCATTTAAGCATAACCCTTTATTAGAATATGAGATCAGAAGTCATTTAATTAACCCTTCTTGTATATATTCAAATACAGTAATGTTAATGTTTGATTGCTAATGCTAACTTGCTAATGCTAGCGATCTAATGCTAGTGCTAATATCTGTTCATTGTTATACTGAAAGTGTCCTTTATGATGAGAATAAGAGATCAGATGGCATTTAAGCATAACCCTTCATGAGAATATGAGATCAGATGGCTTTTAATTAACCCTTCTTGTATATAGGCAAATACAGTAATGTTAATGTTTGAATGCTAATGCTTACTTGCTAATACTAGCGATCTAATGCTAGTGCTAATATCTGTTCATTGTTATTCTGTAAGTGTACTCTATGATGAGAATAAGACATCAGATGGCATTTAAGCATAACCCTGCATGAGAATATTAGATCAGATGGCATTTATTCTTATCCATTGTTGCATATCGGCAAATACAGTAATGTTAATGTTTGAATGCTAATGCTTACCTGCTTTTGCTAGCGATTTAATGCTAGTGCTAAAATCTGCTCATTTTAATACTGTAAGTATCCTCTATGATGAGAATAAGACATCAGATGGCATTTAAGCATAACCCTTCATGAGAATATGAGATCAGATGGCTTTTAATTAACCCTTCTTGTATATAGGCAAATACAGTAATGTTATTGTTTGAATGCTAATGCTCACTTGCTAATGCTAGCGATCTAATGCTAGTGCTAATATCTGTTCATTGTTATACTGTAAGTGTCCTCTATGATGAGAATAAGACATCGTATGGCATTTAAGCATAACCCTGCAAGAGAATATGAGATCAGATGTCATTAAAGCTTATCCATTCTTGTATATAGGCAAATCCAGTAATGTTAATGTTTGAATTCTAATGCTCACTTGCTAATGCTAGCAATCTAATGCTAGTGCTTATATCTGGTCATGTTATACTGTTCGTGTCCACTATGATGAAAATATGAGATCAGGTGGCAAAAAAGCTTAACCCTTCTTGTATATTTTCAATACAGTAATGTTAATGTTTGAATGCTAATGCTAACTTACTAATGCTAGCGATCTAATGCAAGTGCTAATATCTGGTCTTTGTTATAGTGTAAGTGTCCTCTATGATGGGAATATGAGATCAGATGGCATTTAAGCATAACCCTTCATGAGAATATGAGATCAGATGGCTTTTAATTAACCCTTCTTGTATATAGGCAAATACAGTAATGTTATTGTTTGAATGCTAATGCTAACTTGCTAATGCTAGCAATCTAATGCTAGTGCTAATATCTGGTCATGTAATACTGTACGTGTACTCTATGATGAGAATATGTGATCAGACGGCAATAAAGCTTAACCCTTCTTGTATATTTTCAATAAAGTAATGTTAATGTTTGAATGCTAATCCTAACTTGCTAATGCTAGAATATCTAATGCTAGTGCTAATATCTGGTCATTGTTATACTGTAAGTGTCCTCTATGATGGGAATTTGAGATCAGATGGCATTTAAGCATAACCCTTTATGAGAATATGAGATTAGATGTGATTTAATTAACCCTTCTTGTATATATTCAAATACAGTAATGTTAATGTTTGATTGCAAATGCTAACTTGCTAATGCTAGCGATCTAATGCTAGTGCTAATATCTGGTCATTGTTATACTGAAAGTGTCCTTTATGATGAGAATAAAGATCAGATGGCATTTAAATTCATAACCCTTCATGAGAATATCAGATCAGATGGCTTTTAATTAACCCTTCTTGTATATAGGCAAATACAGTAATGTTAATGTTTGAATGCTAATGCTTACTTGCTAATACTAGCGATCTAATGCTAGTGCTAATATCTGTTAATTGTTATTCAGTAAGTGTCCTCTATGATGAGAATAAGACATCAGATGGCATTTTAGCATAACCCTGCATGAGAATATTAGATCACATGGCATTTATTCTTATCCATTGTTGTAGATAGGATCTAAAAATACAGTAATGTTAATGTTTGAATGCTAATGCTTACCTGACTTTCTATTAACCCTTCTTGTATCTAGCGATTTAATGCTAGTGCTAATATCTGCTCATTTTAATACTGTAAGTATCCTCTATGATGAGAATAAGACATCAGATGGCATTTAAAGCATAACCCTTCATGAGAATATGAGATCAGATGGCATTAAAGCTTATCCATTCTTGTATATACAGAGCAAATACAATAATCGAATTTAATGCTTTGCTATTGTTAATACTGCTAATATCTGCTCAATGTTATACTGAGAATAAGACATCAGATGGCATTTAAAGCATAACCCTTCTGAGAATATTAGATCAGATGCTTTCTATTAATATTTATGCAAACAGTAATGTTATTGTTTGAATGCTAATGCTAACTTACTAATGCTCGATCTAATGTGCAAATATCTGCTCATTGTTATACTGTAAGTCCAGATCTTTGATGAGAATATGACATCAGATGCATTTAAGCATAACCCTTCATGAGAATATGAGATCAGATGCCTTTTAATTACCCCTTCTTGTATCTATGCAAATACAGTAATGTTATTGTTTGAATGCTAATGCTAACTTTGCTAATGCAGCAATCTAATGCTGTTAATATCTGGTCATGTTATACTGTAAACGTGTAATGATGAAAATAAGGACTTACAGTATAACAATGAGCAGATATATTTTGCACAGTAATGTTAATGTTTGAATACTAATTAGCTAATGCTAGAATACCCTTGCATCTAGTCATTCAAATATTAAGACTCAGACATCAGATGCATTTTTTAAAAGCCATCAATGGCATTTATTCTTATGATTGTTGTATTTAGGCAAATACAGTAATGTTATCTGAATGCTAACTAACTTCCTATCAATCTAATGCTAGATGCTTTAATATCTGGTCATTTAGCAGATATTATTACTCTATGATGCTAGCATTAGATCATAGCATTTAGCATTAGCATTCAAACATTAACATTACTTCGTATTAAATACAGTAATGTTAATGTTTGAATGCTAATGCTAAATTTTTAATGCCATCTGACCTCATATTCAAATATCATCATAGAATATACTCATGAAGTATGCTTAAACTGAATCATAAGACACTGACAGTTTAACAATGACCAGATATTAGCACTAGCATTGATTCGTTAGCATTTTATTCAAGCATTTATTCTTATCCATTGTTGTATTTTAATATATAAAAGTAAGGTTAATCTTTAGCCTTCTGATTCAAATTCTCATCATAGAATCTAATGCTAGTATAACAATGAGCAGATATTATTTGCATTATATCGTTAGTATTAGCAAATAGCATTAGCATTCATTTTAAACATTGCTTCATGCCTATATACAAGATGGGGTTAATTACATGCCTCATATTCAAATGCAAGGGTTATGCTTAAATGCCATCTGATGTCTTATTCTCATCATAGAGGACACTTACAATATAACAATGAGCAGATATTAGCAAAAGCATTAGAACGCTAGCATTAGCAAGTTAGCATTAGCATTCAAACATTAACATTACTGTATTTGCCTCTATACAAGAAGAGTTAATTAAAAGGCATCTGATCTCACATTCTCATGAAGGGTTATGCTTTAAAAGCCATCTGATCACATATTCCCATCATAGAGGACACTTTCAGTATAACAATGAGCAGATATTAGCACAAGCATTAGATTGATAGCATTAGCAAGTTAGCATGAGCATTCAAACTAACATTACTGTATTTGCCTATATACAAGAATGGATAAGCTTTAATGCCATCTGGTCTCATATTCTCATGCAGGGTTATGCTTAAATGCCATCTGATGTCTTATTCTCATCATAGAGGACACTTACAGTATAACAATGAGCAGATATTAGCAAAAGCATTAGATCGCTTGCATTAGCAAGTTAGCATTAGCATTCAAACATTAACATTACTGTATTTGCCTCCATACAAGAAGGGTTAATTAAAAGGCATCTGATCTCACATTCTCATGAAGGGTTATGCTTAAAAGCCATCTGATCACATATTCCCATCATAGAGGACACTTTCAGTATAACAATGAGCAGATATTAGCACAAGCATTAGATTGATAGCATTAGCAAGATAGCATGAGCATTCAAACATTAACATTACTGTATTTGCCTATATAGAAGAATGGATAAGCTTTAATGCCATCTGGTCTCATATTCTCATGCAGGGTTATGCTTAAATGCCATCTGATGTCTTATTCTCATCATAGAGGACACTTACAGTATTACACTGAGCAGATATTAGCACTAGCATTATATCGTTAGCATTAGCAAGTTAGCATTAGCAATCAAACATTAACATTACTGTATTTGCCTATATACAAGAAGGGTTAATTACAAGCCATCTGATCTCATATTCTCATGAAGGGTTATGCTTAAATGCCATCTGATCTCTTATTCTCAACATCAATGACACTTACAGTATAACAATGTACAGATATTAGCACTAGCATTAGATCGCTAGCATTAGCAAGTTAGCATTAGCATTCAAACATTAACATTACTGTATTTGCCTATTTAGAAGAAGGGTTAATTAAAAGCCATGTGATCTCATATTCTCATGAAGGGTTATGCTTAAATGCCATCTGATGTCTTATTCTCATCATAGAGGACACTTACAGTATAACAATGAGCAGATATTAGCAAAAGCATTAGATCGCTAGCATTAGCAAGTTAGCATTAGCATTCAAACATTAACATTATTGTATTTGCCTATATACAAGAAGCGTTAATTAAAAGCCATCAGATCTCATATTCTCATGAAGGATTATGCTTAAATGCCATCTGATGTCTTATTCTCATCATAGAGGACACTTACAGTATAACAATGAGCAGATATTAGCACAAGCATTAGATCGATAGCATTAGCAAGTTAGCATTAGCATTCAAACATTAACATTAATGTATTTGCCTATATACAAGAATGGATAAGCTTTAATGCCATCTGATCTTATATTCTCATGCAGGGTTATGCTTAAATGCCATCTGATGTCTTATTCTCATCATAGAGAACACTGACAGTATAACAATGAGCAGATATTAGCAAAAGCATTAGATCAGTAGCATAAGCAATTTAGCATTCGCATTCAAACATTAACATTACTGTATTTGCCTATATACAAGAATTGATAAGCTTTAATGCCATCTGATCTCATATTCTCATGCAGGGTTATGCTTAAATGCCATCTGATGTCTTATTCTCACCATAGAGGACACTTACAGTATAACAATGACCAGATATTAGCACTAGCATTATATCGCTAGCATTAGCAGGTTAGCATTAGCATTCAAACATTAACATTACTGTATTTGCCTATATACAAGAATGTATAAGCTTAAATGCCATCTGATCTCATATTCTCATGCAGGGGTATGCATAAATGGCATCTGATATCTTATTCTCATCATCAATGACACTTACAGTATAACAATGTACAGATATTAGCACTAGCATTAGATCGCTAGCATTAGCAAGTTAGCATTAGCATTCAAACATTAACATTACTGTATTTGCCTATTTAGAAGAAGGGTTAATTAAAAGCCATCTGATCTCATATTCTCATGAAGGGTTATGCTTAAATGCCATCTGATGTCATATTCCCATCATAGAGGACACTTACAATATAACAATGATCAGTTATTAGCACTAGCATTAGATCGCTAGCATTAGCAAGTTAGCATTAGCATTCAAACATTAACATTACTGTATTTGAATATATACAAGAAGGGTTAATTAAATGACATCTGATCTCATATTCTCATAAAGGGTTATGCTTAAATGCCATCTGATCTCTTATTCTCATCATAGAGGACACTTACAGTAGAACAATGAGCAGATATTAGCACAAGCATTAGATCGCTAGCATTAGCAAGTTAGCATTTGCAATCAAACATTAACATTACTGTATTTGAATATATACAAAAGGGTTAATTAAATAACATCTGATCTCATATTCTCAAAAGGGTTATGCTTAAATGCCATCTGATCTCATATTTCCATCATAGCGGACCCTGACAGTATAACAATGACTAGATATTAGCACTAGCATTAGATCGCTAGCATTAGCAAGTTAGCATTAGCAATCAAACATTAACATAACTGTATTTGAATATATACAAGAAGGGTTAATTAAATGCCATCATATCTCATATTCTAATGAAGGGTTATCTTAAATACCATCTGATCTCATATTCCCATCATAAGACACTTGCAGTATAACAATGACCAGATATTCGCACTAGCATTAGATCGCTAGCAATAGCAAGTTAGCATTAGCATTCAAACATTAACATTACTGTATTGAATATATACAAGAAGGGTTCAGCTTTATTGACATCTGATCTCATATTCTCATCATAGAGTACATGTACAGTATAACAATGACCAGATATTAGCACTAGCATTATATCGCTAGCATTAGCAGGTTAGCATCAGCATTCAAACATTAACATTACTCTATTTGCCTATATACAAGAATGGATAAGCTTAAATGCCATCTGATCTCATATTCTCATGCAGGGTTATGCTTAAATGCCAACTGATATCTTATTCTCATCATAAAGGACACTTCCAGTATAACAATGAACAGATATTAGCACTAGCATTAGATCGCTAGCATTAGCAAGTTAGCATTAGCATTCAAACATTAACATTACTGTATTTGCCTATTTACAAGAAGGTTTAATTAAAAGCCATCTGATCTCATATTCTCATGAAGGGTTATGCTTAAATGCCATCTGATGGCTTATTCTCATCATAGAGGACACTTACAGTATAACAATGAGCAGATATTAGCACAAGCATTAGATCGCTAGCATTAGAAAGTTAGCATTAGAATTCAAACATTAACATTACTGTATTTGCCTAAATACAAGAATGGATAAGCTTTAATCTAATGATCTGATCTCATATTCTAATGCAGGGTTATGCTTAAATGCCATCTGATGTCTTATTCTCATCATAGAGGACACTTACAGTATAACAATGAGCAGATATTAGCAAAAGCATTATATCGTTAGCATTATCAAGTTAGCATTAGCATTCAAACATTAACATTACTGTATTTGCCTATATACAAGAAGGGTTAATTACAAGCCATCTGATCTCATATTCTCATGAACTGTTATGCTTAAATGCCATCTGATCTCTTATTCTCATCATAAAGTACACTTACAGTATAACAATGACCAGATATTAGCACTAGCATTAGATCGCTAGCATTAGCAAGTTAGCATTTGCAATCAAACATTAACATTACTGTATTTGAATATATAAAAGTAGGGTCAATTAAATGACATCTGATCTCATATTCTCATGAAGGGTTATGCTTAAATACCATCTGATCTCATATTCCCATCATAGAGGACACTTACAGTATAACAATGACCAGATATTAGCACTAGCATTAGATCGCTAGCATAAGCAAGTTAGCATTAGCAATCAAACATTAACATTACTGTATTTGAATATATACAAGAAGGGTTAATTAAATGCCATCTGATCTCATATTCTCATGAAGGGTTATGCTTAAATACCATCTGATCTCATATTCCCATCATAGAGGACACTTACAGTATAACAATGACCAGATATTAGCACTAGCATTTGATCGCTAGCATAAGCAAGTTAGCATTAGCATTCAAACATTAACATTACTGTATTTGAATATATACAAGAAGGGTAATCTTAATTGCCATCTGATCTCATATCCTCATCATGGAGTACACGTACAGTATAACAATGACAAGATATTAGCACTAGATTATATCGCTAGCATTAGCAAGTTAGCATTAGCATTCAAACATTTAACATTACTTTATTGAATAATATATACAATTAAAGAAGGGTTAATTCTCTTTATTCCTTCTGATCTCATATTCTCATCAAAGAACACGCATTACAGTATAACAATGACTAGATATTAGCACTTGCATTAGGTTGCTAGCATTAGTAAGTGAGCATTAGTATTCAAACATTAACATTACTGAATTTGCCTCGATACAAGAATGGATAAGCTTTTAATGCCATCTGATCTCATTCTCATGAAGGGTTATGCTTAAATGCCATCTGATGTCTTATTCTCATCATAGAGGACACTTACAGTATAACAATGAGCAGATATTAGCACAAGCATTAGATCAATAGCATTAGCAAGTTAGCATTAGCATTCAAACATTAACATTACCGTATTTGCCTATATACAAGAATGGATAAGCTTTAATGCCATCTGATCTCATATTCTCATGCAGGGTTATGCTTAAATGCAATCTGATGTCTTATTCTCATCATAGAGGACATTTACAGTATAACAATGAGCAGATATTAGCAAAAGCATTAGATCGCTAGCATTAGCAAGTTAGCATTAGCATTCAAAGATTAACATTACTGTTTTTGCCTATATACAAGAAGGGTTAAATAAAAGCCATCTGATCTCACATTCTCATGAAGGGTTATGCTTAAATGCCATCTGATAACATATTCCCATCAGAGATGCCACTTACAGTATAACAATGAGCAGATATTAGCACAAGCATTAGATCGATAGCATTAGCAAGTTAGCATTAGCATTCAAACATACACATTATTGTATTTGCCTATATACAAGAATGGATAGGCTTTAATGCCATCTGATCTCATATTCTCATGCAGGGTTATGCTTGAATGCCATCTGATGTCTTATTCTCATCATAGAGACACGTACAGTATTACAATGAGCAGATATTTAAGCATTATATCGTTTGCATTAGCAAGTTAGCATTAGCATTCAAACATTAACATTACTGTATTTACCTATATACAAGAAGGGTTAATTACAAGCCATCTGATCTCATATTCTCATGAAGGGTTATGCTTAAATGCCATCTGATCTCTTATTCTCATCATAAAGGACTCTTACAGTATAACAATGACCAGATATTAGCACAAGCATTAGATCAATAGCATTAGCAAGTTAGCATTAGCATTCAAACATTAACATTACTGTATTTGCCTATATACAAGAATGCATAAGCTTTAATGCCATCTGATCTCATATTCTCATGCAGGTTTATGCTTAAATGCCATCCGATGTCTTATTCTCATCATAGAGGACACTTACAGTATAACAATGAGCAGATATTAGCAAAAGCATTAGATCGCTAGCATTAGCAAGTTAGCATTAGCATTCAAACATTAACATTACTGTTTTTGCCTATATACAAGAAGGGTTAATTAAAAGCCATCTGATCTCACATTCTCATGAAGGCTTATGATTAAATGGCATCTGATCACATATTCCAATCAGAGAGGACACTTACAGTATAAAAATGAGCAGATATTAGCACAAGCATTAGATCGATAGCATTAGGAAGTTAGCATTAGTATTCAAACATTAACATTACTGTATTTGACTATATATAAGAATGGATAAGCTTTAATGCCATCTGCTCTCATATTCTCATGTAGGGTTATGCTTAAATGCCATCTGATGTCTTATTCTCATCATAGAGGACACTTACAGTATAACAATGAGCAGATATTAGCAAAAGCATTAGATCGCTAGCATTAGCAAGTTAGCATTAGCATTCAAACATTAACATTACTGTATTTGCCTATATACAAGATGGGTTAATTAAAAGCCATCTGATCTCACATTCTCATGAAGGCTTATGCTTAAATGCCATCTGATCACATATTCCCATCAGAGAGGACACTTACAGTATAACAATCAGCAGATATTAGCACTAGCATTAGATCTCTAGCATTAGCAAGTTAGCATTAGCATTCAAACATTAACATTACTGTATTTGAATATATACAAGTTGGTTTAATCTTTATTGCCTTCTGATCTCATATTCTCATCATATAATACACGTACAGTATAACAATGACTAGATATTAGCACTAGCATTAGGTTGCTAGCATTAGTAAGTGAGCATTAGTATTCAAACATTAACATTACTGGATTTGCCTCTATACAAGAATGGATAAGCTTTAATGCCATCTGATCTCATTCTCATGAAGGGTTATGCTTAAATGCCATCTGATGTCTTATTCTCATCATAGAGGACACTTACAGTATAACAATGAGCAGATATTAGCACAAGCATTAGATCGATAGCATTAGCAAGTTAGCATTAGCATTCAAACATTAACATTACCGTATTTGCCTATATACAAGAATGGATTTTTAATGCCATCTGATCTCATATTCTCATGCAGGGTTATGCTTAAATGACATCTGATGTCTTATTCTCATCATAGAGGACACTTACAGTATAACAATGAGCAGATATTAGCAAAAAGCATTAGATCGATAGCATTAGCAAGTTAGCATTAGCATTCAAACATTAACATTACTGTTTTTGCCTATATACAAGAAGGGTTAAATAAAGCCATCTGATCTCACATTCTCATGAAGGGTTATGTTGAAATGCCATCTGATAACATATTCCCATCAGAGATGCCACTAACAGTATAACAATGAGCAGATATTAGCACAAGCATTAGATCGATAGCATTAGCAAGTTAGCATTAGCATTCAAACATTCACATTACTGTATTTGCCTATATACAAGAATGGATAGGCTTTAATGCCATCTGATCTTATATTCTCATGCAGGGTAATGCGTGAATGCCAACTGATGTCTTATTCTCATCATAGAGGACATTTATTACAGTATTACAATGAGCAGATATTAGCACTAGCATTATATCGTTTGCATTAGCAAGTTAGCATTAGCATTCAAACATTAACATGACTGTATTTACCTATATACAAGAAGGGTTAATTACAAGCCATCTGATCTCATATTCTCATGAAAGGTTATGCTTAAATGCCATCTGATCTCTTATTCTCATCATAAAGGACTCTTACAGTATAACAATGACCAGATATTAGCACTCGCATTAGATCGCTAGCATTAGCAAGTTAGCATTAGCAATCAAACATTATCATTACTGTATTTGAATATATACAAGAGGGGTTAATTAAATGACATCTGATCTCATATTCTCATAAAGGGATATGTTTAAATACCATCTGATCTCATATTCCCATCATAGAGGACACTAACAGTATAACAATGACCAGATATTAGCACTACCATTATATCGCTAGCATTAGCAGGTTAGCATAAGCATTCAAACATTAACATTACTGTATTTGCCTATATACAAGAATGGATAAGCTTAAATGCCATCTGATCTCATATTCTCATGCAGGGTTATGCTTAAATGACATCTGATATCTTATTCTCATCATAAAGGACACTTACAGTAGAACAATAAACAGATATTAGCACTAGCATTAGATCGCTAGCATTAGCAAGTAAGCATTAGCATTCAAACATTAACATTACTGTATTTGAATATATACAAGTTGGGTTAATCTTTATTGCCTTCTGATCTAATATTCTCATCATAGAATACACTTACAGTATAACAATGAGCAGATATTAGCACAAGCATTATAACGATAGCATTAGCAAGTTAGCATTAGCATTCAAACATTAACATTACTGTATTTGCCTATATACAAGAATGGATAAGCTTTAATGCCATCTGATCTCATATTCTCATGCAGTGTTATGCTTAAAGGCCATCTAATGTCTTATTCTCATCATAGAGGACACTTACAGTATGACAATGAGCAGATATTAGCAAAAGCATTAGATCGCTAGCATTAGCAAGTTATCATTAGCATTCAAACATTAACATTACTGTATTTGCCTATATACAAGAATGGATAAGCTTAAATGCCATCTGATCTCATATTCTCATGCAGGGTTGTGCTTAAATGCCATCTGATGTCTTATTCTCATCATAGAGGACACTTACAGTATTACAATGAGCAGATATTATCACTAGCATTATATCGTTAGCATTAGCAAGTTAGCATTAGCATTCAAACATTAACATTACTGTATTTGCCTATATACAAGAAGGGTTAATTAAAAGCCATCTGATCTCATATTCTCATGAAGGGTTATGCTTAAATACTATCTGATCTCATATTCTCATCATAGAGGACACTTACATGAATAACAATGACCAGATATTAGCACTAGAATTAGATTGCTAGCATTAGCAAGTTAGCATTAGCAATAAAACCTTAACATTACTTTATTTGAATATATCCAAGTAGGGTTAAATAAATGACATCTGATCTCATATTGTCATAAAGGGTTATGCTTAAATGGCATCTGATCTCATATTCCCATCATAAAGGACACTTACAGTATTACAATGACCAGATATTAGCACTAGCATTAGATCGCTAGCATTAGCAAGTTAGCATTAGCAATCTAACATTAACATGACTGTATTTGAATATATACAAGTAGGGATAATTAAATGACATCTGATCTCATATTCTAATAAAGGGTTATGCTTAAATGCCATCTGATCTCATATTCCAATCATAGAGGACACTTATAGTATAACAATGACCAGATATTAGCACTAGCATTAGATCGCAAGCATTAGAAAGTTAGCATTAGCAATCAAACATTAACATTACTGTATTTGAATATATACAAGAAGGGTTAATTAAATGCCATCTGATCTCATATTCTCATGAAGGCTTATGCTTAAATGGCATCTGATCTCATATTCCAATCATAGAGGACACTTACAGTATAACAATGAACTGATATTAGCACTAGCATTAGATCGTTAGCATTAGCAAGTTAGCATTAGCATTCAAACATTAACATTACTGTATTTGCCTATATACAAGAAGGGTTAATTAAAAGCTATCTGATCTCATATTCTCATGCAGGGTTATGCTTAAATGCCATCTGATATCTTATTCTCATCATAAAGGACACTTACAGTATAACAATAAACAGATATTAGCACTCGCATTAGATCGCTAGCATTAGCAAGTTAGCATTAGCATTCAAACATTAACATTTCTGTATTTGCCTATTTACAAGAAGAGTTAATTAAAAGCCATCTGATCTCATATTCTCATGAAGGGTTATGCTTAAATGCCATCTGATCTTTTATTCTCATCATAGAGGACACTTACTGTTTAACAATGACCAGATATAAGCACTAGCATTAGATTGGTAGCATTAGCAAGTTAGCATTAGCATTCAAACATTAACATTACTGTATTTGAATATATACAAGTTGGGTTAATCTTTATTACCTTCTGATCTCATTTTCTCATCATAGAATACACGTACAGTATAACAATGAGCAGATCTTAGCAAAAGCATTAGATCGCTAGCATTAGCAAGTTAGCATTAGCATTCAAACATTAACATTACTGTTTTTGCCTATATACAAGAAGGGTTAATTAAAAGCCATCTGATCTCACATTCTCATGAAGGCTTATGCTTAAATGGCATCTGATCACATATTCCCATCAGAGAGGACACTTACAGTATAAAAATGAGCAGATATTAGCACAAGCATTAGATCGATAGCATTAGCAAGTTAGCATCAGTATTCAAACATTAACATTACTGTATTTGCCTATATATAAGAATGGATACGCGTCAATGCCATCTGATCTCATATTCTCATGCAGGGTTATGCTTAAATGCCATCTGATGTCTTATTCTCATCATAGAGGACACTTACAGTATAACAATGAGCAAATATTAACAAAAGCATAAGATCGGTAGCAATAGCAAGTTAGCATTAGCATTCAAACATTAACATTACTGTATTTGCCTATATACAAGAAGGTTTAATTAAAAGCCATCTGATCTCACATTTTCATGAAGGCTTAAGCTTAAATGCCATCTGATTACATATTCCCATCAAAGAGGAAATTTACAGTATAACAATGAGCAGATATTAGGACTAGCATTAGATCGCTAGCATTAGCAAGTTAGCATTAGCATTCAAACATTAACATTACTGTATTTGAATATATACAAGTTGGTTTAATCTTTATTGCCTTCTGATCTCATATTCTCATCATAGAATACACGTACAGTATAACAATGACTAGATATTACCACTAGCATTAGGTTGCTAGCATTAGTAAGTGAGCATTAGTATTCAAACATTAACATTACTGGATTTGCCTCCATACAAGAATGGATAAGCTTTAATGCCATCTGATCTCATTCTCATGAAGGGTTATGCTTAATTGCCATCTGATGTCTTATTCTCATCATAGAGGACACTTACAGTATAACAATGAGCAGATATTAGCACAAGCATTAGATCGATAGCATTAGCAAGTTAGCATCAGCATTCAAACATTAACATTACCGTATTTGCCTATATACAAGAATGGATAAGCTTTAATGCCATCTGATCTCATATTCTCATGCAGGGTTATGCTTAAATGCCATCTGATGTCTTATTCTCATCATAGAGGACACTTACAGTATAACAATGAGCAGATATTAGCAAAAGCATTAGATCGCTAGCATTAGCAAGTAAGCATTAGGATTCAAACATTAACATTACTGTTTTTGCCTATATACAAGAAGGGTTAAATAAAAGCCATCTGATCTCACATTCTCATGAAGGGTTATGCTTAAATACCATCTGATAACATATTCCCATCTGAGATGCCACTTACAGTATAACAATGAGCAGATATTAGCACAAGCATTAGATCGCTAGCATTAGCAAGTTAGCATTAGCATTCAAACATTAACATTACTGTATTGAATATATACAAGAAGGGTTCTGCTTTATTCCCATCTGATCTCATATTCTCATCATAGAGTACACGTACAGTATAACAATGACCAGATATTAGCACTAGCATTATAACGCTAGCATTAGCAGGTTAGCATTAGCATTCAAACATTAACATTACTGTATTTGCCTATATATAAGAATGGATAAGCTTTAATGCCATCTGATCTCATATTCTCATGTAGGGTTATGCTTAAATGCCATCTGATGTCTTATTCTCATCATAGAGGACACTTACAGTATAACAATGAGCAGATATTAGCACTAGCATTAGATCGCTAGCATTAGCAAGTTAGCATTAGCATTCAAACATTAACATTACTGTATTGAATATATACAAGAAGGGTTCTGCTTTATTCCCATCTGATCTCATATTCTCATCATAGAGTACACGTACAGTATAACAATGACCAGATATTAGCACTAGCATTATATCGCTAGCATTAGCAGGTTAGCATTAGCATTCAAACATTAACATTAGTGTATTTGCCTATATACAAGAATGTATAAGCTTAAATGCCATCTGATCTCATATTCTCATGCAGGGGTATGCTTAAATGGCATCTGATATCTTATTCTCATCATCAATGACACTTACAGTATAACAATGTACAGATATTAGCACTTGCATTAGATCGCTAGCATTAGCAAGTTAGCATTAGCATTCAAACATTAACATTACTGTATTTGCCTATTTAGAAGAAGGGTTAATTAAAAGCCATCTGATCTCATATTCTCATGAAGGGTTATGCTTCAATGCCATCTGATCACATATTCCCATCGTAGAGGACACTTACAATATGACAATGATCAGTTATTAGCACTAGCATTAGATCGCTAGCATTAGCAAGTTAGCATTAGCATTCAAACATTAACATTACTGTATTTGAATATATACAAGAAGGGTTAATTAAATGACATCTGATCTCATATTCTCATAAAGGGTTATGCTTAAATGCCATCTGATCTCTTATTCTCATCATAGAGGACACTTACAGTAGAACAATGAGCAGATATTAGCACAAGCATTAGATCGCTAGCATTAGCAAGTTAGCATTTGCAATCAAACATTAACATTACTGTATTTGAATATATACAACGAGGGTTAATTAAATAACATCTGATCTCATATTCTCAAAAAGGTTTATGCTTAAATGCCATCTGATCTCATATTTCCATCATAGCGGACCCTGACAGTATAACAATGACTAGATATTAGCACTAGCATTAGATCGCTAGCATTAGCAAATTAGCATTAGCAATCAAACATTAACATAACTGTATTTGAATATATACAAGAAGGGTTAATTAAATGCCATCATATCTCATATTCTAATGAAGGGTTATACTTAAATACCATCTGATCTCATATTCCCATCATAGAGGACACTTGCAGTATAACAATGACCAGATATTCGCACTAGCATTAGATCGCTAGCAATAGCAAGTTAGCATTAGCATTCAAACATTAACATTACTGTATTGAATATATACAAGAAGGGTTCAGCTTTATTGACATCTGATCTCATATTCTCATCATAGAGTACATGTACAGTATAACAATGACCAGATATTAGCACTAGCATTATATCGCTAGCATTAGCAGGTTAGCATCAGCATTCAAACATTAATATTACTCTATTTGCCTATGTACAAGAATGGATAAGCTTAAATGCCATCTGATCTCATATTCTCATGCAGGGTTATGCTTAAATGCCAACTGATATCTTATTCTCATCATAAAGGACACTTCCAGTATAACAATGAACAGATATTAGCACTAGCATTAGATCGCTAGCATTAGCAAGTTAGCATTAGCATTCAAACATTAACATTACTGTATTTGCCTATTTACAAGAAGGTTTAATTAAAAGCCATCTGATCTCATATTCTCATGAAGGGTTATGCTTAAATGCCATCTGATGGCGTATTCTCATCATAGAGGACACTTACAGTATAACAATGAGCAGATATTAGCACAAGCATTAGATCGCTAGCATTAGAAAGTTAGCATTAGAATTCAAACATTAACATTACTGTATTTGCCTTAATACAAGAATGGATAAGCTTTAATGCGATCTGATCTCATATTCTAATGCAGGGTTATGCTTAAATGCCATCTGATGTCTTATTCTCATCATAGAGGACACTTACAGTATAACAATGAGCAGATATTAGCAAAAGCATTATATCGTTAGCATTATCAAGTTAGCATTAGCATTCAAACATTAACATTACTGTATTTGCCTATATACAAGAAGGGTTAATTACAAGCCATCTGATCTCATATTCTCATGAACGGTTATGCTTAAATGCCATCTGATCTCTTATTCTCATCATAAAGTACACTTACAGTATAACAATGAGCAGATATTAGCACTAGCATTAGATCGCTAGCATTAGCAAGTTAGCATTTGCAATCAAACATTAACATAACTGTATTTGAATATAAAAAAAAGAAGGGTCAATTAAATGACATCTGATCTCATATTCTCATGAAGGGTTATGCTTAAATACCATCTGATCTCATATTCCCATCATAGAGGACACTTACAGTATAACAATGACCAGATATTAGCACTAGCATTAGATCGCTAGCATAAGCAAGTTAGCATTAGCAATCAAACATTAACATTACTGTATTTGAATATATACAAGAAGGGTCAATTAAATGACATCTGATCTCATATTCTCATGAAGGGTTATGCTTAAATACCATCTGATCTCATATTCCCATCATAGAGGACACTTACAGTATAACAATGACCAGATATTAGCTTTTCGCATTAGATCGCTAGCATTAGCAAGTTAGCATTAGCATTCAAACATTAACATTACTGTATTTGCCTATATACAAGAATGCATAAGCTTTAATGCCATCTGATCTCATATTCTCATGCAGGTTTATGCTTAAATGCCATCCGATGTCTTATTCTCATCATAGAGGACACTTACAGTATAACAATGAGCAGATATTAGCAAAAAGCATTAGATCGCTAGCATTAGCAAGTTAGCATTAGCATTCAAACATTAACATTACTGTTTTTGCCTATATACAAGAAGGGTTAATTAAAAGCCATCTGATCTCACATTCTCATGAAGGCTTATGATTAAATGGCATCTGATCACATATTCCAATCAGAGAGGACACTTACAGTATAAAAATGAGCAGATATTAGCACAAGCATTAGATCGATAGCATTAGGAAGTTAGCATTAGTATTCAAACATTAACATTACTGTATTTGCCTATATATAAGAATGGATAAGCTTTAATGCCATCTGATCTCATATTCTCATGTAGGGTTATGCTTAAATGCCATCTGATGTCTTATTCTCATCATAGAGGACACTTACAGTATAACAATGAGCAGATATTAGCAAAAGCATTAGATCGCTAGCATTAGCAAGTTAGCATTAGCATTCAAACATTAACATTACTGTATTTGCCTATATACAAGATGGGTTAATTAAAAGCCATCTGATCTCACATTCTCATGAAGGCTTATGCTTAAATGCCATCTGATCACATATTCCCATCAGAGAGGACACTAACAGTATAACAATCAGCAGATATTAGCACTAGCATTAGATCTCTAGCATTAGCAAGTTAGCATTAGCATTCAAACATTAACATTACTGTATTTGAATATATACAAGTTGGTTTAATCTTTATTGCCTTCTGATCTCATATTCTCATCATATAATACACGTACAGTATAACAATGAGCAGATATTAGCACTAGCATTAGGTTGCTAGCATTAGTAAGTGAGCATTAGTATTCAAACATTAACATTACTGGATTTGCCTCTATACAAGAATGGATAAGCTTTAATGCCATCTGATCTCATTCTCATGAAGGGTTATGCTTAAATGCCATCTGATGTCTTATTCTCATCATAGAGGACACTTACAGTATAACAATGAGCAGATATTAGCACAAGCATTAGATCGATAGCATTAGCAAGTTAGCATTAGCATTCAAACATTAACATTACCGTATTTGCCTATATACAAGAATGGATGAGCTTTAATGCCATCTGATCTCATATTCTCATGCAGGGTTATGCTTAAATGACATCTGATGTCTTATTCTCATCATAGAGGACACTTACAGTATAACAATGAGCAGATATTAGCAAAAGCATTAGATCGATAGCATTAGCAAGTTAGCATTAGCATTCAAACATTAACATTACTGTTTTTGCCTATATACAAGAAGGGTTAAATAAAAGCCATCTGATCTCACATTCTCATGAAGGGTTATGCTGAAATGCCATCTGATAACATATTCCCATCAGAGATGCCACTAACAGTATGACAATGAGCAGATATTAGCACAAGCATTAGATCGATAGCATTAGCAAGTTAGCATTAGCATTCAAACATTCACATTACTGTATTTGCCTATATACAAGAATGGATAGGCTTTAATGCCATCTGATCTTATATTCTCATGCAGGGTAATGCGTGAATGCCAAATGATGTCTTATTCTCATCATAGAGGACACGTACAGTATTACAATGAGCAGATATTAGCACTAGCATTATATCGTTTGCATTAGCAAGTTAGCATTAGCATTCAAACATTAACATGACTGTATTTACCTATATACAAGAAGGGTTAATTACAAGCCATCTGATCTCATATTCTCATGAAAGGTTATGCTTAAATGCCATCTGATCTCTTATTCTCATCATAAAGGACTCTTACAGTATAACAATGACCAGATATTAGCACTCGCATTAGATCGCTAGCATTAGCAAGTTAGCATTAGCAATCAAACATTATCATTACTGTATTTGAATATATACAAGAGGGGTTAATTAAATGACATCTGATCTCATATTCTCATAAAGGGATATGTTTAAATACCATCTGATCTCATATTCCAATCATAGAGGACACTAACAGTATAACAATGACCAGATATTAGCACTACCATTATATCGCTAGCATTAGCAGGTTAGCATAAGCATTCAAACATTAACATTACTGTATTTGTCTAAATACAAGAATGGATAAGCTTAAATGCCATCTGATCTCATATTCTCATGCAGGGTTATGTTTAAATGACATCTGATATCTTATTCTCATCATAAAGGACACTTACAGTAGAACAATAAACAGATATTAGCACTAGCATTAGATCGCTAGCATTAGCAAGTTAGCATTAGCATTCAAACATTAACATTACTGTATTTGCCTATTTACAAGAAGAGTTAATTAAAAGCCATCTGATCTCATATTCTCATGAAGGGTTATGCTTAAATGCCATCTGATCTTTTATTCTCATCATAGAGGAGACTTACTGTTTAACAATGACCAGATATTAGCACTAGCATTAGATCGCTAGCATTAGCAAGTAAGCATTAGCATTCAAACATTAACATTACTGTATTTGAATATATACAAGTTGGGTTAATCTTTATTGCCTTCTGATCTAATATTCTCATCATAGAATACACTTACAGTATAACAATGAGCAGATATTAGCACAAGCATTATATCGATAGCATTAGCAAGTTAGCATTAGCATTCAAACATTAACATTACTGTATTTGCCTATATACAAGAATGGATAAGCTTTAATGCCATCTGATCTCATATTCTCATGCAGTGTTATGCTTAAAGGCCATCTAATGTCTTATTCTCATCATAGAGGACACTTACAGTATAACAATGAGCAGATATTAGCAAAAGCATTAGATCGCTAGCATTAGCAAGTTAGCATTAGCATTCAAACATTAACATTACTGTATTTGCCTATATACAAGAATGGATAAGCTTAAATGCCATCTGATCTCATATTCTCATGCAGGGTTATGCTTAAATGCCATCTGATGTCTTATTCTCATCATAGAGGACACTTACAGTATTACAATGAGCAGATATTATCACTAGCATTATATCGTTAGCATTAGCAAGTTAGCATTAGCATTCAAACATTAACATTACTGTATTTGCCTATATACAAGAAGGGTTAATTAAAAGCCATCTGATCTCATATTCTCATGAAGGGTTATGCTTAAATACTATCTGATCTCATATTCTCATCATAGAGGACACTTACATGAATAACAATGACCAGATATTAGCACTAGAATTAGATTGCTAGCATTAGCAAGTTAGCATTAGCAATCAAACCTTAAGATTACTTTATTTGAATATATCCAAGTAGGGTTAAATAAATGACATCTGATCTCATATTGTGATAAAGGGTTATGCTTAAATGGCATCTGATCTCATATTCCCATCATAAAGGACACTTACAGTATTACAATGACCAGATATTAGCACTAGCATTAGATCGCTAGCATTAGCAAGTTAGCATTAGCAATCTAACATTAACATGACTGTATTTGAATATATACAAGAAGGGATAATTAAATGACATCTGATCACATATTCTAATAAAGGGTTATGCTTAAATGCCATCTGATCTCATATTCCAATCATAGAGGACACTTATAGTATAACAATGACCAGATATTAGCACTAGCATAAGATCGCAAGCATTAGAAAGTTAGCATTAGCAATCAAACATTAACATTACTGTATTTGAATATATACAAGAAGGGTTAATTAAATGCCATCTGATCTCATATTCTCATGAAGGCTCATGCTTAAATGGCATCTGATCTCATATTCCAATCATAGAGGACACTTACAGTATAACAATGAACTGATATTAGCACTAGCATTAGATCGTTAGCATTAGCAAGTTAGCATTAGCATTCAAACATTAACATTACTGTATTTGCCTATATACAAGAAGGGGTTAATTAAAAAGCTATCTGATCTCATATTCTCATGCAGGGTTATGCTTAAATGCCATCTGATATCTTATTCTCATCATAAAGGACACTTACAGTATAACAATAAACAGATATTAGCACTTCGCATTAGATCGCTAGCATTAGCAAGTTAGCATTAGCATTCAAACATTAACATTTCTGTATTTGCCTATTTACAAGAAGAGTTAATTAAAAGCCATCTGATCTCATATTCTCATGAAGGGTTATGCTTAAATGCCATCTGATCTTTTATTCTCATCATAGAGGACACTTACTGTTTAACAATGACCAGATATTAGCACTAGCATTAGATTGGTAGCATTAGCAAGTTAGCATTAGCATTCAAACATTAACATTACTGTATTTGAATATATACAAGTTGGGTTAATCTTTATTACCTTCTGATCTCATTTTCTCATCATAGAATACACGTACAGTATAACAATGAGCAGATCTTAGCAAAAGCATTAGATCGCTAGCATTAGCAAGTTAGCATTAGCATTCAAACATTAACATTACTGTTTTTGCCTATATACAAGAAGGGTTAATTAAAAGCCATCTGATCTCACATTCTCATGAAGGCTTATGCTTAAATGGCATCTGATCACATATTCCCATCAGAGAGGACACTTACGTTATAAAAATGAGCAGATATTAGCACAAGCATTAGATCGATAGCATTAGCAAGTTAGCATCAGTATTCAAACATTAACATTACTGTATTTGCCTATATATAAGAATGGATACGCGTCAATGCCATCTGATCTTATATTCTCATGCAGGGTTATGCTTAAATGCCATCTGATGTCTTATTCTCATCATAGAGGACACTTACAGTATAACAATGAGCAAATATTAGCAAAAAGCATAAGATCGCTAGCAATAGCAAGTTAGCATTAGCATTCAAACATTAACATTACTGTATTTGCCTATATACAAGAAGGTTTAATTAAAAGCCATCTGATCTCACATTTTCATGAAGGCTTATGCTTAAATGCCATCTGATTACATATTCCCATCAAAGAGGAAACTTACAGTATAACAATGAGCAGATATTAGCACTAGCATTAGATCGCTAGCATTAGTAAGTTAGCATTAGCATTCAAACATTAACATTACTGTATTTGAATATATACAAGTTGGTTTAATCTTTATTGCCTTCTGATCTCATATTCTCATCATAGAATACGTGCATAGTATAACAATGACTAGATATTACTACTAGCATTGGGGTTGCTAGCATTAGTAAGTGAGCATTAGTATTCAAACATTAACATTACTGGATTTGCCTCCATACAAGAATGGATAAGCTTTAATGCCATCTGATCTCATTCTCATGAAGGGTTATGCTTAATTGCCATCTGATGTCTTATTCTCATCATAGAGGACACTTACAGTATAACAATGAGCAGATATTAGCACAAGCATTAGATCGATAGCATTAGCAAGTTAGCATCAGCATTCAAACATTAACATTACCGTGATTTGCCTATATGCAAGAATGGATAAGCTTTAATGCAATCTGATCTCATATTCTCATGCAGGGTTATGCTTAAATGCCATCTGATGTCTTATTCTCATCATAGAGGACACTTACAGTATAACAATGAGCAAATATTAGCAAAAGCATTAGATCGCTAGCATTAGCAAGTTAGCATTAGGATTCAAACATTAACATTACTGTTTTTGCCTATATACAAGAAGGGTTAAATAAAAGCCATCTGATCTCACATTCTCATGAAGGGTTATGCTTAAATACCATCTGATAACATATTCCCATCTGAGATGCCACTTACAGTATAACAATGAGCAGATATTAGCACAAGCATCAGATCGATAGCATTAGCAAGTTAGCATTAGCATTCAAACATTCACATTACTGTATTTGCCTATATACAAGAATGGATAGGCTTTAATGCCATCTGATCTCATTTTCTCATGCAGGGTTATGCTTGAATGCCATCTGATGTCTTATTCTCATCATAGAGGACACGTACAGTATTACAATGAGCAGATATTAGCACTAGCATTATATCGTTTGCATTAGCAAGTTAGCATTAGCATTCAAACATTAACATTACTGTATTTACCAATATACAAGAAGGGTTAATTACAAGCCATCTGATCTCATATTCTCATGAAGGGTTAATGCTTAAATGCCATCTGATCTCTTATTCTCATCATAAAGGACTCTTACAGTATAACAATGACCATATATTAGCACTCGCATTAGATCGTTAGCATTAGCAAGTTAGCATTAGAAATCAAACATTATCATTACTGTATTTGAATATATACAAGACGGGATAATTAAATGACATCTGACCTCATATTCTCATGAAGGGTTATGCTTAAATACCATCTTATCTCATATTCCCATCATAGAGGACACTTACATGTATAACAATGACCAGATATTAGCACTCGCATTAGATCACTAGCATTAGCAAGTTAGCATTAGCATTTAAACATTAACATTACTGTATTGAATATATACAAGAAAGGATAAGCTTTATTCCCATCTGATCTCATATTCTCAACATAGAGTACACGTACAGTATTACAATGACCAGATATTTGCACTAGCATTAGATCGCTAGCATTAGCAAGTTAGCATTAGCAATCAAACATTAACATTACTGTATTTGAATATATACAAGAAGGGTTAATTAAATGCCATCTGATCTCATATTATTCTCATGAAGGCTTATGCTTAAATGGCATTTGATCTGATATTCCAATCATAGAGGACACTTACAGTATAACAATGAACTGATATTAGCACTAGCATTAGATCGTTAGCATTAGCAAGTTAGCATTAGCATTCAAACATTAACATTACTGTATTTGCCTATATACAAGAAGGGTTAATTCAAACCTATCTGATCTCATATTCTCATGAAGGGTTATGCTTAAATGCCATCTGATCTATTATTTCTCATCATAAAGGACACTTACAGTTTAACAATGACCAGATCTTAGCACTAGCCTTAGATCTCAAGCATTATCAAGTCAGCATTTGCATTCAAACATTTAACATTACTTTATTTGAATATATACAAGAAGGGTTAAGCTTCATTGCCATCTGATCTCATACTCTCATCATAGAGCATTACACTTACAGTATGACAATGAGCAGATATTAGCACTAGCATTAGATCGCTAGTTTTAGCAAGATTGAATTAGCATTCAAAAATAAACATTACTGTATTTGAATATATACAAGTTGGGTTAATCTTTATTGCCTTCTGATGTCATATTCTATCATAGAATACACATTACAGTATAACAATGACTAGATATTAGCACTAGCATTAGATTGCTAGCATTAGCAAGTGAACAAAAAGCATTCCAAACATTAACATTACTGGATTTGCCTATATACAAGAATGGATAAGTTTTTTAATGCCATCTGATCTCATATTCTCATGCAGGGTTGTTTAAATGCAATCTGATGTCTTATTCTCATCATAGAGACACTTACAGTATAACAATGAGCAGATATTAGCAAAAAAGCATTATATCGCTAGCATTAGCAAGTTAGCATTAGCATTCAAACATTAACATTATTGTATTTTGCCTATATACAAGAAGCGTTAATTAAAAGCCATCTGATCTCATATTCTCATGAAGGGTTATGCTTAAATGCCATCTGATGTCTTATTCTCATCAAAGAGGACACTTACAGTATATATCATTGAGCAGATATTAGCACTAGCATTAGATTGCTAGCATTAGCAAGTTAGCATTAGCATTCAGACATTAACATTACTGTATTTGTCTTTATACAAGAATGGATAAGATTAAATGCCATCTGATCTCAGATTCTTCCGATGAGTTAGACTTAAATGACAACTGATCTCTTATTCTCATCATAGAGGACACTTTTACAGTTTAAAAATGACCCAGATATTAGCACTAGCATTAGATCGCTAGCATTAGCAAGTTAGCATTCACATTCAAACATTAACATTACTGTATTGCCTATATACAAGAATGGATAAGCTTTCATGCCATCTGATCTCATATTCATGCTTAGGGTTATGCTTAAATGCCATCTGATGTCTTTTTCTCATCATAGAGACACTTACAGTATTACAATGAGCAGATATTAGCACTAGCATAATATCGCCAGCATTAGCAGGTTAGCATTAGCATTCAAACATTAACATTACTGTATTTGCCTAAATACAAGATGGGTTAATTAAAAAGCGATCTGATCTCATATTCTCATGAAGGGTTATGCTTAAATGCCATCTGATCACATATTCCCATCAGAGAGGACACTTACAGTATAACATTGAGCAGATATTAGCACTAGCTTTTAGATCGCTAGCATAAGCAAGTTAGCATTAGCAATCAAACATTAACATTACTGTATTTGAATATATACAAGAAGGGTTAATTAAATGCCATCTGATCTCATATTCTCATGAAGGGTTATGCTTAAATACCATCTGATCTCATATTCATCATAGAGGACACTTACAGTATAACAATGACCAGATATTAGCACTAGCATTTGATCGCTAGCATAAGCAAGTTAGCATTAGCATTCAAACATTAACATTACTGTATTGAATATATACAAGAAGGGTTAAGCTTAATTGCCATCTGATCTCTCATATCCTCATCATGGAGCATTACCGACAGTATAACAATGACAAGATATTAGCACTAGATTATATCGCTAGCATTAGCAAGTTAGCATTAGCATTCAAACATTTAACATTACTTTTATTTCAATATATACAAGAAGGGTTAAGCTTTTCCCTTCTGATCTCATGTTCTCATCATAGAATACACGTGACAGTATAACAATGACTAGATATTAGCACTTGCATTAGGGTTGCTAGCATTAGTAAGTGAGCATTAGTATTCAAACATTAACATTACTGGATTTGCCTCGATACAAGAATGGATAAGCTTTAATGCCATCTGATCTCATTCTCATGAAGGGTTATGCTTAAATGCCATCTGATGTCTTATTCTCATCATAGAGGACACTTACAGTATAACAATGAGCAGATATTAGCACAAGCATTAGATCAATAGCATTAGCAAGTTAGCATTAGCATTGAAACATTAACATTACCGTATTTGCCTATATACAAGAATGGATGGTTTTTTAATGCCATCTGATCTCATATTCTCATGCAGGGTTATGCTTAAATGCAATCTGATGTATTATTCTCATCATAGAGGACACTAACAGTATAACAATGAGCAGATATTAGCAAAAAAGCATTAGATCGCTAGCATTAGCAAGTTAGCATTAGCATTCAAACATTAACATTACTGTTTTTGCCTATATACAAGAAGGGTTAATTAAAAGCCATCTGATCTCTTCACATTCTCATGAAGGCTTATGATTAAATGGCATCTGATCACATATTCCATTCAGAGGACACTTACAGTATAAAATGAGCAGATATTAGCACAAGCATTAGATCGATAGCATTAGGAAGTTAGCATTAGTATTCAAACATTAACATTACTGTATTTGCCTATATATAAGAATGGATAAAGCTTTAATGCCATCTGATCTCATATTCTCATGCAGGGTTATGCTTAAATGCCATCTGATGTCTTATTCTCATCATAGAGGATTTACAGTATAACAATGAGCAGATATTAGCAAAAGCATTAGATCGCTAGCATTAGCAAGTTAGCATTAGCATTCAAACATTAACATTACTGTATTTGCCTATATACAAGAAGGGTTAATTCAAACCTATCTGATCTCATATTCTCATGAAGGGTTATGCTTAAATGCCATCTGATCTATTATTCTCATCATAAAGGACACTTACAGTTTAACAATGACCAATCTTAGCACTAGCCTTAGATCTCAAGCATTATTAAGATAGCATTTGCATTCAAACATTTAACATTACTTTTATTTGAATATATACAAGAAGGGTTAAGCTTTTTTGCCATCTGATCTCATACTCTCATCATAGAGTACACTTACAGTATGACAATGAGCAGATATTAGCACTAGCATTAGATCGCTAGTTTTAGCAAGATTGAATTAGCATTCAAAATAAACATTACTGTATTTGAATATATACAAGTTGGGTTAATCTTTATTGCCTTCTGATGTCATATTCTATCATAGAATACACGTACAGTATAACAATGACTAGATATTAGCACTAGCATTAGATTGCTAGCATTAGCAAGTGAGCAAAAGCATTCAAACATTAACATTACTGGATTTGCCTATATACAAGAATGGATAAGCTTTAATGCCATCTGATCTCATATTCTCATGCAGGGTTATGCTTAAATGCAATCTGATGTCTTATTCTCATCATAGAGGACACTTTACAGTATAACAATGAGCAGATATTAGCAAAAAGCATTAGATCGCTAGCATTAGCAAGTTAGCATTAGCATTCAAACATTAACATTATTGTATTTGCCTATATACAAGAAGCGTTAATTAAAAGCCATCTGATCTCATATTCTCATGAAGGGTTATGCTTAAATGCCATCTGATGTCTTATTCTCATCAAAGAGGACACTTACAGTATATCATTGAGCAGATATTAGCACTAGCATTAGATTGCTAGCATTAGCAAGTTAGCATTAGCATTCAGACATTAACATTACTGTATTTGTCTTTATACAAGAATGGATAAGATTAAATGCCATCTGATCTCAGATTCTTCCGATGAGTTATACTTAAATGACACCTGATCTCTTATTCTCATCATAGAGGACACTTACAGTTTAACAATGAACAGATATTAGCACTAGCATTAGATCGCTAGCATTAGCAAGTTAGCATTCACATTCAAACATTAACATTACTGTATTTGCTATACAAGACAAGAATGGATAAGCTCATGCCATCTGATCTCATATTCTCATGCAGGGTTATGCTTAAATGCCATCTGATGTCTTTTCTCATCATAGAGGACACTTACAGTATTACAATGAGCAGATATTAGCACTAGCATTATATCGCTAGCATTAGCAGGTTAGCATTAGCATTCAAACATTAACATTACTGTATTTGCCTAAATACAAGATGGGTTAATTAAAGTTTATCTGATCTCATATTCTCATGAAGGGTTGCTTTAAATGCCATCTGATCACATATTCCCATCAGAGAGGACACTTACAGTATAACATTGAGCAGATATTAGCACTAGCATTAGATCGCTAGCATTAGCAAGTGAGCATTAGCATTCAAACATTAACATTACTGGATTTGCATATATATAAGAATGGATAAGCTTTAATGCCATCTGATCTCATATTCTCATGAAGGGTTATGCTTAAATGCCATCTGATGTCTTATTCTCATCATAAAAGACATTTACAGTATATCAATGAGCAGATATTAGCACTAGCATTAGATTGCTAGCATTAGCAAGTTAGCATTAGCTTTCAGACATTAACATTACTGTATTTGTCTTTCTACAAGAATGGATAAGATTAAATGCCATCTGATCTCATATTCTCATGAAGGGTAATGCTTAAATGCCATCTGATCTCTTATTCTCTTCATAAAGGACACTTACAGTCTAACAATGACCAGATATTAGCACTAGCATTAGATCGCTAGCATTAGCAAGTTAGCATTTGCAATCAAATATTAACATTACTGTATTTGAATATATACAACGAGGGTTAATTAAATGACATCTGATCTCATATTCTCATGAAGGTTTATGCTTAAATGCCATCTGATCTCATATTTCCATCATAGAGGACACTTACAGTATAACAATGACCAGATATTAGCACTAGCATTAGATCGCTAGCATTAGCGAGTTAGCATGAGCATTCAAACATTAACATGACTGTATTTGCCTATATACAAGAATGGATAAGCTATAATGCCATCTGATCTCATATTCTCATGAAGGGTTATGCTTAAATGCCATCTGATGTCTTATTCTCATCATAGAAGACACTAACAGTATGTCAATGAGCAGATATTAGCACTAGCATTAGATTGCTAGCATTAGCAAGTTAGCATTAGCATTCAGACATTAAAATTACTGTATTTGTCTTTATACAAGAATGGATAAGATTGAATGCCATCTGATCTCATATTCTCACGATGAGTTATACTTAAATGCCATCTGATCTCTTATTCTCATCATAGAGGACACTTACACTTTAACAATGACCAGATATTAGCACTAGCATTAGATCGCTAGCATTAGCAAGTTAGCATTAGCATTCAAACATTAACATTACTGTATTTGCCTTTATACAAGAATGGATAAGCTTTAATGCCATCTGATCGCATATTCTCATGCAGGGTTATGCTTAAATGCCATCTGATGTCTTATTCTCATCATAGAGGAAACTTACAGTATAACATTGAGCAGATATTAGCACTAGCTATAGATTGCTAGCATTAGCAAGTTAGCATTAGCATTCAAACATTAACATTACTGTATTTGCCTATATACAAGAATGGATAAGCTTTAATGCCATCTGATCTCAGTTTCTCATGCAGGGTTATGCTTAAATGCCATCTGATGTCTTATTCTCATCATAGAGACACTTACAGTATTACAATGAGCAGATATTAGCACTAGCATTATATCGCTAGCATTAGCAGGTTAGCATTAGCATTCAAACATTGACATTACTGTATTTGCCTATATACAAGAATGGATAAGCTTTAATGCCATCTGATCTCATATTCTCATGCAGGGTTATGCTTAAATGCCATCTGATGTCTTATTCACATCATAGAGTACACTAACAGTATAACAATGAACAGATATTAGCAATAGCATTAGATCGCTAGCATTAGCAAGTTAGCATTAGCATTCAAACATTAACATTACTGTATTTGCCTATTTACAAGAAGGGTTAATTAAAAGCCATCTGATCTCATATTCTCTTGAAGGTTCAGCTTAAATGCCATCTGATCACATATTCCAATCATAGCGGACACTTACAGTATGACAATGATCAGATAATAGCACTAGCATTAGATAGCTAGCATTGGCAAGTTAGCATTAGCATTCAAACATTTAACATTACTTTATTTGAATATATACAAGAAGGGTTAAAAACTTTATTGCCATCTGATCTCATATTCTCATCAGAGAGTACACTTACAGTATGACAATGAGCAGATATTAGCACTAGCATTAAATTGCAAGCTTTAGCAAGTTAGAATTAGCATTCAGACATTAACATTAATGTATTTGTCTTTATACAAGAATGCTCTAGATTAAATGCAATCTGATGTCTTATTCTCATCATAGAAGACACTAACAGTATATCAATGAGCAGATATTAGCACAAGCATTAGATCGCTAGCATTATCAAGTTAGCATTAGCATTCAAACAATAACATTACTGTATTTGCCTATATACAAGAACTGTTAATTAAATGGCATCTGATCTCATGTTCTCATGAAAGGTTATGCTTAAATGCCATCTGAACTCATATTCCCATCATAGAAGACACGTACATTATGACAATGACCAGATATTAGCAGTAGCATTAGATTGCTAGCATTAGCAAGTTAGCATTAGTATTCAAACATTAACATTACTGTATTAGCCTATATACAAGAAGGGTTAATTAAATGAAATCTGATCTGATATTCTCATGAAGGCGATGCTTAAATGCCATCTGATCTTATATTACCATCAGAGACGACACGTACAGTATAACAATGACCAGATATTAGCCCTGACATTAAATCGCTAGCATTAGAAAGTTAGAATTAGCATTCAAACATTAACATTACTGAATTTACCTATATACAAAAAATGGATAGGCATAAATGCCATCTGTTCTCATATTCTCATGAAGGGTTGTGCATTAATGTTATCTGATTTCTAATTCTCATCATTGAGGACACTTACAGTATAACAATGAGCAGATATTAGCACTAGCATTAGATCGCTAGCATTAACAATTTAGCATTAGCATTCAAACATTAACATTACTGTATTTGCCTATATACAGAAGGGATAATTAAATGCCATCTGATCTCATGTTCTCATGAAGGGTTATGCTTAAATGCCATCTGATCTCATATTCCCATAATCAAGGACACGCACGCATGACAATGACCAGATAATAGCACTAGCATTAGATCGCTAGCATTAGCAAGTTAGCATGAGCATTCAAACATTAACATTACTGTATTTGCCTATATACAAGAATTGATAAAGCTTAAATGCCTTCTGTTCTCATATTCTCATGAAGGGTTATGCTTAAATGCCATTTGATGTCTTATTATCATCATAGAGGACACTTACAGTATAACAATGAGCAGATATTAGCACTAGCATTAGATCGCTAGCATTAAAAGTTAGCATTAGCATAAAAACACTAACATTACTGTATTAGCCTATATACAAGAAGGGTTAATTAAATACAATCTGATCTGATATACTCATGTAGGGTTATGCTTGAATGCCATCTGATCTCATATTACCATCAGAGATGACACGTACAGTATTACAATTACCAGATATTAGCCCTAGCGTTTGATTGCTAGTTTTAGAAAAAGTTAGCATTAGCATTCAAACATTAATATTACTGTATTTGCCTATATACAAGAATTGATAAGCTTAAATGCCTTCTCTTCTCATATTCTCATGAAGGGTTATGCTTAAATGCCATCTGATGTCTTATTATCATCATAGAGGACACTTACAGTATAACAATGAGCAGATATTAGCAGTAGCATTAGATCGCTAGCATTAACAAGTTAGCATTAGCATTCAAACATTAACATCACTGTATTTGTCTATATACAAGAAGGGTTAATTTAATGCCATATGATCTCATGTTCTCATGAAGGGTTATACTGAAATGCCATCTGATCACATATTACCCATCATAGAGGACACGGACAGTTGGACAATGACCAGATATTAGCACTAGCAGTAGATCGCTAGCATTAGCAAGTTAGCATGTCATTCAAACATTAACATGACTGTATTTGCCTATATACAAGAATGGATAGGCATAAATGTCATCTGATCTCATATTCTCAAGAAGGGTTATGCTTAAATGTCATCTGATGTCTTATTCTCATCATAGAGACACTTACAGTATGACAATGAGCAGATATAGCACTAGATTAGCATTCAGTAACATCACTAGCATTCAGTAAGCAACTTAGCATTAGCATTCAAACATTAACATCACTGTATTTGGTTTATATACAAGAAGGGTTAATTAAATGCCATCTGATCTCATGTTCTCATGAAGGGTCATGCTTAAATGCCATCTGATCTCATATTCCCATCATAGAGGACACATACAGTATGACAATGACCAGATATTAGCACTAGTATTAGATTGCTAGCATTAGCAAGTTAGCATTAGCAATCATACATTAAACAATACTGTATTTGCCTATATACAAGAAAGGTTAATTAAATGCCATCGGATCTCATGTTCTCATGAAGGGTTATCTTTAATGTCATCTGATCTCATATTCCCATCATAGAGGACACATTACATTATGACAATGACCAGATATTAGCACTAGTATTAATTGCCAAGTTCATTAGTATTCAAACATTAACATTACTGTATTTGCCTATATACAAGAAGGGTTAATTAAACATCTGATCTCATGTTCTCAAGAAGTGTCATGCTTAAATGCCATCTGATCTCATATTATTAGAGGACACATACAGTATGACAATGACCAGATATTAGCACTATTATTTGCTTGCATTAGCAAGTTAGCATTTGCATTCAGACATTAACATTACTGTATTTGTCTTTATACAAGAATGGATAAGATTGAATGCCATCTGATCTCATATTCTCAGGATGAGTTATACTTAAATGCCATCTGATCTCTTATTCTCATAATAGAGGGCACTTACAGTTTAACAATGACCAGATATTAGCACTAGCATTAGATCGCTAGCATTAGCAAAAGTTAGCATTCGTGATTCAAACATTAACATTACTGTATTTGCCTTTATACAAGAATGGATAAGCTTTAATGCCATCTGATCGCATATTCTCATGCAGGGTTATGCTTAAATGCCATCTGATGTCTTATTCTCATCATAGAGGAAACTTACAGTATAACATTGAGCAGATATTAGCACTAGCTATAGATCGCTAGCATTAGCAAGTTAGCATTAGCATTCAAACATTAACATTACTGTATTTGCCTATATACAAGAATGGATAAGCTTTTAATGCCATCTGATCTCATATTCTCATGCAGGGTTATGCTTAAATGCCATCTGATGTCTTATTCTCATCATAGAGGACACTTACAGTATTACAATGAGCAGATATTAGCACTAGCATTAGATCGCTAGCATTAGCAGGTTAGCATTAGCATTCAAACATTGACATTACTGTTTTGCCTATATATACAACAATGGATAAGCATAAATGCCATCTGATCTCATATTCTCTTGCAGGGTTAAGCTGAAATGCCATCTGATGTCTTATTCACATCATAGAGTACACTAACAGTATAACAATGAAAAGATATTAGCACTAGCATTAGATCGCTAGCATTAGCAAGTTAGCATTAGCATTCAAACATTAACATTACTGTATTTGCCTATTTTCAAGAAGGGTTAATTAAAAGCCATCTGATCTCATATTCTCATGAAGGGTTAAGCTTAAATGCCATCTGATCACATATTCCAATCATAGCGGACACTTACAGAATGACAATGATCAGATAATAGCACTAGCATTAGATTGCTAGTATTGGCAAGTTAGCATGAGCATTCAAACATTTAACATTACTTTATTTGAATATATACAAGAAGGGTTAAGCTTTATTGCCATCTGATCTCATATTCTCATCAGAGAGTACACTTACAGTATGACAATGAGCAGATATTAGCACTAGCATTAGATTGCTAGCTTTAGCAAGTTAGAATTAGCATTCAGACATTAACATTAATGTATTTGTCTTTATACAAGAATGCTCTAGATTTAATGCCATCTGATGTCTTATTCTCATCATAGAAGACACTAACAGTATATCAATGAGCAGATATTAGCACAAGCATTAGATCGCTAGCATTAGCAAGATAGCATTAGCATTCAAACATTAACATTACTGAATTTACCTATATACAAAAATGGATAGGCATAAATGCCATCTGTTCTCATATTCTCATGAAGGGTTGTGCATTAATGTTATCTGATTTCTAATTCTCATCATTGAGGACACTTACATTATAACAATGAGCAGATATTAGCACTAGCATTAGATCGCTAGCATTAACAATTTAGCATTAGCATTCAAACATTAACATTACTGTATTTGCCTATATACAAGAAGGGATAATTAAATGCCATCTGATCCATTGTTCTCATGAAGGGTTATGCTTAAAAGCCATCTGATCTCATATTCCCATCATAGAGGACACGTTCAGTATGACAATGACCAGATATTAGCAATACCATTAGATCGCTAGCATTAGCAAGATAGCATTAGCTTTCAAACATTAACATTACTGTATTTGTATATATAGAAGAATGGATGGGCATAAATGCCATCTGATCTCATATTCTCATGAAGGTTTACGCTTAAATGTCATCTGATGTCTTATTCTCATCATAGAGGACACTTACAGTATAACAATGATCACATATTAGCACTAGCATTAGATCGCTAGCATTAGCATGTTCGCATTAGCATTCATACATTAACATTACTGTATTAGCCTAAATACAAGAAGGGTTAATTAAATGCAATCTGATCTGATATACTCATGAAGGGTTATGCTTGAATGCCATCTGATCTCATATTACCATCATAAAGGACACTTATAGTATAACAATGAGCAGATATTAGCACTAGCATTAGATCGCTAGCATTAGCAAGTTAGCATTAGCATTCAAACATTAATATTACTGTATTTGCCTATATACAAGAAGGGATAATTAAATGCCATCTGATCTCATGTTCTCATGAAGGGTGATGCTTAAATGCCATCTGATCTCATATTCCGATCATAGAGGAGACGTACAGTATGAAAATGACCAGATATTAGCACTAGCATTAGATCGCTAGCATTAGCAAGTTAGCTTTATCATTCCAACATTAACATTGCTGTATTTGCCTCTATACAAGAATGGATAGGCATAAATGCCATCCGATCTCATATTCTCATTAAGGTTTATGCTTAAATGTCATCTGATGTCTTATTCTCATCATCGAGGACACTTACAGTATAACAATGAGCAGATATTAGCACTAGCATTTGTTCGCTATCATTAGCAAGTGAGCATTAGCATTCAAACATTAATATTACTGTATTTGCCTATATAAAAGAAGGGATAATTAAATGCCATCTGATCTCATGTTCTCATGAAGGGTTATGCTTAAATGCCATCTGATCTCTTATTCCCATTATAGAGGACACGTACAGTATGACATTGACCAGATATTAGCACTAGTATTAGATTGCTAGCATTAGCAAGTTAGCATTAGCAATCATTCATTAACATTACTGTATTTGCCTATATACAAGAAAGGTTAATTAAATGCCATCGGATCTCATGTTCTCATGAAGGGTTATGCTTAAATGCAATCTGATCTCATATTCCCATCATAGAGGACACGTACAGTATAACAATGACCAGATATTAGCACTAGCATTAGATCGCTAGCATTAGCAAGTTAGCATTAGCATTCAAACAATAAAATTACTGTATTTGCAAACATACAAAAAGGGTTAAGCTTTATTGCCATCTGATCTCATATTCTCATCAGAGAGTACACGTACAGTATAACAATAACCAGATATTAGCACTAGCATTCGATCACTAGCATAAGCAAGTAAGCATTAGCATTCAAACATTAAAATTACTGTATTTGCAAACATACAAAAAGGGTTAAGTTTTATTGCCATCTGATCTCATATTCTCATTAGAGAGTACACGTACAGTATAACAATGACCAGATATTAGCACTAGAATTAGATCGTTAGCATTAGAAAGTTAGCATTAGCATTCAAACATTAACATTACTGTATTTGCCTATGTACAAGAATGGTTAGGCATAAATACCATCTGATCTCATATTCTCATGAATGGTTATGCTTAAATGTCATCTGATGTCTTATTCTCATCATAGAGGACACTTACAGTATAACAATGAGCAGATATTAGCACTAGCATTAGATCGCTAGCATAAGCAAGTAAGCATTAGCATTCAAACATTAAAATTACTGTATTTGCAAACATACAAAAAGGGTTAAGTTTTATTGCCATCTGATCTCATATTCTCATCAGAGAGTACACGTACAGAATAACAATGACCAGATATTAGGCATAGCATTAGACCGCTAGCATTAGCAAGTTAGCATTAGCATTCAAACATTAATATTATTGTATTTACCAAAAAACAAGAACGGATAGGCATAAATGCCATCTGATCTCATGTTCTCATGAAGGGTTATGCTTAAATGTCATTTGATCTCATATTCCCATCATAGAGGACAAGTACAGTATGACAATGACCAGATATTAGCAATAGCATTAGATCACTAGCATTTGCAAGTTAGCATTAGCATTCAAACATTAACATTACTGTATTTGCCAATATACAAGAATGGATAGGCATAAATGCCATCCGATCTCATATTCTCATTAAGGTTTATGCTTAAATGTCATCTGATGTCTTATTCTCATCATAGAGGACGCTTACAGTATAACAATGAGCAGATATTAGCACAAGCATTAGATCGCTAGCATTAGAAAGTTAGCATTAGAATTCAAACATTAACATTACTGTATTTGCCTTAATACAAGAATGGATAAGCTTTAATACGATCTGATCTCATATTCTAATGCAGGGTTATGCTTAAATGCCATCTGATGTCTTATTCTCATCATAGAGGACACTTACAGTATAACAATGAGCAGATATTAGCAAAAGCATTATATCGTTAGCATTATCAAGTTAGCATTAGCATTCAAACATTAACATTACTGTATTTGCCTATATACAAGAAGGGTTAATTACAAGCCATCTGATCTCATATTCTCATGAACGGTTATGCTTAAATGCCATCTGATCTCTTATTCTCATCATAAAGTACACTTACAGTATAACAATGAGCAGATATTAGCACTAGCATTAGATCGCTAGCATTAGCAAGTTAGCATTTGCAATCAAACATTAACATTACTGTATTTGAATATAAAAAAAAGAAGGGTCAATTAAATGACATCTGATCTCATATTCTCATGAAGGGTTATGCTTAAATACCATCTGATCTCATATTCCCATCATAGAGGACACTTACAGTATAACAATGACCAGATATTAGCACTAGCATTAGATCGCTAGCATAAGCAAGTTAGCATTAGCAATCAAACATTGACATTACTGTATTTGAATATATACAAGAAGGGTCAATTAAATGACATCTGATCTCATATTCTCATGAAGGGTTATGCTTAAATACCATCTGATCTCATATTCCCATCATAGAGGACACTTACAGTATAACAATGACCAGATATTAGCACTCGCATTAGATCGCTAGCATTAGCAAGTTAGCATTAGCATTCAAACATTAACATTACTGTATTTGCCTATATACAAGAATGCATAAGCTTTAATGCCATCTGATCTCATATTCTCATGCAGGTTTATGCTTAAATGCCATCCGATGTCTTATTCTCATCATAGAGGACACTTACAGTATAACAATGAGCAGATATTAGCAAAAGCATTAGATCGCTAGCATTAGCAAGTTAGCATTAGCATTTAAACATTAACATTACTGTTTTTGCCTATATACAAGAAGGGTTAATTAAAAGCCATCTGATCTCACATTCTCATGAAGGCTTATGATTAAATGGCATCTGATCACATATTCCAATCAGAGAGGACACTTACAGTATAAAAATGAGCAGATATTAGCACAAGCATTAGATCGATAGCATTAGGAAGTTAGCATTAGTATTCAAACATTAACATTACTGTATTTGCCTATATATAAGAATGGATAAGCTTTAATGCCATCTGATCTCATATTCTCATGTAGGGTTATGCTTAAATGCCATCTGATGTCTTATTCTCATCATAGAGGACACTTACAGTATAACAATGAGCAGATATTAGCAAAAGCATTAGATCGCTAGCATTAGCAAGTTAGCATTAGCATTCAAACATTAACATTACTGTATTTGCCTATATACAAGATGGGTTAATTAAAAGCCATCTGATCTCACATTCTCATGAAGGCTTATGCTTAAATGCCATCTGATCACATATTCCCATCAGAGAGGACACTTACAGTATAACAATCAGCAGATATTAGCACTAGCATTAGATCTCTAGCATTAGCAAGTTAGCATTAGCATTCAAACATTAACATTACTGTATTTGAATATATACAAGTTGGTTTAATCTTTATTGCCTTCTGATCTCATATTCTCATCATATAATACACGTACAGTATAACAATGAGCAGATATTAGCACTAGCATTAGGTTGCTAGCATTAGTAAGTGAGAATTAGTATTCAAACATTAACATTACTGGATTTGCCTCTATACAAGAATGGATAAGCTTTAATGCCATCTGATCTCATTCTCATGAAGGGTTATGCTTAAATGCCATCTGATGTCTTATTCTCATCATAGAGGACACTTACAGTATAACAATGAGCAGATATTAGCACAAGCATTAGATCGATAGCATTAGCAAGTTAGCATTAGCATTCAAACATTAACATTACCGTATTTGCCTATATACAAGAATGGATGAGCTTTAATGCCATCTGATCTCATATTCTCATGCAGGGTTATGCTTAAATGACATCTGATGTCTTATTCTCATCATAGAGGACACTTACAGTATAACAATGAGCAGATATTAGCAAAAAGCATTAGATCGATAGCATTAGCAAGTTAGCATTAGCATTCAAACATTAACATTACTGTTTTGCCTATATACAAGAAGGGTTAAATAAAAGCCATCTGATCTCACATTCTCATGAAGGGTTATGCTGAAATGCCATCTGATAACATATTCCCATCAGAGATGCCACTAACAGTATGACAATGAGCAGATATTAGCACAAGCATTAGATCGATAGCATTAGCAAGTTAGCATTAGCATTCAAACATTCACATTACTGTATTTGCCTATATACAAGAATGGATAGGCTTTAATGCCATCTGATCTTATATTCTCATGCAGGGTAATGCGTGAATGCCAAATGATGTCTTATTCTCATCATAGAGGACACGTACAGTATTACAATGAGCAGATATTAGCACTAGCATTATATCGTTTGCATTAGCAAGTTAGCATTAGCATTCAAACATTAACATGACTGTATTTACCTATATACAAGAAGGGTTAATTACAAGCCATCTGATCTCATATTCTCATGAAAGGTTATGCTTAAATGCCATCTGATCTCTTATTCTCATCATAAAGGACTCTTACAGTATAACAATGACCAGATATTAGCACTCGCATTAGATCGCTAGCATTAGCAAGTTAGCATTAGCAATCAAACATTATCATTACTGTATTTGAATATATACAAGAGGGGTTAATTAAATGACATCTGATCTCATATTCTCATAAAGGGATATGTTTAAATACCATCTGATCTCATATTCCCATCATAGAGGACACTAACAGTATAACAATGACCAGATATTAGCACTACCATTATATCGCTAGCATTAGCAGGTTAGCATAAGCATTCAAACATTAACATTACTGTATTTGTCTATATACAAGAATGGATAAGCTTAAATGCCATCTGATCTCATATTCTCATGCAGGGTTATGTTTAAATGACATCTGATATCTTATTCTCATCATAAAGGACACTTACAGTAGAACAATAAACAGATATTAGCACTAGCATTAGATCGCTAGCATTAGCAAGTTAGCATTAGCATTCAAACATTAACATTACTGTATTTGCCTATTTACAAGAAGAGTTAATTAAAAGCCATCTGATCTCATATTCTCATGAAGGGTTATGCTTAAATGCCATCTGATCTTTTATTCTCATCATAGAGGAGACTTACTGTTTAACAATGACCAGATATTAGCACTAGCATTAGATCGCTAGCATTAGCAAGTAAGCATTAGCATTCAAACATTAACATTACTGTATTTGAATATATACAAGTTGGGTTAATCTTTATTGCCTTCTGATCTAATATTCTCATCATAGAATACACTTACAGTATAACAATGAGCAGATATTAGCACAAGCATTATATCGATAGCATTAGCAAGTTAGCATTAGCATTCAAACATTAACATTACTGTATTTGCCTATATACAAGAATGGATAAGCTTTAATGCCATCTGATCTCATATTCTCATGCAGTGTTATGCTTAAAGGCCATCTAATGTCTTATTCTCATCATAGAGGACACTTACAGTATAACAATGAGCAGATATTAGCAAAAGCATTAGATCGCTAGCATTAGCAAGTTAGCATTAGCATTCAAACATTAACATTACTGTATTTGCCTATATACAAGAATGGATAAGCTTAAATGCCATCTGATCTCATATTCTCATGCAGGGTTATGCTTAAATGCCATCTGATGTCTTATTCTCATCATAGAGGACACTTACAGTATTACAATGAGCAGATATTATCACTAGCATTATATCGTTAGCATTAGCAAGTTAGCATTAGCATTCAAACATTAACATTACTGTATTTGCCTATATACAAGAAGGGTTAATTAAAAGCCATCTGATCTCATATTCTCATGAAGGGTTATGCTTAAATACTATCTGATCTCATATTCTCATCATAGAGGACACTTACATGAATAACAATGACCAGATATTAGCACTAGAATTAGATTGCTAGCATTAGCAAGTTAGCATTAGCAATCAAACCTTAACATTACTTTATTTGAATATATCCAAGTAGGGTTAAATAAATGACATCTGATCTCATATTGTGATAAAGGGTTATGCTTAAATGGCATCTGATCTCATATTCCCATCATAAAGGACACTTACAGTATTACAATGACCAGATATTAGCACTAGCATTAGATCGCTAGCATTAGCAAGTTAGCATTAGCAATCTAACATTAACATGACTGTATTTGAATATATACAAGAAGGGATAATTAAATGACATCTGATCACATATTCTAATAAAGGGTTATGCTTAAATGCCATCTGATCTCATATTCCAATCATAGAGGACACTTATAGTATAACAATGACCAGATATTAGCACTAGCATTAGATCGCAAGCATTAGAAAGTTAGCATTAGCAATCAAAAATTAACATTACTGTATTTGAATATATACAAGAAGGGTTAATTAAATGCCATCTGATCTCATATTCTCATGAAGGCTTATGCTTAAATGGCATCTGATCTCATATTCCAATCATAGAGGACACTTACAGTATAACAATGAACTGATATTAGCACTAGCATTAGATCGTTAGCATTAGCAAGTTAGCATTAGCATTCAAACATTAACATTACTGTATTTGCCTATATACAAGAAGGGTTAATTAAAAGCTATCTGATCTCATATTCTCATGCAGGGTTATGCTTAAATGCCATCTGATATCTTATTCTCATCATAAAGGACACTTACAGTATAACAATAAACAGATATTAGCACTCGCATTAGATCGCTAGCATTAGCAAGTTAGCATTAGCATTCAAACATTAACATTTCTGTATTTGCCTATTTACAAGAAGAGTTAATTAAAAGCCATCTGATCTCATATTCTCATGAAGGGTTATGCTTAAATGCCATCTGATCTTTTATTCTCATCATAGAGGACACTTACTGTTTAACAATGACCAGATATTAGCACTAGCATTAGATTGGTAGCATTAGCAAGTTAGCATTAGCATTCAAACATTAACATTACTGTATTTGAATATATACAAGTTGGGTTAATCTTTATTACCTTCTGATCTCATTTTCTCATCATAGAATACACGTACAGTATAACAATGAGCAGATCTTAGCAAAAGCATTAGATCGCTAGCATTAGCAAGTTAGCATTAGCATTCAAACATTAACATTACTGTTTTTGCCTATATACAAGAAGGGTTAATTAAAAGCCATCTGATCTCACATTCTCATGAAGGCTTATGCTTAAATGGCATCTGATCACATATTCCCATCAGAGAGGACACTTACGTTATAAAAATGAGCAGATATTAGCACAAGCATTAGATCGATAGCATTAGCAAGTTAGCATCAGTATTCAAACATTAACATTACTGTATTTGCCTATATATAAGAATGGATACGCGTCAATGCCATCTGATCTTATATTCTCATGCAGGGTTATGCTTAAATGCCATCTGATGTCTTATTCTCATCATAGAGGACACTTACAGTATAACAATGAGCAAATATTAGCAAAAGCATAAGATCGCTAGCAATAGCAAGTTAGCATTAGCATTCAAACATTAACATTACTGTATTTGCCTATATACAAGAAGGTTTAATTAAAAGCCATCTGATCTCACATTTTCATGAAGGCTTATGCTTAAATGCCATCTGATTACATATTCCCATCAAAGAGGAAACTTACAGTATAACAATGAGCAGATATTAGCACTAGCATTAGATCGCTAGCATTAGTAAGTTAGCATTAGCATTCAAACATTAACATTACTGTATTTGAATATATACAAGTTGGTTTAATCTTTATTGCCTTCTGATCTCATATTCTCATCATAGAATACACGTACAGTATAACAATGACTAGATATTACTACTAGCATTAGGTTGCTAGCATTAGTAAGTGAGCATTAGTATTCAAACATTAACATTACTGGATTTGCCTCCATACAAGAATGGATAAGCTTTAATGCCATCTGATCTCATTCTCATGAAGGGTTATGCTTAATTGCCATCTGATGTCTTATTCTCATCATAGAGGACACTTACAGTATAACAATGAGCAGATATTAGCACAAGCATTAGATCGATAGCATTAGCAAGTTAGCATCAGCATTCAAACATTAACATTACCGTATTTGCCTATATACAAGAATGGATAAGCTTTAATGCAATCTGATCTCATATTCTCATGCAGGGTTATGCTTAAATGCCATCTGATGTCTTATTCTCATCATAGAGGACACTTACAGTATAACAATGAGCAAATATTAGCAAAAGCATTAGATCGCTAGCATTAGCAAGTTAGCATTAGGATTCAAACATTAACATTACTGTTTTTGCCTATATACAAGAAGGGTTAAATAAAAGCCATCTGATCTCACATTCTCATGAAGGGTTATGCTTAAATACCATCTGATAACATATTCCCATCTGAGATGCCACTTACAGTATAACAATGAGCAGATATTAGCACAAGCATTAGATCGATAGCATTAGCAAGTTAGCATTAGCATTCAAACATTCACATTACTGTATTTGCCTATATACAAGAATGGATAGGCTTTAATGCCATCTGATCTCATTTTCTCATGCAGGGTTATGCTTGAATGCCATCTGATGTCTTATTCTCATCATAGAGGACACGTACAGTATTACAATGAGCAGATATTAGCACTAGCATTATATCGTTTGCATTAGCAAGTTAGCATTAGCATTCAAACATTAACATTACTGTATTTACCAATATAAAAGAAGGGTTAATTACAAGCCATCTGATCTCATATTCTCATGAAGGGTTAATGCTTAAATGCCATCTGATCTCTTATTCTCATCATAAAGGACTCTTACAGTATAACAATGACCATATATTAGCTTTTCGCATTAGATCGTTAGCATTAGCAAGTTAGCATTAGAAATCAAACATTATCATTACTGTATTTGAATATATACAAGACGGGATAATTAAATGACATCTGACCTCATATTCTCATGAAGGGTTATGCTTAAATACCATCTTATCTCATATTCCCATCATAGAGGACACTTACATGTATAACAATGACCAGATATTAGCACTCGCATTAGATCACTAGCATTAGCAAGTTAGCATTAGCATTCAAACATTAACATTACTGTATTGAATATATACAAGAAAGGATAAGCTTTTTGCCATCTGATCTCATATTCTCAACATAGAGTACACGTACAGTATTACAATGACCAGATATTTGCACTAGCATTAGATCGCTAGCATTAGCAAGTTAGCATTAGCAATCAAACATTAACATTACTGTATTTGAATATATACAAGAAGGGTTAATTAAATGCCATCTGATCTCATATTCTCATGAAGGCTTATGCTTAAATGGCATTTGATCTGATATTCCAATCATAGAGGACACTTACAGTATAACAATGAACAGATATTAGCACTAGCATTAGATCGTTAGCATTAGCAAGTTAGCATTAGCATTCAAACATTAACATTACTGTATTTGCCTATATACAAGAAGGGTTAATTCAAACCTATCTGATCTCATATTCTCATGAAGGGTTATGCTTAAATGCCATCTGATCTATTATTCTCATCATAAAGGACACTTACAGTTTAACAATGACCAGATCTTAGCACTAGCCTTAGATCTCAAGCATTATCAAGTCAGCATTTGCATTCAAACATTTAACATTACTTTATTTGAATATATACAAGAAGGGTTAAGCTTTATTGCCATCTGATCTCATACTCTCATCATAGAGTACACTTACAGTATGACAATGAGCAGATATTAGCACTAGCATTAGATCGCTAGCTTTAGCAAGATTGAATTAGCATTCAAAAATAAACATTACTGTATTTGAATATATACAAGTTGGGTTAATCTTTATTGCCTTCTGATGTCATATTCTATCATAGAATACACGTACAGTATAACAATGACTAGATATTAGCACTAGCATTAGATTGCTAGCATTAGCAAGTGAACAAAAGCATTCAAACATTAACATTACTGGATTTGCCTATATACAAGAATGGATAAGCTTTAATGCCATCTGATCTCATATTCTCATGCAGGGTTAAGCTTAAATGCAATCTGATGTCTTATTCTCATCATAGAGGACACTTACAGTATAACAATGAGCAGATATTAGCAAAAGCATTATATCGCTAGCATTAGCAAGTTAGCATTAGCATTCAAACATTAACATTATTGTATTTGCCTATATACAAGAAGCGTTAATTAAAAGCCATCTGATCTCATATTCTCATGAAGGGTTATGCTTAAATGCCATCTGATGTCTTATTCTCATCAAAGAGGACACTTACAGTATATCATTGAGCAGATATTAGCACTAGCATTAGATTGCTAGCATTAGCAAGTTAGCATTAGCATTCAGACATTAACATTACTGTATTTGTCTTTATACAAGAATGGATAAGATTAAATGCCATCTGATCTCAGATTCTTCCGATGAGTTAGACTTAAATGACAACTGATCTCTTATTCTCATCATAGAGGACACTTACAGTTTAAAAATGACCAGATATTAGCACTAGCATTAGATCGCTAGCATTAGCAAGTTAGCATTCACATTCAAACATTAACATTACTGTATTTGCCTATATACAAGAATGGATAAGCTTTCATGCCATCTGATCTCATATTCTCATGCAGGGTTATGCTTAAATGCCATCTGATGTCTTTTTCTCATCATAGAGGACACTTACAGTATTACAATGAGCAGATATTAGCACTAGCATAATATCGCTAGCATTAGCAGGTTAGCATTAGCATTCAAACATTAACATTACTGTATTTGCCTAAATACAAGATGGGTTAATTAAAAGCGATCTGATCTCATATTCTCATGAAGGGTTATGCTTAAATGCCATCTGATCACATATTCCCATCAGAGAGGACACTTACAGTATAACATTGAGCAGATATTAGCACTAGCTTTAGATCGCTAGCATAAGCAAGTTAGCATTAGCAATCAAACATTAACATTACTGTATTTGAATATATACAAGAAGGGTTAATTAAATGCCATCTGATCTCATATTCTCATGAAGGGTTATGCTTAAATACCATCTGATCTCATATTCCCATCATAGAGGACACTTACAGTATAACAATGACCAGATATTAGCACTAGCATTTGATCGCTAGCATAAGCAAGTTAGCATTAGCATTCAAACATTAACATTACTGTATTGAATATATACAAGAAGGGTTAAGCTTAATTGCCATCTGATCTCATATCCTCATCATGGAGTACACGTACAGTATAACAATGACAAGATATTAGCACTAGATTATATCGCTAGCATTAGCAAGTTAGCATTAGCATTCAAACATTTAACATTACTTTATTTCAATATATACAAGAAGGGTTAAGCTTTATTCCCTTCTGATCTCATGTTCTCATCATAGAATACACGTACAGTATAACAATGACTAGATATTAGCACTTGCATTAGGTTGCTAGCATTAGTAAGTGAGCATTAGTATTCAAACATTAACATTACTGGATTTGCCTCGATACAAGAATGGATAAGCTTTAATGCCATCTGATCTCATTCTCATGAAGGGTTATGCTTAAATGCCATCTGATGTCTTATTCTCATCATAGAGGACACTTACAGTATAACAATGAGCAGATATTAGCACAAGCATTAGATCAATAGCATTAGCAAGTTAGCATTAGCATTCAAACATTAACATTACCGTATTTGCCTATATACAAGAATGGATAAGCTTTAATGCCATCTGATCTCATATTCTCATGCAGGGTTATGCTTAAATGCAATCTGATGTATTATTCTCATCATAGAGGACACTTACAGTATAACAATGAGCAGATATTAGCAAAAGCATTAGATCGCTAGCATTAGCAAGTTAGCATTAGCATTCAAACATTAACATTACTGTTTTTGCCTATATACAAGAAGGGTTAATTAAAAGCCATCTGATCTCACATTCTCATGAAGGCTTATGATTAAATGGCATCTGATCACATATTCCATTCAGAGAGGACACTTACAGTATAAAAATGAGCAGATATTAGCACAAGCATTAGATCGATAGCATTAGGAAGTTAGCATTAGTATTCAAACATTAACATTACTGTATTTGCCTATATATAAGAATGGATAAGCTTTAATGCCATCTGATCTCATATTCTCATGCAGGGTTATGCTTAAATGCCATCTGATGTCTTATTCTCATCATAGAGGACACTTACAGTATAACAATGAGCAGATATTAGCAAAAGCATTAGATCGCTAGCATTAGCAAGTTAGCATTAGCATTCAAACATTAACATTACTGTATTTGCCTATATACAAGAAGGGTTAATTCAAACCTATCTGATCTCATATTCTCATGAAGGGTTATGCTTAAATGCCATCTGATCTATTATTCTCATCATAAAGGACACTTACAGTTTAACAATGACCAGATCTTAGCACTAGCCTTAGATCTCAAGCATTATTAAGATAGCATTTGCATTCAAACATTTAACATTACTTTATTTGAATATATACAAGAAGGGTTAAGCTTTATTGCCATCTGATCTCATACTCTCATCATAGAGTACACTTACAGTATGAGAATGAGCAGATATTAGCACTAGCATTAGATCGCTAGCTTTAGCAAGATTGAATTAGCATTCAAAATAAACATTACTGTATTTGAATATATACAAGTTGGGTTAATCTTTATTGCCTTCTGATGTCATATTCTATCATAGAATACACGTACAGTATAACAATGACTAGATATTAGCACTAGCATTAGATTGCTAGCATTAGCAAGTGAGCAAAAGCATTCAAACATTAACATTACTGGATTTGCCTATATACAAGAATGGATAAGCTTTAATGCCATCTGATCTCATATTCTCATGCAGGGTTATGCTTAAATGCAATCTGATGTCTTATTCTCATCATAGAGGACACTTACAGTATAACAATGAGCAGATATTAGCAAAAGCATTAGATCGCTAGCATTAGCAAGTTAGCATTAGCATTCAAACAATAACATTATTGTATTTGCCTATATACAAGAAGCGTTAATTAAAAGCCATCTGATCTCATTTTCTCATGAAGGGTTATGCTTAAATGCCATCTGATGTCTTATTCTCATCAAAGAGGACACTTACAGTATATCATTGAGCAGATATTAGCACTAGCATTAGATTGCTAGCATTAGCAAGTTAGCATTAGCATTCAGACATTAACATTACTGTATTTGTCTTTATACAAGAATGGATAAGATTAAATGCCATCTGATCTCAGATTCTTCCGATGAGTTATACTTAAATGACACCTGATCTCTTATTCTCATCATAGAGGACACTTACAGTTTAACAATGACCAGATTTTAGCACTTGCATTAGATCGCTAGCATTAGCAAGTTAGCATTCACATTCAAACATTAACATTACTGTATTTGCCTATATACAAGAATGGATAAGCTTTCATGCCATCTGATCTCATATTCTCATGCAGGGTTATGCTTAAATGCCATCTGATGTCTTTTTCTCATCATAGAGGACACTTACAGTATTACAATGAGCAGATATTAGCACTAGCATTATATCGCTAGCATTAGCAGGTTAGCATTAGCATTCAAACATTAACATTACTGTATTTGCCTAAATACAAGATGGGTTAATTAAAAGCGATCTGATCTCATATTCTCATGAAGGGTTATGCTTAAATGCCATCTGATCACATATTCCCATCAGAGAGGACACTTACAGTATAACATTGAGCAGATATTAGCACTAGCATTAGATCGCTAGCATTAGCAAGTGAGCATTAGCATTCAAACATTAACATTACTGGATTTGCATATATATAAGAATGGATAAGCTTTAATGCCATCTGATCTCATATTCTCATGAAGGGTTATGCTTAAATGCCATCTGATGTCTTATTCTCATCATAAAAGACATTTACAGTATATCAATGAGCAGATATTAGCACTAGCATTAGATTGCTAGCATTAGCAAGTTAGCATTAGCTTTCAGACATTAACATTACTGTATTTGTCTTTCTACAAGAATGGATAAGATTAAATGCCATCTGATCTCATATTCTCATGAAGGGTAATGCTTAAATGCCATCTGATCTCTTATTCTCTTCATAAAGGACACTTACAGTCTAACAATGACCAGATATTAGCACTAGCATTAGATCGCTAGCATTAGCAAGTTAGCATTTGCAATCAAATATTAACATTACTGTATTTGAATATATACAACGAGGGTTAATTAAATGACATCTGATCTCATATTCTCATGAAGGTTTATGCTTAAATGCCATCTGATCTCATATTTCCATCATAGAGGACACTTACAGTATAACAATGACCAGATATTAGCACTAGCATTAGATCGCTAGCATTAGCGAGTTAGCATGAGCATTCAAACATTAACATGACTGTATTTGCCTATATACAAGAATGGATTAGCTATAATGCCATCTGATCTCATATTCTCATGAAGGGTTATGCTTAAATGCCATCTGATCTCTTATTCTCATCATAGAGGACACTTACACTTTAACAATGACCAGATATTAGCACTAGCATTAGATCGCTAGCATTACTGTATTTGCCTTTATACAAGAATGGATAAGCTTTAATGCCATCTGATCGCATATTCTCATGCAGGGTTATGCTTAAATGCCATCTGATGTCTTATTCTCATCATAGAGGAAACTTACAGTATAACATTGAGCAGATATTAGCACTAGCTATAGATTGCTAGCATTAGCAAGTTAGCATTAGCATTCAAACATTAACATTACTGTATTTGCCTATATACAAGAATGGATAAGCTTTAATGCCATCTGATCTCAGTTTCTCATGCAGGGTTATGCTTAAATGCCATCTGATGTCTTATTCTCATCATAGAGGACACTTACAGTATTACAATGAGCAGATATTAGCACTAGCATTATATCGCTAGCATTAGCAGGTTAGCATTAGCATTCAAACATTGACATTACTGTATTTGCCTATATACAAGAATGGATAAGCTTTAATGCCATCTGATCTCATATTCTCATGCAGGGTTATGCTTAAATGCCATCTGATGTCTTATTCACATCATAGAGTACACTAACAGTATAACAATGAACAGATATTAGCAATAGCATTAGATCGCTAGCATTAGCAAGTTAGCATTAGCATTCAAACATTAACATTACTGTATTTGCCTATTTACAAGAAGGGTTAATTAAAAGCCATCTGATCTCATATTCTCTTGAAGGGTTCAGCTTAAATGCCATCTGATCACATATTCCAATCATAGCGGACACTTACAGTATGACAATGATCAGATAATAGCACTAGCATTAGATAGCTAGCATTGGCAAGTTAGCATTAGCATTCAAACATTTAACATTACTTTATTTGAATATATACAAGAAGGGTTAAGTTTTATTGCCATCTGATCTCATATTCTCATCAGAGAGTACACTTACAGTATGACAATGAGCAGATATTAGCACTAGCATTAAATTGCAAGCTTTAGCAAGTTAGAATTAGCATTCAGACATTAACATTAATGTATTTGTCTTTATACAAGAATGCTCTAGATTAAATGCAATCTGATGTCTTATTCTCATCATAGAAGACACTAACAGTATATCAATGAGCAGATATTAGCACAAGCATTAGATCGCTAGCATTATCAAGTTAGCATTAGCATTCAAACATTAACATTACTGTATTTGCCTATATACAAGAACTGTTAATTAAATGGCATCTGATCTCATGTTCTCATGAAAGGTTATGCTTAAATGCCATCTGAACTCATATTCCCATCATAGAAGACACGTACATTATGACAATGACCAGATATTAGCAGTAGCATTAGATTGCTAGCATTAGCAAGTTAGCATTAGTATTCAAACATTAACATTACTGTATTAGCCTATATACAAGAAGGGTTAATTAAATGAAATCTGATCTGATATTCTCATGAAGGCCGATGCTTAAATGCCATCTGATCTCATATTACCATCAGAGACGACACGTACAGTATAACAATGACCAGATATTAGCCCTGACATTAAATCGCTAGCATTAGAAAGTTAGAATTAGCATTCAAACATTAACATTACTGAATTTACCTATATACAAAAATAGATAGGCATAAATGCCATCTGTTCTCATATTCTCATGAAGGGTTGTGCATTAATGTTATCTGATTTCTAATTCTCATCATTGAGGACACTTACAGTATAACAATGAGCAGATATTAGCACTAGCATTAGATCGCTAGCATTAACAATTTAGCATTAGCATTCAAACATTAACATTACTGTATTTGCCTATATACAAGAAGGGATAATTAAATGCCATCTGATCTCATGTTCTCATGAAGGGTTATGCTTAAATGCCATCTGATCTCATATTCCCATAATCAAGGACACGTACGGCATGACAATGACCAGATAATAGCACTAGCATTAGATCGCTAGCATTAGCAAGTTAGCATGAGCATTCAAACATTAACATTACTGTATTTGCCTATATACAAGAATTGATAAGCTTAAATGCCTTCTGTTCTCATATTCTCATGAAGGGTTATGCTTAAATGCCATTTGATGTCTTATTATCATCATAGAGGACACTTACAGTATAACAATGAGCAGATATTTGCACTAGCATTAGATCGCTAGCATTAGCAAGTTAGCATTAGCATAAAAACACTAACATTACTGTATTAGCCTATATACAAGAAGGGTTAATTAAATACAATCTGATCTGATATACTCATGTAGGGTTATGCTTGAATGCCATCTGATCTCATATTACCATCAGAGATGACACGTACAGTATTACAATTACCAGATATTAGCCCTAGCGTTTGATTGCTAGTTTTAGAAAGTTAGCATTAGCATTCAAACATTAACATTACTGTATTTGCCTATATACAAGAATTGATAAGCTTAAATGCCTTCTCTTCTCATATTCTCATGAAGGGTTATGCTTAAATGCCATCTGATGTCTTATTATCATCATAGAGGACACTTACAGTATAACAATGAGCAGATATTAGCAGTAGCATTAGATCGCTAGCATTAACAAGTTAGCATTAGCATTCAAACATTAACATCACTGTATTTGTCTATATACAAGAAGGGTTAATTTAATGCCATATGATCTCATATTCTCATGAAGGGTTATGCTTAAATACCATCTGATCTCATATTCCCATCATAGAGGACACTTACAGTATAACAATGACCAGATATTAGCACTAGCATTTGATCGCTAGCATAAGCAAGTTAGCATTAGCATTCAAACATTAACATTACTGTATTGAATATATACAAGAAGGGATAAGCTTAATTGCCATCTGATCTCATATCCTCATCATGGAGTACACGTACAGTATAACAATGACAAGATATTAGCACTAGATTATATCGCTAGCATTAGCAAGTTAGCATTAGCATTCAAACATTTAACATTACTTTATTTCAATATATACAAGAAGGGTTAAGCTTTATTCCCTTCTGATCTCATGTTCTCATCATAGAATACACGTACAGTATAACAATGACTAGATATTAGCACTTGCATTAGGTTGCTAGCATTAGTAAGTGAGCATTAGTATTCAAACATTAACATTACTGGATTTGCCTCGATACAAGAATGGATAAGCTTTAATGCCATCTGATCTCATTCTCATGAAGGGTTATGCTTAAATGCCATCTGATGTCTTATTCTCATCATAGAGGACACTTACAGTATAACAATGAGCAGATATTAGCACAAGCATTAGATCATTAGCATTAGCAAGTTAGCATTAGCATTCAAACATTAACATTACCGTATTTGCCTATATACAAGAATGGATAAGCTTTAATGCCATCTGATCTCATATTCTCATGCAGGGTTATGCTTAAATGCAATCTGATGTATTATTCTCATCATAGAGGACACTTACAGTATAACAATGAGCAGATATTAGCAAAAGCATTAGATCGCTAGCATTAGCAAGTTAGCATTAGCATTCAAACATTAACATTACTGTTTTTGCCTATATACAAGAAGGGTTAATTAAAAGCCATCTGATCTCACATTCTCATGAAGGCTTATGATTAAATGGCATCTGATCACATATTCCATTCAGAGGACACTTACAGTATAAAAAATGAGCAGATATTAGCACAAGCATTAGATCGATAGCATTAGGAAGTTAGCATTAGTATTCAAACATTAACATTACTGTATTTGCCTATATATAAGAATGGATAAGCTTTAATGCCATCTGATCTCATATTCTCATGCAGGGTTATGCTTAAATGCCATCTGATGTCTTATTCTCATCATAGAGGACACTTACAGTATAACAATGAGCAGATATTAGCAAAAAGCATTAGATCGCTAGCATTAGCAAGTTAGCATTAGCATTCAAACATTAACATTACTGTATTTGCCTATATACAAGAAGGGTTAATTCAAACCTATCTGATCTCATATTCTCATGAAGGGTTATGCTTAAATGCCATCTGATCTATTATTCTCATCATAAAGGACACTTACAGTTTAACAATGACCAGATCTTAGCACTAGCCTTAGATCTCAAGCATTATTAAGATAGCATTTGCATTCAAACATTTAACATTACTTTATTTGAATATATACAAGAAGGGTTAAGCTTTATTGCCATCTGATCTCATACTCTCATCATAGAGTACACTTACAGTATGAGAATGAGCAGATATTAGCACTAGCATTAGATCGCTAGCTTTAGCAAGATTGAATTAGCATTCAAAAATAAACATTACTGTATTTGAATATATACAAGTTGGGTTAATCTTTATTGCCTTCTGATGTCATATTCTATCATAGAATACACGTACAGTATAACAATGACTAGATATTAGCACTAGCATTAGATTGCTAGCATTAGCAAGTGAGCAAAAGCATTCAAACATTAACATTACTGGATTTGCCTATATACAAGAATGGATAAGCTTTAATGCCATCTGATCTCATATTCTCATGCAGGGTTATGCTTAAATGCAATCTGATGTCTTATTCTCATCATAGAGGACACTTACAGTATAACAATGAGCAGATATTAGCAAAAGCATTAGATCGCTAGCATTAGCAAGTTAGCATTAGCATTCAAACAATAACATTATTGTATTTGCCTATATACAAGAAGCGTTAATTAAAAGCCATCTGATCTCATTTTTTCTCATGAAGGGTTATGCTTAAATGCCATCTGATGTCTTATTCTCATCAAAGAGGACACTTACAGTATATCATTGAGCAGATATTAGCACTAGCATTAGATTGCTAGCATTAGCAAGTTAGCATTAGCATTCAGACATTAACATTACTGTATTTGTCTTTATACAAGAATGGATAAGATTAAATGCCATCTGATCTCAGATTCTTCCGATGAGTTATACTTAAATGACACCTGATCTCTTATTCTCATCATAGAGGACACTTACAGTTTAACAATGACCAGATTTTAGCACTTGCATTAGATCGCTAGCATTAGCAAGTTAGCATTCACATTCAAACATTAACATTACTGTATTTGCCTATATACAAGAATGGATAAGCTTTCATGCCATCTGATCTCATATTCTCATGCAGGGTTATGCTTAAATGCCATCTGATGTCTTTTTCTCATCATAGAGGACACTTACAGTATTACAATGAGCAGATATTAGCACTAGCATTATATCGCTAGCATTAGCAGGTTAGCATTAGCATTCAAACATTAACATTACTGTATTTGCCTAAATACAAGATGGGTTAATTAAAAGCGATCTGATCTCATATTCTCATGAAGGGTTATGCTTAAATGCCATCTGATCACATATTCCCATCAGAGAGGACACTTACAGTATAACATTGAGCAGATATTAGCACTAGCATTAGATCGCTAGCATTAGCAAGTGAGCATTAGCATTCAAACATTAACATTACTGGATTTGCATATATATAAGAATGGATAAGCTTTAATGCCATCTGATCTCATATTCTCATGAAGGGTTATGCTTAAATGCCATCTGATGTCTTATTCTCATCATAAAAGACATTTACAGTATATCAATGAGCAGATATTAGCACTAGCATTAGATTGCTAGCATTAGCAAGTTAGCATTAGCTTTCAGACATTAACATTACTGTATTTGTCTTTCTACAAGAATGGATAAGATTAAATGCCATCTGATCTCATATTCTCATGAAGGGTAATGCTTAAATGCCATCTGATCTCTTATTCTCTTCATAAAAGGACACTTACAGTCTAACAATGACCAGATATTAGCACTAGCATTAGATCGCTAGCATTAGCAAGTTAGCATTTGCAATCAAATATTAACATTACTGTATTTGAATATATACAACGAGGGTTAATTAAATGACATCTGATCTCATATTCTCATGAAGGTTTATGCTTAAATGCCATCTGATCTCATATTTCCATCATAGAGGACACTTACAGTATAACAATGACCAGATATTAGCACTAGCATTAGATCGCTAGCATTAGCGAGTTAGCATGAGCATTCAAACATTAACATGACTGTATTTGCCTATATACAAGAATGGATTAGCTATAATGCCATCTGATCTCATATTCTCATGAAGGGTTATGCTTAAATGCCATCTGATCTCTTATTCTCATCATAGAGGACACTTACACTTTAACAATGACCAGATATTAGCACTAGCATTAGATCGCTAGCATTAGCAAGTTAGCATTAGCATTCAAACATTAACATTACTGTATTTGCCTTTATACAAGAATGGATAAGCTTTAATGCCATCTGATCTCATATTCTCATGCAGGGGTTATGCTTAAATGCCATCTGATGTCTTATTCTCATCATAGAGGAAACTTACAGTATAACATTGAGCAGATATTAGCACTAGCTATAGATTGCTAGCATTAGCAAGTTAGCATTAGCATTCAAACATTAACATTACTGTATTTGCCTATATACAAGAATGGATAAGCTTTAATGCCATCTGATCTCAGTTTCTCATGCAGGGTTATGCTTAAATGCCATCTGATGTCTTATTCTCATCATAGAGGACACTTACAGTATTACAATGAGCAGATATTAGCACTAGCATTATATCGCTAGCATTAGCAGGTTAGCATTAGCATTCAAACATTGACATTACTGTATTTGCCTATATACAAGAATGGATAAGCTTTAATGCCATCTGATCTCATATTCTCATGCAGGGTTATGCTTAAATGCCATCTGATGTCTTATTCACATCATAGAGTACACTAACAGTATAACAATGAACAGATATTAGCAATAGCATTAGATCGCTAGCATTAGCAAGTTAGCATTAGCATTCAAACATTAACATTACTGTATTTGCCTATTTACAAGAAGGGTTAATTAAAAGCCATCTGATCTCATATTCTCTTGAAGGGTTCAGCTTAAATGCCATCTGATCACATATTCCAATCATAGCGGACACTTACAGTATGACAATGATCAGATAATAGCACTAGCATTAGATAGCTAGCATTGGCAAGTTAGCATTAGCATTCAAACATTTAACATTACTTTATTTGAATATATACAAGAAGGGTTAAGTTTTATTGCCATCTGATCTCATATTCTCATCAGAGAGTACACTTACAGTATGACAATGAGCAGATATTAGCACTAGCATTAAATTGCAAGCTTTAGCAAGTTAGAATTAGCATTCAGACATTAACATTAATGTATTTGTCTTTATACAAGAATGCTCTAGATTAAATGCAATCTGATGTCTTATTCTCATCATAGAAGACACTAACAGTATATCAATGAGCAGATATTAGCACAAGCATTAGATCGCTAGCATTATCAAGTTAGCATTAGCATTCAAACATTAACATTACTGTATTTGCCTATATACAAGAACTGTTAATTAAATGGCATCTGATCTCATGTTCTCATGAAAGGTTATGCTTAAATGCCATCTGAACTCATATTCCCATCATAGAAGACACGTACATTATGACAATGACCAGATATTAGCAGTAGCATTAGATTGCTAGCATTAGCAAGTTAGCATTAGTATTCAAACATTAACATTACTGTATTAGCCTATATACAAGAAGGGTTAATTAAATGAAATCTGATCTGATATTCTCATGAAGGCCGATGCTTAAATGCCATCTGATCTCATATTACCATCAGAGGCGACACGTACAGTATAACAATGACCAGATATTAGCCCTGACATTAAATCGCTAGCATTAGAAAGTTAGAATTAGCATTCAAACATTAACATTACTGAATTTACCTATATACAAAAATAGATAGGCATAAATGCCATCTGTTCTCATATTCTCATGAAGGGTTGTGCATTAATGTTATCTGATTTCTAATTCTCATCATTGAGGACACTTACAGTATAACAATGAGCAGATATTAGCACTAGCATTAGATCGCTAGCATTAACAATTTAGCATTAGCATTCAAACATTAACATTACTGTATTTGCCTATATACAAGAAGGGATAATTAAATGCCATCTGATCTCATGTTCTCATGAAGGGTTATGCTTAAATGCCATCTGATCTCATATTCCCATAATCAAGGACACGTACGGCATGACAATGACCAGATAATAGCACTAGCATTAGATCGCTAGCATTAGCAAGTTAGCATGAGCATTCAAACATTAACATTACTGTATTTGCCTATATACAAGAATTGATAAGCTTAAATGCCTTCTGTTCTCATATTCTCATGAAGGGTTATGCTTAAATGCCATTTGATGTCTTATTATCATCATAGAGGACACTTACAGTATAACAATGAGCAGATATTTGCACTAGCATTAGATCGCTAGCATTAGCAAGTTAGCATTAGCATAAAAACACTAACATTACTGTATTAGCCTATATACAAGAAGGGTTAATTAAATACAATCTGATCTGATATACTCATGTAGGGTTATGCTTGAATGCCATCTGATCTCATATTACCATCAGAGATGACACGTACAGTATTACAATTACCAGATATTAGCCCTAGCGTTTGATTGCTAGTTTTAGAAAGTTAGCATTAGCATTCAAACATTAACATTACTGTATTTGCCTATATACAAGAATTGATAAGCTTAAATGCCTTCTCTTCTCATATTCTCATGAAGGGTTATGCTTAAATGCCATCTGATGTCTTATTATCATCATAGAGGACACTTACAGTATAACAATGAGCAGATATTAGCAGTAGCATTAGATCGCTAGCATTAACAAGTTAGCATTAGCATTCAAACATTAACATCACTGTATTTGTCTATATACAAGAAGGGTTAATTTAATGCCATATGATCTCATGTTCTCATGAAGGGTTATACTGAAATGCCATCTGATCACATATTACCATCATAGAGGACACGGACAGTTGGACAATGACCAGATATTAGCACTAGCAGTAGATCGCTAGCATTAGCAAGTTAGCATTAGCATTCAAACATTAACATGACTGTATTTGCCTATATACAAGAATGGATAGGCATAAATGTCATCTGATCTCATATTCTCAAGAAGGGTTATGCTTAAATGTCATCTGATGTCTTATTCTCATCATAGAGGACACTTACAGTATGACAATGAGCAGATATTAGCACTAGCATTAGATCGCTAACATTAGCAACTTAGCATTAGCATTCAAACATTAACATCACTGTATTTGCCTATATACAAGAAGGGTTAATTAAATGCCATCTGATCTCATGTTCTCATGAAGGGTCATGCTTAAATGCCATCTGATCTCATATTCCCATCATAGAGGACACATACAGTATGACAATGACCAGATATTAGCACTAGTATTAGATTGCTAGCATTAGCAAGTTAGCATTAGCAATCATACATTAACAATACTGTATTTGCCTATATACAAGAAAGGTTAATTAAATGCCATCGGATCTCATGTTCTCATGAAGGGTTATGCTTTAATGTCATCTGATCTCATATTCCCATCATAGAGGACACGTACATTATGACAATGACCAGATATTAGCACTAGTATTAGATTGCTAGGATTAGCAAGTTAGCATTAGTATTCAAACATTAACATTACTGTATTTGCCTATATACAAGTAGGGTTAATTAAATGCCATCTGATCTCATGTTCTCAAGAAGTGTCATGCTTAAATGCCATCTGATCTCATATTCCCATCATAGAGGACACATACAGTATGACAATGACCAGATATTAGCACTAGTATTAGATTGCTTGCATTAGCAAGTTAGCATTTGCATTCAGACATTAACATTACTGTATTTGTCTTTATACAAGAATGGATAAGATTGAATGCCATCTGATCTCATATTCTCAGGATGAGTTATACTTAAATGCCATCTGATCTCTTATTCTCATAATAGAGGGCACTTACAGTTTAACAATGACCAGATATTAGCACTAGCATTAGATCGCTAGCATTAGCAAGTTAGCATTCGCATTCAAACATTAACATTACTGTATTTGCCTTTATACAAGAATGGATAAGCTTTAATGCCATCTGATCGCATATTCTCATGCAGGGTTATGCTTAAATGCCATCTGATGTCTTATTCTCATCATAGAGGAAACTTACAGTATAACATTGAGCAGATATTAGCACTAGCTATAGATCGCTAGCATTAGCAAGTTAGCATTAGCATTCAAACATTAACATTACTGTATTTGCCTATATACAAGAATGGATAAGCTTTAATGCCATCTGATCTCATATTCTCATGCAGGGTTATGCTTAAATGCCATCTGATGTCTTATTCTCATCATAGAGGACACTTACAGTATTACAATGAGCAGATATTAGCACTAGCATTAGATCGCTAGCATTAGCAGGTTAGCATTAGCATTCAAACATTGACATTACTGTTTTTGCCTATATACAACAATGGATAAGCATAAATGCCATCTGATCTCATATTCTCTTGCAGGGTTAAGCTGAAATGCCATCTGATGTCTTATTCACATCATAGAGTACACTAACAGTATAACAATGAAAAGATATTAGCAATAGCATTAGATCGCTAGCATTAGCAAGTTAGCATTAGCATTCAAACATTAACATTACTGTATTTGCCTATTTTCAAGAAGGGTTAATTAAAAGCCATCTGATCTCATATTCTCATGAAGGGTTAAGCTTAAATGCCATCTGATCACATATTCCAATCATAGCGGACACTTACAGAATGACAATGATCAGATAATAGCACTAGCATTAGATAGCTAGTATTGGCAAGTTAGCATGAGCATTCAAACATTTAACATTACTTTATTTGAATATATACAAGAAGGGTTAAGCTTTATTGCCATATGATCTCATATTCTCATCAGAGAGTACACTTACAGTATGACAATGAGCAGATATTAGCACTAGCATTAGATTGCTAGCTTTAGCAAGTTAGAATTAGCATTCAGACATTAACATTAATGTATTTGTCTTTATACAAGAATGCTCTAGATTTAATGCCATCTGATGTCTTATTCTCATCATAGAAGACACTAACAGTATATCAATGAGCAGATATTAGCACAAGCATTAGATCGCTAGCATTAGCAAGATAGCATTAGCATTCAAACATTAACATTACTGAATTTACCTATATACAAAAATGGATAGGCATAAATGCCATCTGTTCTCTTATTCTCATGAAGGGTTGTGCATTAATGTTATCTGATTTCTAATTCTCATCATTGAGGACACTTAAATTATAACAATGAGCAGATATTAGCACTAGCATTAGATCGCTAGCATTAACAATTTAGCATTAGCATTCAAACATTAACATTACTGTAATTGCCTATATACAAGAAGGGATAATTAAATGCCATCTGATCCATTGTTCTCATGAAGGGTTATGCTTAAAAGCCATCTGATCTCATATTCCCATCATAGAGGACACGTTCAGTATGACAATGACCAGATATTAGCAATACCATTAGATCGCTAGCATTAGCAAGATAGCATTAGCTTTCAAACATTAACATTACTGTATTTGTATATATAGAAGAATGGATGGGCATAAATGCCATCTGATCTCATATTCTCATGAAGGTTTACGCTTAAATGTCATCTGATGTCTTATTCTCATCATAGAGGACACTTACAGTATAACAATGATCACATATTAGCACTAGCATTAGATCGCTAGCATTAGCATGTTCGCATTAGCATTCATACATTAACATTACTGTATTAGCCTAAATACAAGAAGGGTTAATTAAATGCAATCTGATCTGATATACTCATGAAGGGTTATGCTTGAATGCCATCTGATCTCATATTACCATCATAAAGGACACTTATAGTATAACAATGAGCAGATATTAGCACTAGCATTAGATCGCTAGCATTAGCAAGTTAGCATTAGCATTCAAACAGTAATATTACTGTATTTGCCTATATACAAGAAGGGATAATTAAATGCCATCTGATCTCATGTTCTCATGAAGGGTGATGCTTAAATGCCATCTGATCTCATATTCCGATCATAGAGGAGACGTACAGTATGAAAATGACCAGATATTAGCACTAGCATTAGATCGCTAGCATTAGCAAGTTAGCTTTATCATTCAAACATTAACATTGCTGTATTTGCCTCTATACAAGAATGGATAGGCATAAATGCCATCCGATCTCATATTCTCATTAAGGTTTATGCTTAAATGTCATCTGATGTCTTATTCTCATCATCGAGGACACTTACAGTATAACAATGAGCAGATATTAGCACTAGCATTTGTTCGCTATCATTAGCAAGTGAGCATTACCATTCAAACATTAATATTACTGTATTTGCCTATATAAAAGAAGGGATAATTAAATGCCATCTGATCTCATGTTCTCATGAAGGGTTATGCTTAAATGCCATCTGATCTCTTATTCCCATCATAGAGGACACGTACAGTATGACATTGACCAGATATTAGCACTAGTATTAGATTGCTAGCATTAGCAAGTTAGCATTAGCAATCATTCATTAACATTACTGTATTTGCCTATATACAAGAAAGGTTAATTAAATGCCATCGGATCTCATGTTCTCATGAAGGGTTATGCTTAAATGCAATCTGATCTCATATTCCCATCATAGAGGACACGTACAGTATAACAATGACCAGATATTAGCACTAGCATTAGATCGCTAGCATTAGCAAGTTAGCATTAGCATTCAAACAATAAAATTACTGTATTTGCAAACATACAAAAAGGGTTAAGCTTTATTGCCATCTGATCTCATATTCTCATCAGAGAGTACACGTACAGTATAACAATAACCAGATATTAGCACTAGCATTCGATCACTAGCATAAGCAAGTAAGCATTAGCATTCAAACATTAAAATTACTGTATTTGCAAACATACAAAAAGGGTTAAGTTTTATTGCCATCTGATCTCATATTCTCATTAGAGAGTACACGTACAGTATAACAATGACCAGATATTAGCACTAGAATTAGATCGCTAGCATTAGAAAGTTAGCATTAGCATTCAAACATTAACATTACTGTATTTGCCTATGTACAATAATGGTTAGGCATAAATACCATCTGATCTCATATTCTCATGAATGGTTATGCTTAAATGTCATCTGATGTCTTATTCTCATCATAGAGGACACTTACAGTATAACAATGAGCAGATATTAGCACTAGCATTAGATCGCTAGCATAAGCAAGTAAGCATTAGCATTCAAACATTAAAATTACTGTATTTGCAAACATACAAAAAGGGTTAAGTTTTATTGCCATCTGATCTCATATTCTCATCAGAGAGTACACGTACAGAATAACAATGACCAGATATTAGGCATAGCATTAGACCGCTAGCATTAGCAAGTTAGCATTAGCATTCAAACATTAATATTATTGTATTTACCAAAAAACAAGAACGGATAGGCATAAATGCCATCTGATCTCATGTTCTCATGAAGGGTTATGCTTAAATATCATTTGATCTCATATTCCCATCATAGAGGACAAGTACAGTATGACAATGACCAGATATTAGCAATAGCATTAGATCACTAGCATTTGCAAGTTAGCATTAGCATTCAAACATTAACATTACTGTATTTGCCAATATACAAGAATGGATAGGCATAAATGCCATCCGATCTCATATTCTCATTAAGGTTTATGCTTAAATGTCATCTGATGTCTTATTCTCATCATAGAGGACGCTTACAGTATAACAATGAGCAGATATTAGCACTAGCATTAGATCGCTAGCATTAGCAAGTTCGCATTAGCATTCATACATTAACATTACTGTATTTGCCTATATACAAGAAGGGTTAATTAAATGCCATCTGATCTCATGTTCTCATGAAGGGTTATGCTAATATGCCATCTGATCTCATATTCCCATCATAGAGGACACGTTCAGTATGACAATGACCAGATATTAGCACTAGCATTAGATTCCTAGCATTAGCAAGTTAGCATTAGCATTCAAACATTAATATTACTGTATTTGCCTATATACATGAAGGGATAATTAAATGCCATCTGATCTCATGTTCTCATGACGGGTTATGCTTAAGTGCCATCTGATTTCATATTCCCATCATAGAGGACAAGTACAGTATGACAATGACCAGATATTAGCACTAGCATTATATCACTAGCATTTGCAAGTTAGCATTAGCATTCAAACATTAATATTACTGTATTTGCCTATATACAAGAATGGATAGGCATAATTGCCATCTGATCTCATATTCTCATGAAGGTTTATGCTTAAATGTCATCTGATGTCTTATTCTCATCATAGAGGATGCTTACAGTATAAAAAATGAGCAGATATTAGCACTAGCATTAGATCGCTAGCATTAGCAAGTTCGCATTAGCATTCATACATTAACATTACTGTATTTGCCTATATACAAGAAGGGTTAATTAAATGCCATCTGATCTCATGTTCTCATGAAGGGTTATGCTTATATGCCATCTGATCTCATATTCCCATCATAGAGGACACGTTCAGTATGACAATGACCAGATATTAGCAATACCATTAGATCGCTAGCATTAGCAAGATATCATTAGTATTCAAACATTAACATTACTGTATTTGTATATATAGAAGAATGGATGGGCATAAATGCCATCTGATCTCATATTCTCATTAAGGTTTATGCTTAAATGTCATCTGATGTCTTATTCTCATCATAGAGGACACTTACAGTATAACAATGAGCACATATTAGCACTAGCATTAGATAACTAGCATTAGCATGTTCGCATTAGCATTCATACATTAACATTACTGTACTAGCCTAAATACAAGAAGGGTTAATTAAATGCAATCTGATCTGATATACTCATCAAGGGTGATGCTTGAATGCCATCTGATCTCATATTACAATCATAATGGACACTTATAGTATAACAATGAGCAGATATTAGCACTAGCATTAGATCGCTAGCATTAGCAAGTTAGCATTAGCTTTCAAACATTAATATAACTGTATTTGCCTATATACAAGAAGGGATAATTAAATGCCATCTGATCTCATGTTCTCATGAAGGGTGATGCTTAAATGCCATCTGATCTCATATTCCGATCATAGAGGAGACGTACAGTATGAAAATGACCAGATATTAGCACTAGCATTAGATCGCTAGCATTAGCAAGTTAGCTTTATCATTCAAACATTAACATTGCTGTATTTGCCTCTATACAAGAATGGATAGGCATAAATGCCATCCGATCTCATATTCTCATTAAGGTTTATGCTTAAATGTCATCTGATGTCTTATTCTCATCATCGAGGACACTTACAGTATAACAATGAGCAGATATTAGCACTAGCATTTGATCGCTATCATTAGCAAGTTAGCATTAGCATTCAAACATTAATATTACTGTATTTGCCTATATAAAAGAAGGGATAATTAAATGCCATCTGATCTCATGTTCTCATGAAGGGTTATGCTTAAATGCCATCTGATGTCTTATTCCCATCATAGAGGACACGTACAGTATGACATTGACCAGATATTAGCACTAGTATTAGATTGCTAGCATTAGCAAGTTAGCATTAGCAATCATTCATTAACATTACTGTATTTGCCTATATACAAGAAAGGTTAATTAAATGCCATCGGATCTCATGTTCTCATGAAGGGTTATGCTTAAATGCAATCTGATCTCATATTCCCATCATAGAGGACACGTACAGTATAACAATGACAAGATATTAGCACTAGCATTAGATCGCTAGCATTAGCAAGTTAGCATTAGCATTCAAACATTAAAATTACTGTATTTGCAAACATACAAAAAGGGTTAAGCTTTATTGCCATCTGATCTCATATTCTCATCAGAGAGTACACGTACAGTATAACAATAACCAGATATTAGCACTAGCATTCGATCACTAGCATAAGCAAGTAAGCATTAGCATTCAAACATTAAAATTACTGTATTTGCAAACATACAAATAGGGTTAAGTTTTATTGCCATCTGATCTCATATTCTCATTAGAGAGTACACGTACAGTATAACAATGACCAGATATTAGCACTAGAATTAGATCGTTAGCATTAGAAAGTTAGCATTAGCATTCAAACATTAACATTACTGTATTTGCCTATGTACAAGAATGGATATGCATAAATACCATCTGATCTCATATTCTCATGAATGGTTATGCTTAAATGTCATCTGATGTCTTATTCTCATCATAGAGGACACTTAAAGTATAACAATGAGCAGATATTAGCACTAGCATTGGATCGCTAGCATAAGCAAGTAAGCATTAGCATTCAAACATTAAAATTACTGTATTTGCAAACATACAAAAAGGGTTAAGTTTTATTGCCATCTGATCTCATATTCTCATCAGAGAGTACACGTACAGAATAACAATGACCAGATATTAGGCATAGCATTAGACCGCTAGCATTAGCAAGTTAGCATTAGCATTCAAACATTAATATTATTGTATTTACCTAAAAACAAGAATGGATAGGCATAAATGCCATCTGATCTCATGTTCTCATGAAGGGTTATGCTTAAATGTCATTTGATCTCATATTCCCATCATAGAGGACAAGTACAGTATGACAATGACCAGATATTAGCAATAGCATTAGATCACTAGCATTTGCAAGTTAGCATTAGCATTCAAACATTAACATTACTGTATTTGCCAATATACAAGAATGGATAGGCATAAATGCCATCCGATCTCATATTCTCATTTAGGTTTATGCTTAAATGTCATCTGATGTCTTATTCTCATCATAGAGGACGCTTACAGTAAAACAATGAGCAGATATTAGCACTAGCATTAGATCGCTAGCATTAGCAAGTTCGCATTAGCATTCATACATTAACATTACTGTATTTGCCTATATACAAGAAGGGTTAATTAAATGCCATCTGATCTCATGTTCTCATGAAGGGTTATGCTAATATGCCATCTGATCTCATATTCCCATCATAGAGGACACGTTCAGTATGACAATGACCAGATATTAGCACTAGCATTAGATTCCTAGCATTAGCAAGTTAGCATTAGCATTCAAACATTAATATTACTGTATTTGCCTATATACAAGAAGGGATAATTAAATGCCATCTGATCTCATGTTCTCATGACGGGTTATGCTTAAGTGCCATCTGATTTCATATTCCCATCATAGAGGACAAGTACAGTATGACAATGACCAGATATTAGCACTAGCATTATAACACTAGCATTTGCAAGTTAGCATTAGCATTCAAACATTAATATTACTGTATTTGCCTATATACAAGAATGGATAGGCATAATTGCCATCTGATCTCATATTCTCATGAAGGTTTATGCTTAAATGTCATCTGATGTCTTATTCTCATCATAGAGGATGCTTACAGTATAACAATGACCAGATATTAGCACTAGCATTAGATCGCTAGCATTAGCAAGTTCGCATTAGCATTCATACATTAACATTACTTTATTTGCCTATATACAAGAAGGGTTAATTAAATGCCATCTGATCTCATGTTCTCATGAAGGGTTATGCTTATATGCCATCTGATCTCATATTCCCATCATAGAGGACACGTTCAGTATGACAATGACCAGACATTAGCACTAGCATTAGATTGCTAGCATTAGCAAGTTAGCATTAGCATTCAAACATTAACATTACTGTATTTGCCTAGATACAAGAATGGATATGCTTAAATGCCATCTTTTCTCATGTTCTCATGAAGGGTTATGCTTAAATGCCATCTGATGTCTTATTGTCATCATAGAGGACACTTACAGTATGACAATGAGCAGATATTAGCACTAGCATTAGATCGCTAGCATTAGCAATTTAGCATTAGCATTCAAACATTCACATTACTGTATTTGCCTAGATACAAGAATGGATAGGCATAAATGCCATCTGATCTCATATTCTCATGAAGGGTTATGCTTAAATGTCATTTGATGTCTTATTCTCATCATAGAGGACACTTACAGTATAACAATGAGCAGATATTAGCACTAGAATTAGATCGCTAGCATTAGCAATTTAGCATTAACATTCATACATTAACATTACTGTATTTGCCTATATACAAGAAGGGTTAATTAATTGCAATCTGATCTCATGTTCACATGAAGCGTTATGCTAATATTGCCATTTGATCTCATATTCCCATCATAGAGAACACGTACAGTATGACAATGACCAGATATTAGCACTAGCATTAGATCGCTAGCATTAGCAAGTTAGCATTAGCATTCAAACACTAACATTACTGTATTAGCCTATATACAAGAAGGGTTAATTAAATGCAATCTGATTTGATATACTCATGAAGGCTTATGCTGGAATGCCATCTGATCTCATATTACCATCAGAGACAACACGTACAGTATAACAATGACCAGATATTAGCCCTAGCATTTGATCGCTAGTTTTAGAAAGTTAGCATTAGAATTCAAACATTAACATTACTGTATTTGCCTATATACAAGAATGGATAGGCATAAATGCCATCTGTTCTCATATTCTGATGAAGGGTTAATCTTAAATGTCATCTGATGTCTTATTCTCATCATAGAGGACACTTACAGTATAAAAATGAGCAGATTTTAGCACTAGCATTAGATCGCTAGCATTAGCAAGTTAGCATTAGAATTCAAACATTAACATTACTGTATTTGCCTATATACAAGAATGGATAGGCATAAATGCCATCTGTTCTTATATTCTGATGAAGGGTTAATCTTAAATGTCATGTGATGTCTTATTCTCATCATAGAGGACACGTACAGTATGACAATGACCATATATTAGCACTAGCATTAGATCACTAGCATTAGCAAGTTAGCATTAGCATTCAAACATTAACATTACTGTATTTGCCTATATACAAAAATGGATAGGCATAAATGCCATCTGATCTCATATTCTCATCAAGGGTTATGCTTAAATGTAATCTGATGTCTTATTCTCATCATAGAGGACACTTAGAGTATAACAATGAGCAGATATTAGCACTAGCATTAGATCGATAGCATTAGCATGTTCGCATTAGCATTCATACATTAACATTACTGTATTTGCCTATATACAAGAAGGGTTAATTAATTGCTATCAGATCTCATGTTCTCATGAAGGGTGATGCTTAAATGCCATCTGATCTCATATTCCCATCATAGAGGACACGTTCAGTATGACAATGACCAGATATTAGCACTAGCATTAGATTGCTAGCATTAGCAAGTTAGCATTACCATACAAACATTAACATTACTGTATTTGCCTATATACAAGAACGGATATGCTAAAATGCCATCTGTTCTCATATTCTCATGAAGGGTTATGCTTAAATGCCATCTGATGTCTTATTCTCATCATAGAGGACACTTACAGTATGACAATGAGCAGATATTAGCACTAGCATTAGATCGCTAGCATTAGCAAGTAAGCATTAGCATTCAAACATTAACATTACTGTATTAGCCTATATACAAGAATGGATAGGCATAAATGACATCTGATCTCATATTCTCATGAAGGGTTTTGCTTAATTGTCATTTGATGTCTTATTCTCATCATAGAGGACACTTACAGTATAACAATGAGCAGATATTAGCACTAGCATTAGATCGCTAGCATTAACAATTTAGCATTAGCATTCAAACATTAACATTAATGTATTTGCCTATATACAAGAAGGGATAATTAAATGCCATCTGATCTCATGTTCTCATGAAGGGTTATGCTTAAATGCCTTCTGATCTCATATTAACATCATAGAGGACACGTACAGTATGACAATGACCAGATGATAGCACTAGCATTGGATCGCTAGCATTATCAAGTTAGCATTAGCATTCAAACACTAACATTAGTGTATTAGCCTAAATACAAGAAGGGATAATTAAATGCAATCTGATCTCATATACTAATGAAGGGTTATGCTTGAATGCCATCTGATCTCATATTACCATAAGAGACGACACGTACAGTATAACAATGACCAGATATTAGCCCTAGCATTTGATCGCTAGTTTTAGAAAGTTAGCATTAGCATTCAAACATTAACATTACTGTATTTGCCTATATACAAGAATGGATAGGCATAAATGCCATCTGATCTCATATTCTCATGAATGGTTATGCTTAAATGTCATCTGATGTCTTTTTCTCATCATAAAGGACACAGCATAACAATGAGCAGATATTAGCACTAGCATTAGATCGCTAGCATTAGCAAGTTAGCATTAGCATTCAAACATTAACATTACTGAATTTGCCTTAAAACAAGAATGGATAGGCATAAATGCCATCTGATCTCATATTCACATGAAGGGTTATGCTTAAATGTCATCTGATGTCTTATTCTCATCATAGAGGACACTTACAGTATAACAATGAGCAGATATTAGAACTAGCATTAGATCGCTAGCATTAGCAAGTTAGCATTAGCATTCAAACATTAACATTACTGCATTTGCCTATATACAAGAAGTGTTAAATAAATGCCATCTGATCTCATGTTCGCATGAAAGGTTATGCTTAAATGCCATCTGAGCTCATATTCCCATCATAGAGGACACGTACATTATGACAATGACCAGATATTAGCACTAGAATTAGATTGCTACGATGAGCAAGTTAGCATTATTATTCAAACATTAACATTACTGTATTAGCATATATACAAGAAGGGTTAATGAAATGAAATCTGATCTGATATTCTCATGAAGGGTGCTTAAATGCCATCTGATCTTATATTACCATCAGAGACGATACGTGCAGTATAACAATGAGCAGATATTAGCCCTAGCATTACATCGCTAGCATTAGCAAGTTAGCATTAGCATTCAAACATTAATATTACTGTATTTGCCTATATACAAGAAGTGATAATTAAATGCCATCTGATCTCATGTTCTCATGAAGGGTTATGCTTAAACGGCATCTGATCTCATATCCCATCATAAAGGACACGTACAGTATGACAATGACCAGATATTAGCACTAGCATTAGATCGCTAGCATTAGCAAGTTAGCATTAGCATTCAAACTTTAACATTACTGTATTTTTGCCTATATACAAGAATGGATAGGCATAAAGGCCATCTGATCTCATATTCTCATTAAGGTTTATGCTTAAATGTCATCTGATGTCTTATTCTCATCATAGAGTACACTTACAGTATAACAATGAGCAGATATTAGCACTAGCATTAGATCGCTAGCATTAGCAAGTTAGCATTAGCATTCATATATTAACATTACTGTATTTGCCTGTATACAAGAAGGGTTAATTAAATGCCATCTGATCTCATGTTCTCATGAAGGGTTATGCTTATATGCCATCTGATCTCATATTCCCATCATAGAGGACACGTTAAGTATGACAATGACCAGATATTAGCACTAGCATTAGATTGCTATTATTAGCAAGTTAGCATTAGCATTCAAACATTAACATTACTGTATTTGCCTATATACAAGAATGGATATGCTTAAATGCCATCTGTTCTCATATTCTCATGAAGGTGTATGCTTAAATGCCATCTGATGTCTTATTCTCATCATAGATGTCACTTACAGTATGACAATGAGCAGATATTAGCCCTAGCATTAGATCGCTAGCATTAGCAAGTTAGCATTAGCATTTAAACATTAACATTACTGTATTAGCCTATATACAAGAATAGATAGGCATAAATGCCATCTGATCTCATATTCTCATGAAGGGTTATGCTTAAATGTCATTTGATGTCTTATTCTCATCATAGAGGACACTTACAGTATGACAATGACCAGATATTAGCACTAGCATTAGATCGCTAGCATTAGCAAGTTAGCATTAGCATTCAAACATTAACATTACTGTATTTGCCTATATACAAGAATGGATAGGCATAAATGCCATCTGATCTCATGTTCTCATGATGGGTTATGCTTAAATGCCATCTGATCTCATATTCCCATCATAGAGGACATGTACAGTATGACAATGACCAGATATTAGCACTAGCATTAGATCGCTAGCATTAGCAAGTTAGCATTAGCATTCAAACATTAACATTACTGTATTTGCCTATGTACAAGAATGGATAGGCATAAATGCCATCTGATCTCATATTCTCATGAATGGTTTTGCTTAAATGTCATCTGATGTCTTATTCTCATCATAGAGGACACTTACAGTATAACAATGAGCATATATTAGCACTAGCATTAGATCGCTAGCATTAGCAAGTTAGCATTAGCATTCAAACATTAACATTACTTTATTTGGATATATACAAAAAAGGTTAAGCTTTATTGCCATCTGATCTCATATTCTCATCAGAGAGTAAACGTACAGTATAACAATGACCAGAGATTAGCCATAGCATTAGACCGCTAGCATTAGCAAGTTAGCATTAGCATTCAAACATTAACATTACTGTATTTGCCTAAAAACAAGAATGGATAGGCATAAATGCCATCTGATCTCATATTCTCATGAAGGGTTATGCTTAAATGTCATCTGATGTCTTATTCTCATCATAGAGGACACTTACAGTATAACAATGAGCAGATATTAGCACTAGCATTAGATCGCTAGCGTTAGAAAGTTCGCATTAGCATTCAAACATTAACATGACTGCATTTGACTATATACAAGAAGTGTTAATTAAATGCCATCTGATCTCATGTTCTCATGAAAGGTTATGCTTAAATGCCATCTGATCTCATATTCCCATCATAGAGGACACGTACATTATGACAATGACCAAATATTAGCACTAGCATTAGATTCCTACGATTAGCAAGTTAGCATTAGTATTCAAACATTAACATTACTGTATTAGCCTATATACAAGAAGGATTAATTAAATGAAATCTGATCTGATATTCTCATGAAGGGCGATGCTTAAATGCCATCTGATCTCATATTACCATCAGAGACGATACGTACAGTATAACAATGAGCAGATATTAGCACTAGCATTAGATCGCTAGCATTAGCAAGTTAGCATTAGCATTCAAATATTAACATTACTGTATTTGCCTATATACAAGAATGGATAGGCATAAATGCCATCTGATCTCATATTCTCATGAAGGTTTATGTTAAATGTCATCTGATGTCTTATTCTCATCAAAAAGGACATTTACAGAATGACATTGAGCAGATATTAGCACTAGCATTAGATCGCAAACATTAGCAAGAAAGCATTAGCATTCAAGTATTAACATTACTATATTATCCTATATACAAAAAGGGTTAATTAAATGCAATCTGATCTGATATTCTCATGAAGGGCGATGCTTAAATGCCATCTGATCTCATATTACCATCAGAGACGACACGTACAGTATAACAATGAGCAGATATTAGCACTAGCATTAGATCGCTAGCATTAGCAAGTTAGCATTAGCATTCAAACATTAAAATTACTGTATTTGCCTCTATACAAGAAGGGATAATTAAATGCCAAATGATCTCATGTTCTCATGAAGGGTTATGCTTATATGCCATCTGATCTCATATTACCATCATAGAGGACACGTACAGTATGAAAATGACCAGATATTAGCACTAGCATTAGATTGCTAGCATTCGCAAGTTAGCATTAGCATTCAAACATTAACATTACTGTATTTGCCTATATACAAGAATGGATAGGCATAAAGGCCATCTGATCTCATATTCTCATCAAGGTTTATGCTTAAATGTCATCTGATGTCTTATTCTCATCATAGAGGACACTTACAGTATAACAATGAGCAGATATTAGAACTAGCATTAGATCGCTAGCATTAGCAAGTTAGCATTAGCATTCAAACATTAACATTACTGTATTTGCCTATATACAAGAATGGATAGGCATAAAGGCCATCTGATCTCATATTCTCATCAAGGTTTATGCTTAAATGTCATCTGATGTCTTATTCTCATCATAGAGTACACTTACAGTATAACAATGAGCAGATATTAGCACTAGCATTAGATCGCTAGCATTAGCAAGTTAGCATTAGCATTCATACATTAACATTACTGTATTTGCCTATATACAAGAAGGGTTAATTAAATGCCATCTGATCTCATGTTCTCATGAAGGGTTATGCTTATATGCCATCTGATCTCATATTCCCATCATAGAGGACACGTTCAGTATGACAATGACCAGATATTAGCACTAGCATTAGATTGCTAGCATTAGCAAGTTAGCATTAGCATTCAAACATTAACATTACAATGTATTTGATCCTATATAGCATTAAGAATGGATAATTAAATGCCATCTGTTCTCATATTCTCATGAAGGGTTATGCTTAAATGCCATCTGATGTCTTATTCTCATCATAGAGGTCACTTGCAGTATGACAATGAGCAGATATTAGCACTAGCATTAGATCGCTAGCATTAGCAAGTTATCATTAGCATTTAAACATTAACATTACTGTATTAGCCTATATAAAAGAATAGATAGGCATAAATGCCATCTGATCTCATGTTCTCATGAAGGGTTATGCATAAATGCCATCTGATCTCATATTCCCATCATAGAGGACACGTACAGTATGACAATGACCAGATATTAGCACTAGCATTAGATCGCTAGCATTAGCAAGTTTGCATTAGCATTCAAACATTAACATTACTGTATTTGCCTATGTACAAGAATGGATAGGCATAAATGCCATCTGATCTCATATTCTCATGAATGGTTATGCTTAAATGTCATCTGATCTCTTATTCTCATCATAGAGGACACTTACAGTATAACAATGAGCAGATATTAGCACTAGCATTAGATCGCTAGCATTAGCAAGTTAGCATTAGCATTCAAACATTAACATTACTGTATTTGGATATATACAAAAAAGGTTAAGCTTTATTGCCATCTGATCTCATATTCTCATCAGAGAGTACACGTACAGTATAACAATGACCAGATATTAGCCATAGCATTAGATTGCTAGCATTAGCAAGTTAGCATTAGCATTCAAACATTAACATTACTGTATTTGACTAAAAACAAGAATGGATAGGCATAAATGCCATCTGATCTCATATTCTCATGAAGGGTTATGCTTAAATGTCATCTGATGTTTTATTCTCAATATTGAGGACACTTACAGTATAACAATGAGCAGATATTAGCACTAGCATTAGATCGCTAGCATTAGCAAGTTAGCATTAGCATTCAAACATTAACATTACTGCAATTGCCTATATACAAGAAGTGTTAATTAAATGCCATCTGATCTCATGTTCTCATGAAAGGTTATGCTTAAATGCCATCTGATCTCATATTCCCATCATAGAGGACACGTACATTAGGACAATGACCAGATATTAGCACTAGCATTAGATTGCTACGATTAGCAGGTTAGCATTAGTATTCAAACATTAACATTACTGTATTAGCCTATATACAAGAAGGGTTTATTAAATGAAATCTGATCTGATATTCTCATGAAGGGCGATGCTTAAATGCCATCTGATCTCATATTACCATCAGAGACGATACGTACAGTATAACAATGAGCAGATATTAGCCCTAGCATTAGATCGCTAGCATTAGCAAGTTAGCATTAGCATTCATACATTAACATTACTGTATTTGCCTATATACAAGAAGGGTTAATTAAATGCCATCTGATCTCATGTTCTCATGAAGGGTTATGCTTATATGCCATCTGATCTCATATTCCCATCATAGAGGACACGTTCAGGATGACAATGACCAAATATTAGCACTAGCATTAGATTGCTAGCATTAGCAAGTTAGCATTAGCATTCAAACATTAACATTACTGTATTTGCCTATATACAAGAATGGATATGCTTAAATGCCATCTGTTCACATATTCTCATGAAGGGTTATGCTTAAATGCCATCTGATGTCTTATTCTCATCATAGAGGTCACTTACAGTATGATAATGAGCAGATATTAGCACTAGCATTAGATCGCTAGCATTAGCAAGTTAGCATTAGCATTCAAACATTAACATTACTGTATTAGCCTATATACAAGAATGGATAGGCATAAATGCCATCTGATCTCATGTTCTCATGAAGGGTTATGCTTAAATGCCATCTGATCTCATATTCCCATCATAGAGCACACGTACAGTATGACAATGACCAGATATTAGCACTAACATTAGACCGCTAGCATTAGCAAGTTAGCATTAGCATTCAAACATTAACATTACCGTATTTGCCTATATACAAGAATGGATAGGCATAAATGCCATCTGATCTCATATTCTCATTAAGGTTTATGCTTAAATATCATCTGATGTCTTATTCTCATCATAGAGGACACTAACAGTATAACAATGAGCAGATATTAGCACTAGCATTAGATCGCTCGCATTAGCAAGTTCGCATTAGAATTCATACATTAACATTATTGTATTTGCCTATATACAAGAAGGGTTAATTAAATGCCATCTGATCTCATGTTCTCATGAAGGGTTACGCTTATATGCCATCTGATCTCATATTCTCAACATAGAGGACACGTTCAGCATGACAATGACCAGATATTAGCACTATCATTAGATCGCTTGCATTAGCAAATTAGCATTAGCATTCATACATTTACATTACTGTATATGCCTATATACAAGAGGGATTAATTAAATGCCATCTGATCTCATTTTCTCATGAAGAAATGCTTAAATGCCATATGATCTTGTTTTCCTTCAAAGAGGACACGTACAGTATGACAATGACCAGATATTAGCACTAGCATTAGATTGCTAGCATTAGCAAGTTAGCATTAACATTCTAACATTAACATTACTGTATTTGCCTATATACAAGAATTGATAAGCTAAAATGCCTTCTGTTCTCATATTCTCATGAAGGGTTATGCTTAAATGCCATCTGATGTCTTATTCTGATAATGGAGGACACTTACAGTAGAACAATGAGCAGATATTAGCACTATCATTAGATCGCTTGCATTAGCAAGTTAGCATTAACATTCTAACATTAACATTACTGTATTTGCCTATATACAAGAATTGATAAGCTAAAATGCCTTCTGTTCTCATATTCACATGAAGGGTTATGCTTAAATGCCATCTGTTGTCTTATTCTGATCATAGAGGACACATACAGTAGAACAATGAGCAGATATTAGCACTAGCATTAGATCGATAGAATTAGCAAGTTAGCATTAGCATTCAAACATTAACATTACTGTATTTGCCTATATAGAAGAAGGGTTCATTAAATACCATCTGATCTCATGGTTTCATGAAGGCTTATGCTTAAATGCCATCTGATCTCATATTCCCATCATAGAGGATACATACAGTATGACAATGACCAGATATTAGCACTAGCATTAGATTGCTAGCATTCGCAAGTTAGCATGAGCATTCAAACATTAACATTACTGTATTTGCCTATATACAAAAATGGATAGGCATAAATGCCATGTGTTCTCATATTCTCATGAAGTGTTATGCTTAAATGCCATCTGATGTCTTATTCTCATCATAGAGGACACTTGCAGTATAACAATGAGCAGATATTAGCACTAGCATTAGATCGCTAGCATTAGCAAGTTAGCATTAGCATTTAAACATTAACATTACTGTATTTGCCTATATACAAGAAGGGTTGAATAAATGCAATCTGATGTGATATACTCATGAAGGGTTATGCTTGAATGCCATCTGATCTCATATTACCATCAGAGAAGACACGTACAGTATAACAATGACCAGATATTAGCCCTAGCATTTGATCGCTAGTTTTAGAAAGTTAGCATTAGCATTCAAACATTAACATTACTGTATTTGCCTATATACAAAAATGGATAGGCATAAATGCCATGTGTTCTCATATTCTCATGAAGGGTTGTGCTTTAATATCATCCGATTTCTAATTCTCATCATAGAGGACACTTACAGTATAACAATGAGCAGATATTAGATATAGATAGCATTCACAATTTAGCATTAGATTCAAACATTAAGCATTTCACAATTTAAAGCCATCTGATTAGAATTCAAACATTAACATTACAGTGACCAGATTCCCATTATATTATATACAAAGAATTGATAAGCTTAAATGCCTTCTGTTCTCATATTCTCATGAAGGGTTATGCTTAAATGCCATCTGATCTCATATTCCCATCATAGAGGACACGTACAGTATGACAATGACCAGATATTAGCACTAGCATTAGATCGCTAGCATTAGCAAGTTAGCATTAGCATTCAAACATTAACATTACTGTATTTGCCTATATACAAGAATGGATAGGCATAAATGCCATCTGATCTCATATTCTCATTAAGGTTTATGCTTAAATGTCATCTGATGTCTTATTCTCATCATAGAGGACACTTACAGAAAAACAATGAGCAGATATTAGCACTAACATTAGATCGCTAGCATTAGCAAGTTCGTTTTAGCATTCATACATTAACATTATTGTATTTGCCTATAGACAAGAAGGGTTAATTAAATGCCATCTGATCTCATGTTCTCATGAAGGGTTATGCTTATATGCCATCTGATCTCATATTCCCATCATAGAGGACACGTTCAGCATGACAATGAACAGATATTAGCACTAGCATTAGATTGCTAGCATTAGCAAGTTAGCATTAGCATTCAAACATTAACATTACTGTATTTGCCTATACACAAGAATTGATAAGCTTAAATGCCTTCTGTTCTCATATTCTCATGAAGGGTTATGCTTAAATGCCATCTGATGTCTTATTCACATCATAGAGGACACTTACAGTATAACAATGAGCAGATATTAGCACTAGCATTAGATCGATAACATTAACAATTTAGCATTAGCATTCAAACATTAACATTACTGTATTTGCCGATATACAAGAAGGGATAATTAAATGCCATCTGATGTCATGTTCTCATGAAGGGTTATGCTTAAATTTCATCTGATCTCATATTCCCATCATAGAGGACACGTACAGTATGACAATGAACAGATAATAGCACTAGCATTATATCGCCAGCATTAGCAAGTTAGCCTGAGCATTCAAACATTAACATTACTGTATTTGCCTATATACAAGAATTGATTAAGCTTAAATGCCTTCTGATCTCATATTCTCATTAAGGGTTATGCTTAAATGTCATTTGATGTCTTATTCTCATCTTAGAGGACACTTACAGTATAACAATGAGCAGATATTAGCACTAGCATTAGATCGCTAGCATTAGCAAGTTAGCATTAGCATTCAAACACTAACATTAGTGTATTAGCCTAAATACAAGAAGGGTTAATTAAATGGAATCTGATCTGATATACTAATGAAGGGTTATGCTTCAATGCCATCTGATCTCATTTTACCATCAGAGACGACACGTACAGTATGACAATGACCAGATATTAGCCCTAGCATTTTATCGCTAGTTTTGGAAAGTTAGCATTAGCATTCAAACATTAACATTACTGTATTTGCCTATATACAAGAATGGATAGGCATAAATGCCATCTGATCTCATATTCTCATGAATGGTTATGCTTAAATGTCAATTGATGTCTTTTTCTCATCATAGAGGACACTTACAGTATAACAATGAGCAGATATTAGCACTAGCATTAGATCGCTAGCATAAGCAAGTTAGCATTAGCAATCAAACATTAACATTAATGTATTTGCCTATATACAAGAAGTGTTAATTAAATGCCATCTGATCTCATGTTCTCATGAAAGGTTATGCTTAAATGCCATCTGATCTCATATTCCCATCATAGAGGACATGTACATTATGACAATGACCAGATATTAGCACTAGCATTGGATTGCTAGCATTAGCAAGTTAGCATTAGTATTCAAACATTAACATTACTGTATTAGCCTATATACAAGAAGGGTTAATTAAATGAAATCTGATCTGATATTCTCATGAAGGGCGATGCTTAAATGCCATCTGATCTCATATTACCATCAGAGACGATACGTACAGTATAACAATGAGTAGATATTAGCCCTAGCATTAGATCGCAAGCATTAGCAAGTTAGCATTAGCATTCAAACATTAATATTACTGTATTTGCCTTTATACCAGAAGGGATAATTAAATGCCATCTGATCTCATGTTCTCATGAACGGTTATGCTGAAATGCCATCTGACCTCATATTCCCATCATAGAGGACACGTACAGTATGACAATGAATAGATATTAGCACTAGTATTAGATTGCTAGCATTAGCAAGTTAGCATTAGCAATCATACATTAAAATTACTGTATTTGCAAACATATAAAAAGGGTTAAGCTTTATTGCCATCTAATCTCATATTCTCATCAGAGAGTACACGTACAGTATAACAATGACCAGATATTAGCACTAGAATTAGATCGCTAGCATTAGAAAGTTAGCATTAGCATTCAAATTTTAACATTACTGTATTTGCCTATGTACAAGAATGGATAGGCATAAATGCCATCTGATCTCATATTCTCATGAATGGTTATGCTTAAATGTCATCTGATGTCTTATTCTCATCATAGAGGACACTTACAGTATAACAATGAGCAGATATTAGCACTAGCATTAGATCGCTAGCATTAGCAAGTTTGCATTATCATTCAAACATTGACATTACTGTATTTGGATATATACAAAAAAGGTTGAGCTTTATTACCATCTGATATCATATTCTCATCAGAGAGTACACGTACAGTATAACAATTACCAGATATTAGCCATAGCATTAGACCGCTAGCATTAGCAAGTTAGCATTAGCATTCAAACATTAACATTACTGTATTTGCCTAAATACAAGAATGGATAGGCATAAATGCCATCTGGTCTCATATTCTCATGAAGGGTTATGCTTAAATGTCATCTGATGTCTTATTCTCATCATAGAGGACACTTACAGTATAACAATGAGCAGATATAAGTACTAGCATTAGATCGCTAGCATTAGCAAGTTAGCATTAGCATTCAAACATTAACATTACTGCCTTTGCATATATACAAGAAGTATTAATTAAATGCCATCTGATCTCATGTTCTCATGAAAGGTTATGCTTAAATGCCATCTGATCTCATATTCCCATCATAGAGGACACGTACATTATGACAATGACCAGATATTAGCACTAGCATTAGATTGGTACGATTAGCAAGTTAGCATTAGTATTCAAACACTAACATTACTGTACTAGGCTATATACAAGAAGGGTTAATTAAATGAAATCTGATCTGATATTCTCAAGAAGGGCGATGCTTAAATGCCATCTGAACTCATATTACCATAAGAGAGGACACTTACAGTATAACAATGAGCAGATATTAGCCCTAGCATTAGATCGCTAGAATTAACAAGTTAGCATTAGCATTCAAACATTAATATTATTGTATTTGCCTATATACAAGAAGGGATAATTAAATGCCATCTGATCACATGTTCTCATGAAGGCTTATGCTTAAATGCCATCTGATCTCATATCCCATCATAGAGGACACGTGCAGTATGACAATGACCTGATATTAGCACTAGCAATAGATCGCTAACATTAGCAAGTTAGCATTAGCATTCAAACATTAACATTACTGTATTTGCCTATATACAAGAATGGATAGGCATAAATGCCATCTGATCTCATATTCTCATGAAGGGTTATGCTTACATGTCATTTGATGTCTTATTCTCATCATAGAGGACACTTACAGTATAACAATGAGCAGATATTAGCACTAGCATTAGATCGCTAACATTAACAATTTAGCATTAGCATTCAAACATTAACATAACTGTATTTGCCTATATACAAGAAGGGATAATTAAATGCCATCTGATCTCAAATTCTCATCAGAGAGTACACGTACAGTATAACAATGACCAGATATTAGCACTAGAATTAGATCGCTAGCATTAGAAAGTTAGCATTAGCATTCAAATATTAACATTACTGTATTTGCCTATGTACAAGAATGGATAGGCATAAATGCCATCTGATCTCATATTCTCATGAATGGTTATGCTTAAATGTCATCTGATGTCTTATTCTCATCATAGAGGACACTTAAAGTATAACAATGAGCAGATATTAGCACTAGCATTAGATCGCTAGCATTAGCAAGTTTGCATTATCATTCAAACATTAATATTACTGTATTTGGATATATACAAAAAAGTTTAAGCTTTATTGCCATCTGATATCATATTCTCATCAGCGAGTACACGTACAGTATAACAATTACCAGATATTAGCCATAGCATTAGACCGTTAGCATTAGCAAGTTAGCATTAGCATTCAAACATTAACATTACTGTATTTGCCTATATACAAGAATGGATAGGCATAAATGCCATCTGATCTCATATTCTCATGAAGGGTTATGCTTAAATGTCATCTGATGTCTTATTCTCATCATAGAGGACACTTACAGTATAACAATGAGCAGATATAAGCACTAGCATTAGATCGCTAGCATTAGCAAGTTAGCATTAGCATTCAAACATTAACATTACTGCCTTTGCCTATATACAAGAAGTATTAATTAAATGCCATCTGATCTCATGTTCTCATGAAAGGTTATGATTAAATGCCATCTGATCTCATATTCCCATCATAGAGGACACGTACATTATGACAATGACCAGATATTAGCACTAGCATTAGATTGCTACGATTAGCAAGTTAGCATTAGTATTCAAACACTAACATTACTGTACTAGGCTATATACAAGAAGGGTTAATTAAATGAAATCTGATCTGATATTCTCATGAAGGGCAATGCTTAAATGCCATCTGATCTCATATTACCATAAGAGAGGATACGTACAGTATAACAATGACCAGATATTAGCCCTAGCATTAGATCGCTAGAATTAACAAGTTAGCATTAGCATTCAAACATTAATATTATTGTATTTGCCTATATACAAGAAGGGATAATTAAATGCCATCTGATCACATGTTCTCATGAAGGCTTATGCTTAAATGCCATCTGATCTCATATCCCATCATAGAGGACACGTGCAGTATGACAATGACCTGATATTAGCACTAGCATTAGATCGCTAACATTAGCAAGTTAGCATTAGCATTCAAACATTAACATTACTGTATTTGCCTATATACAAGAATGGATAGGCATAAATGCCATCTGATCTCATATTCTCATGAAGGGTTATGCTTGCATGTCATTTGATGTCTTATTCTCATCATAGAGGACACTTACAGTATAACAATGAGCAGATATTAGCACTACCATTAGATCGCTAACATTAACAATTTAGCATTAGCATTCAAACATTAACATAACTGTATTTGCCTATATACAAGAAGGGATAATTAAATGCCATCTGATCTCATGTTCTCATGAAGGGTTATGCTCAAATGCCATCTGATCTCATATTCCCATCATAGAGGACACGTACAGTATGACAATGACCAGATAATAGCACTAGCATTATATCGCTAGCATTATCAAGTTAGCCTGAGCATTCAAACATTAACATTACTGTATTTGCCTATATACAAGAATTGATAAGCTTAAATGCCTTCTGATCTCATATTCTCATTAAGGGTTATGCTTAAATGTCATTTGATGTCTTATTCTCATCATAGAGGACACTTACAGTATAACAATGAGCAGATATTAGCACTAGCATTAGATCGCTAGCATTAGCAAGTTAGCATTAGCATTCAAACACTAACATTAGTGTATTAGCCTAAATATAAGAAGGGTTAATTAAATGGAATCTGATCTGATATACTAATGAAGGGTTATGCTTGAATGCCATCTGATCTCATTGTACCATTAGAGATGACAACGTACAGTATAACAATGACCAGATATTAGCCCTAGCATTTGATCGCTAGTTTTAGAAAGTTAGCATTAGCAATCAAACATTAACATTACTGTATTTGCCGATATACAAGAATGGATAGGCATAAATGCCATCTGATCTCATGTTCTCATGAAGGGTTATGCTTAAATGCCATCTGATCTCATATTCCCATCATAGAGCACACGTACAGCATGACAATGACCAGATATTAGCACTAACATTAGACCGCTAGCATTAGCAAGTTAGCATTAGCATTCAAACATTAACATTACTGTATTTGCCTATATACAAGAATGGATAGGCATAAATGCCATCTGATCTCATATTCTCATTAAGGTTTATGCTTAAATGTCATCTGATGTCTTATTCTCATCATAGAGGACACTTACAGTATAACAATGAGCAGATATTAGCACTAGCATTAGATCGCTAGCATTAGCAAGTTCGCATTAGCATTCATACATTAACATTATTGTATTTGCCTATATACAAGAAGGGTTAATTAAATGCCATCTGATCTCATGTTCTCATGAAGGGTTATGCTTATATGCCACCTGATCTCATATTCCCATCATAGACGACACGTTTTGCATGACAATGACCAGATATTAGCACTAGCATTAGATTGCTAGCATTAGCAAGTTAGCATTAGCATTCAAACATTAACATTACTGTATTTGCCTATATACAAGAATGGATATGCTTAAATGCCATCTGTTCACATATTCTCATGAAGGGTTTTGCTTAAATGTCATTTGAGGTCTTATTCTCATCATAGAGGACACTTACAGTATAACATTGAGCAGATATTCGCACTAGCATTAGATCGCTAGCATTAGCAAATTAGCATTATCATTCAAACTTTAACATTACCATATTAGCCTATATACAAGAAGGGATAATTAAATGCCATCTGATCTGATATTCTCATGAAGGGCTATGCTTAAATGCCATCTGATCTCATATTATCATCAGAGTCGACACGTACAGTATAACAATGACCAGATATTAGCACTAGCATTAGATCGCTAGCATTAGAAAGTTAGCATTAGCATTCAAACATTAACATTAGTGTATTTGCCTAAATACAAGAAGGGTTAATTAAATGGAATCTGATCTGATATACTAATGAAGGGTTATGCTTGAAGGCCATCTGATCTCATTGTACCATTAGAGATGACAAAGTACAGTATAACAATGACCAGATATTAGCCCTAGCATTTGATCGCTAGTTTTAGAAAGTTATTATTAGCATTCAAACATTAACATTACTGTATTTGCCGATATACAAGAATGGATAGGCATAAATGCCATCTGATCTCATGTTCTCATGAAGGGTTATGCTTAAATGCCATCTGATCTCATATTCCCATCATAGAGCACACGTACAGCATGACAATGACCAGATATTAGCACTAACATTAGACCGCTAGCATTAGCAAGTTAGCATTAGCATTCAAACATTAACATTACTGTATTTGCCTATATACAAGAATGGATAGGCATAAATGCCATCTGATCTCATATTCTCATTAAGGTTTATGCTTAAATGTCATCTGATGTCTTATTCTCATCATAGAGGACACTTACAGTATAACAATGAGCAGATATTAGCACTAGCATTAGATCGCTAGCATTAGCAAGTTCGCATTAGCATTCATACATTAACATTATTGTATTTGCTATATACAAGAAGGGTTAATTAAATGCCATCTGATCTCATGTTCTCATGAAGGGTTATGCTTATATGCCACCTGATCTCATATTCCCATCATAGACGACACGTTTTGCATGACAATGACCAGATATTAGCACTAGCATTAGATTGCTAGCATTAGCAAGTTAGCATTAGCATTCAAACATTAACATTACTGTATTTGCCTATATACAAGAATGGATATGCTTAAATGCCATCTGTTCACATATTCTCATGAAGGGTTTTTGCTTAAATGTCATTTGAGGTCTTATTCTCATCATAGAGGACACTTACAGTATAACATTGAGCAGATATTCGCACTAGCATTAGATCGCTAGCATTAGCAAATTAGCATTATCATTCAAACTTTAACATTACCATATTAGCCTATATACAAGAAGGGATAATTAAATGCCATCTGATCTGATATTCTCATGAAGGGCTATGCTTAAATGCCATCTGATCTCATATTATCATCAGATAATTAAAGCCATCTGATCTCAAACATCGTACAGTATAACAATGACCAGATATTAGCACTAGCATTAGATCGCTAGCATTAGAAAGTTAGCATTAGCATTCAAACATTAACATTAGTGTATTTGCCTAAATACAAGAAGGGTTAATTAAATGGAATCTGATCTGATATACTAATGAAGGGTTATGCTTGAAGGCCATCTGATCTCATTGTACCATTAGAGATGACAACGTACAGTATAACAATGACCAGATATTAGCCCTAGCATTTGATCGCTAGTTTTAGAAAGTTAGCATTAGCATTCAAACATTAACATTACTGTATTTGCCGATATACAAGAATGGATAGGCATAAATGCCATCTGATCTCATATTCTCATGAAGGGTTATGCTTAAATGCCATCTGATCTCATATTCTCATCATAGAGCATTTTACAGCATGACAATGACCAGATATTAGCACTAACATTAGACCGCTAGCATTAGCAAGTTAGCATTAGCATTCAAACATTAACATTACTGTATTTGCCTATATACAAGAATGGATAGGCATAAATGCCATCTGATCTCATATTCTCATTAAGGTTTATGCTTAAATGTCATCTGATGTCTTATTCTCATCATAGAGGACACTTACAGTATAACAATGAGCAGATATTAGCACTAGCATTAGATTGCTACGATTAGCAAGTTAGCATTAGTATTCAAACACTAACATTACTGTACTAGGCTATATACAAGAAGGGTTAATTAAATGAAATCTGATCTGATATTCTCAAGAAGGGTATAACTTATGCTTAAATGCCATCTGAACTCATATTACCATAAGAGAGGACATTCTCACAGTATAACAATGACCAGATATTAGCCCTAGCATTAGATCGCTAGAATTAACAAGTTAGCATTAGCATTCAAACATTAATATTATTGTATTTGCATATATACTATATACAAGAAGAAGGATAATTAAAAGCCATCTGATCACATGTTCTCATGAAGGCTTATGCTTAAATGCCATCTGATCTCATATCCCATCATAGAGGACACGTGCAGTATGACAATGACCTGATATTAGCACTAGCATTAGATCGCTAACATTAGCAAGTTAGCATTAGCATTCAAACATTAACATTACTGTATTTGCATATATACAAGAATGGATAGGCATAAATGCCATCTGATCTCATATTCTCATGAAGGGTTATGCTTGCATGTCATTTGATGTCTTATTCTCATCATAGAGGACACTTACAGTATAACAATGAGCAGATATTAGCACTAGCATTAGATCGCTAACATTAACAATTTAGCATTAGCATTCAAACATTAACATAACTGTATTTGCCTATATACAAGAAGGGATAATTAAATGCCATCTGATCTCATGTTCTCATGAAGGGTTATGCTTAAATGCCATCTGATCTCATATTCCCATCATAGAGGACACGTACAGTATGACAATGACCAGATAATAGCACTAGCATTATATCGCTAGCATTAGCAAGTTAGCCTGAGCATTCAAACATTAACATTACTGTATTTGCCTATATACAAGAATTGATAAGCTTGAATGCCTTCTGATCTCATATTCTCATTAAGGGTTATGCTTAAATGTCATTTGATGTCTTATTCTCATCATAGAGGACACTTACAGTATAACAATGAGCAGATATCAGCACTAGCATTAGATCGCTAGCATTAGCAAGTTAGCATTAGCATGCAAACACTAACATTAGTGTATTAGCCTAAATACAAGAAGGGTTAATTAAATGGAATCTGATCTGATATACTAATGAAGGGTTATGCTTGAATGCCATCTGATCTCATTGTACCATTAGAGATGACAACGTACAGTATAACAATGACCAGATATTAGCCCTAGCATTTGATCGCTAGTTTTAGAAAGTTAGCATTAGCATTTAAACATTAACATTACTGTATTTGCCGATATACAAGAATGGATAGGCATAAATGCCATCTGATCTCATGTTCTCATGAAGGGTTATGCTTAAATGCCATCTGATCTCATATTCCCATCATAGAGCACACGTACAGCATGACAATGACCAGATATTAGCACTTACATTAGACCGCTAGCATTAGCAAGTTCGCATTAGCATTCATACATTAACATTATTGTATTTGCCTATATACAAGAAGGGTTAATTAAATGCCATCTGATCTGATGTTCTCATGAAGGGTTATGCTTATATGCCATCTGATCTCATATTCCCATCATAGACGACACGTTTTGCATGACAATGACCAGATATTAGCACTAGCATTAGATTGCTAGCATTAGCAAGTTAGCATTAGCATTCAAACATTAACATTACTGTATTTGCCTATATACAAGAATGGATATGCTTAAATGCCATCTGTTCACATATTCTCATGAAGGGTTTTGCTTAAATGTCATTTGATGTCTTATTCTCATCATAGAGGACACTTACAGTATAACATTGAGCAGATATTCGCACTAGCATTAGATCGCTAGCATTAGCAAATTAGCATTATCATTCAAACTTTAACATTGCCATATTAGCCTATATACAAGAAGGGATGATTAAATGCCATCTGATCTGATATTCTCATGAAGGGCTATGCTTAAATGCCATCTGATCTCATATTATCATCAGAGTCGACACGTACAGTATAACAATGACCAGATATTAGCACTAGCATTAGATCGCTAGCATTAGAAAGTTAGCATTAGCATTCAAACATTAACATTACTGTATTTGCCTATATACAAGAATGGATAGGCATAAATGCCATCTGATCTCATATTCTCATGAAGGGTTATGCTTAAATGGCATCTGATGTCTTATTCTCATCATAGAGGACACTTACAGTATAACAATGAGCAGATATTAGCACTAGCATTAGATCGCTTGCATTAGCAAGTTAGCATAAGCATTCATACATTTACATTACTGTATTCGCCTATATACAAGAGGGATTAATTAAATGCCATCTGATCTCATGTTCTCATGAAGGGTTATGCTTAAATGCCATCTGATCTCGTATTCCCATCATAGAGGACACGTACAGTATGACAATGACCAGATATTAGCAGTAGCATTAGATTGCTAGCATTAGCAAGTAAGCATTAACATTCTAACATTAACATTACTGTATTTGCCTATATACAAGAATTGATAAGCTAAAATGCCTTCTGTTCTCATATTCTCATGAAGGGTTATGCTTAAATGCCATCTGATGTCTTATTCTGATCATGGAGGACACTTACAGTAGAACAATGAGCAGATATTAGCACTAGCATTAGATCGCTAGCATTAGCAAGTTAGCATTAGCATTCAAACATTAACATTACTGTATTTGCCTATATACAAAAATGGATAGGCATAAATGCCATCTGATCTCATATTCTCATGAAGGGTTATGCTTAAATGGCATCTGATGTCTTATTCTCATCATAGAGGACAATTACAGTATAGCAATGAGCAGATATTGGCACTATCATTAGATTGCTTGCATTAGCAAGTTAGCATTAGAATTCATACATTTACATTACTGTATTTGCCTAAATACAAGAGGGGTTAATTAAATGCCATCTGATCTCATGTTCTCATGAAGGGTGATGCTTAAATGCCATCTGATCTCGTATTCCCATCATAGAGGACACGTACAGTATGACAATGACCAGATATTAGCACTAGCATTAGATTGCTAGCATTAGCAAGTTAGCATTAATATTCTAACATTAACATTACTGTAATTGCCTATATACAAGAATTGATAAGCTAAAATGCCTTCTGTTCTCATATTCTCATGAACGGTTATGCTTTAATGCCATCTGATGTCTTATTCTGATCATAGAGGACACTTACAGTAGAACAATGAGCAGATATTAGCACTAGCATTAGATCGCTAGAATTAGCAAGTTAGCATTAGCATTCAAACAATAACATTACTGTATTTGCCTATATACAAGAAGGGTTCATTAAATACCATCTGATCTCATGGTTTCATGAAGGCTTATGCTTAAATACCATCTGATCTCATATTCCCATCATAGAGGATACATACAGTATGACAATGACCAGATATTAGCACTAGCATTAGATTGCTAGCATTAGCAAGTTAGCATTAGCATTCGAACATTAACATTACTGTATTTGCCTATATACAAAAATGGATAGGCATAAATGCCATGTGTTCTCATATTCTCATGAAGGGTTATGCTTAAATGCCATCTGATGTCTTATTCTCATCATAGAGGACACTTACAGTATAACAATGAGCAGATATTAGCACTAGCATTAGATCGCTAGCATTAGCAAGTTAGCATTAGCATTTAAACATTAACAGTACAGTATTTGCCTATATACAAGAAGGGTTAATTAAATGCAATCTGATCTGATATACTCATGAAGGGTTATGCTTGAATGCCATCTGATCTCATATTACCATCAGAGACGACACGTACAGTATAACAATGACCAGATATTAGCCCGAGCATTTGATCGCTAGTTTTAGAAAGTTAGCATTAGCATTCAAACATTAACATTACTGTATTTGCCTATATAAAAAAATGGATAGGCATAAATGCCATGTGTTCTCATATTCTCATGAAGGGTTGTGCTTTAATATCATCCGATTTCTAATTCTCATCATAGAGGACACTCACAGTATAACAATGATCAGATATTAGCACTAGCATTAGATCGCTAGCATTCACAATTTAGCATTAGAATTCAAACATTAACATTACTGTATTTGCCTATATACAAGAAGGGATAATTAAATGCCATCTGATCTCATGTTCTCATGAAGGGGTTTGCTTAAATGCCATCTGATCTCATATTCCCATCATTGAGGACACGTACAGTATGACAATGACCAGATAAAAGCAATAGCATTAGATCGCTAGCATTAGAAAGTTAGCATTAGCATTCAAACATTAACATTACTGTATTTGCCTATATACAAGAATGGATAGGCATAAATGCCATCTGATCTCATATTCTCATGAAGGGTTATGCTTAAATGGCATCTGATGTCTTATTCTCATCATAGAGGACAGTTACAGTATAACAATGAGCAGATATTAGCAGTAGCATTAGATCGCTTGCATTAGCAAGTTAGCATAAGCATTCATACATTTACATTACTGTATTCGCCTATATACAAGAGGGATTAATTAAATGCCATCTGATCTCATGTTCTCATGAAGGGTTATGCTTAAATGCCATCTGATCTCGTATTCCCATCATAGAGGACACGTACAGTATGACAATGACCAGATATTAGCAGTTGCATTAGATTCCTAGCATTAGCAAGTAAGCATTAACATTCTAACATTAACATTACTGTATTTGCCTATATACAAGAATTGATAAGCTAAAATGCCTTCTGTTCTCATATTCTCATGAAGGGTTATGCTTAAATGCCATCTGATGTCTTATTCTGATCATGGAGGACACTTACAGTAGAACAATGAGCAGATATTAGCACTAGCATTAGATCGCTAGCATTAGCAAGTTAGCATTAGCATTCAAACATTAACATTACTGTATTTGCCTATATACAAAAATGGATAGGCAAAAATGCCATCTGATCTCATATTCTCATGAAGGGTTATGCTTAAATGGCATCTGATGTCTTATTCTCATCATAGAGGACAATTACAGTATAGCAATGAGCAGATATTGGCACTATCATTAGATCGCTTGCATTAGCAAGTTAGCATTAGCATTCATACATTTACATTACTGTATTTGCCTAAATACAAGAGGGGTTAATTAAATGCCATCTGATCTCATGTTCTCATGAAGGGTGATGCTTAAATGCCATCTGATCTCGTATTCCCATCATAGAGGACACGTACAGTATGACAATGACCAGATATTAGCACTAGCATTAGATTGCTAGCATTAGCAAGTTAGCATTAATATTCTAACATTAACATTACTGTAATTGCCTATATACAAGAATTGATAAGCTAAAATGCCTTCTGTTCTCATATTCTCATGAAGGGTTATGCTTAAATGCCATCTGATGTCTTATTCTGATCATAGAGGACACTTACAGTAGAACAATGAGCAGATATTAGCACTAGCATTAGATCGCTAGAATTAGCAAGTTAGCATTAGCATTCAAACAATAACATTACTGTATTTGCCTATATACAAGAAGGGTTCATTAAATACCATCTGATCTCATGGTTTCATGAAGGCTTATGCTTAAATACCATCTGATCTCATATTCCCATCATAGAGGATACATACAGTATGACAATGACCAGATATTAGCACTAGCATTAGATTGCTAGCATTAGCAAGTTAGCATTAGCATTCGAACATTAACATTACTGTATTTGCCTATATACAAAAATGGATAGGCATAAATGCCATGTGTTCTCATATTCTCATGAAGGGTTATGCTTAAATGCCATCTGATGTCTTATTCTCATCATAGATGACACTTACAGTATAACAATGAGCAGATATTAGCACTAGCATTAGATCGCTAGCATTAGCAAGTTAGCATGAGCATTCAAACATTAACAGTACATTATTTGCCTATATACAAGAAGGGTTACTTAAATGCAATCTGATCTGATATACTCATGAAGGGTTATGCTTGAATGCCATCTGATCTCATATTACCATCAGAGACGACACGTACAGTATAACAATGACCAGATATTAGCCCGAGCATTTGATCGCTAGTTTTAGAAAGTTAGCATTAGCATTCAAACATTAACATTACTGTATTTGCCTATATAAAAAAATGGATAGGCATAAATGCCATGTGTTCTCATATTCTCATGAAGGGTTGTGCTTTAATATCATCCGATTTCTAATTCTCATCATAGAGGACACTTACAGTATAACAATGATCAGATATTAGCACTAGCATTAGATCGCTAGCATTCACAATTTAGCATTAGAATTCAAACATTAACATTACTGTATTTGCCTATATACAAGAAGGGATAATTAAATGCCATCTGATCTCATGTTCTCATGAAGGGTTTTGCTTAAATGCCATCTGATCTCATATTCCCATCATTGAGGACACGTACAGTATGACAATGACCAGATAAAAGCAATAGCATTAGATCGTTAGCATTAGCAAGTTAGCATTAGCATTCAAACACTAACATTACAGTATTTGCCTATATACAAGAATTGATAAGCTTAAATGCATTCTGTTCTCATATTCTCATGAAGGGTTATACTTAAATGCCATGTGATCTCATATTCCCATCATAGAGGACACGTACAGTATGACAATGACCAGATATTATCACTAGCATTAGATCGCTAGCATTAGCAAGTTAGCATTAGCATTCAAACATTAACATTACTGTATTTGCCTATATACAAGAATGGAAAGGCATAAATGCCATCTGATTTCATATTCTCATGAAGGTTTATGCTTAAATGTCTTCTGATGTCTTATTCTCATCATAGAGGAAACTTACTGTATGACATTGAGCAGATATTAGCACTAGAATTAGATCGCAAACATTAGCAAGTAAGCATTAGCATTCAAGCATTAACATTACTGTATTAGCCTATATACAAGAAGGGTTAATTAAATGCAATCTGATCTGATATTCTCATGAAGGGCGATGCTTAAATGCCATCTGATCTCATATTACCATCAGAGACGACACGTACAGTATAACAATGAGCAGATATTAGCCCTAGAAATAGATCGCTAGCATTAGCAAGTTAGCATTAGAATTCAAACATTAAAATTACTGTATTTGCCTATATACAAGAAGGGATAATTAAATGCCAAATGATCTCATGTTCTCATGAAGGGTTATGCTTATATGCCAACTGATCTCAAATTCCCATCATAGAGGACACGTTCAGCATGACAATGAACAGATATTAGCACTAGCATTAGATTGCTAGCATTAGCAAGTTAGCATTAGCTTTCAAACATTAACATTACTGTATTTGCCTATACACAAGAATTGATAAGCTTAAATGCCTTCTGTTCTCATATTCTCATGAAGGGTTATGCTTAAATGCCATCTGATGTCTTATTCTCATCATAGATGACACTTACAGTATAACAATGAGCAGATATTAGCACTAGCATTAGATCGCTAGCATTAGCAAGTTAGCATGAGCATTCAAACACTAACATTACTGTTTTAGCCTATATACAAGAAGGGTTAATTAAATATAACCTGATCTGATATACTCATGAAGGATTATGCTTGAATGCCATCTGATCACATATTACAATCAGAGACGACACGTACAGTATAACAATGACCAGATATTAGCCCTAGCATTTGATCGCTAGTTTTAGAAAGTTAGCATTAGCATTCAAACATTAACATTACTGTATTTGCCTAGATACAGGAATGGATAGGCATAAATGCCATCTGTTCTTATATTCTGATGAAGGGTTAATCTTAAATGTCATCTGATTTCTTATACTCATCATAGAGGACACTAACAGTATAACAATGAGCAGATTTTACCACTAGCATTAGATCGCTAGCATTAGCAAGTTAGCATTTGCATTCATACATTAACATTATGTATTTGCCTTTATACAAGAAGGGTTAATTTAATGCCATCTGATCCCATATTCTCATGAAGGGTTATGCTGAAATGCCATCTGATCTCATATTCCTATCATAGAGGACACGTACAGTATGACAATGAGCAGATATTAGCACTAGCATTAGATCGCTAGCATTAGCAAGTTAGCATTAGCATTCAAACATTAACATTACTGTATTTGCCCATATTCAAGAATGGATAGGCATAAATGCCATCTGAACTCATATTCTACTCAAGGTTTATGCTTAAATGTAATCTGATGTCTTATTCTCATCATAGAGGACACTTACAGTATAACAATGAGCAGATATTAGCACTAGCATTAGATCGCTAGCATTAGCAAGTTCGCATTAGCATTCATACATAAACATTACTGTATTTGCCTATATACAAGAAGGGTTAATTAAATGCCATCTGATCTCATGTTCTCATGAAGGGTTATGCTTAAATGCCATCTGACCTCATAGTCCCATCATAGAGGACACGTTCAGTATGACAATGACCAGATATTAGCACTAGCATTAGATTGCTAGCATTAGCAAGTTAGAATTAGCATTCAAACATTAACATTATTGTATTTGCCCATATTCAAGAATGGATATGCTAAAATGCCATCTGTTCTCATATTTTCCTGAAGGGTTATGCTTAAATGCCATCTGATGTCTTATACTCATCATAGAGGACACTTACAGTATGACAATGAGCAGATATTAGCACTAGCATTAGATCGCTAGCATTAGCAACTTAGCATTAGCATTCAAACATTAACATTACTGTATTAGCCTATATACAAGAATGGATAGGCATAAATGACATCTGATCTCATATTCTCATGAAGGGTTATGCTTACATGTCATTTGATGTCTTATTCTCATCATAGAGGACACTTACAGTATAACAATGAGCAGATATTAGCACTTGCATTAGATCGCTAACATTAACAATTTAGCATTAGCATTCAAACATTAACATTTCTGTATTTGCCTATATACAAGAAGGGATAATTAAATGCCATCTGATCACATTTTCTCATGAAGGGTTATGCTTAAATGCCATCTGATCTCATATTCCCATCATAGAGGACACGTACAGTATGACAATAAACAGATAATAGCACTAGCATTATATCGCTAGCATTAGCATGTTAGCCTGAGCATTCAAACATTAACATTACTGTATTTGCCTATATACAAGAATTGATAAGCTTAAATGCCTTCTGATCTCATATTCTCATTAAGGGTTATGCTTAAATGTCATTTGATGTCTTATTCTCATCATAGAGGACACTTACAGTATAACAATGAGCAGATATTAGCACTAGCATTAGATCGCTAGCATTAGCAAGTGAGCATTAGCATTCAAACACTAACATTAGTGTATTAGCCTAAATACAAGAAGGGTTAATTAAATGGAATCTGATCTGATATACTAATGAAGGGTTATGCCTGATTGCCATCTGATCTCATTTTACCATCAGAGATGACACGTACAGTATAACAATGACCAGATATTAGCCCTAGCATTTGATCGCTAGTTTTAGAAAGTTAGCATTAGCATTCAAACATTAACATTACTGTATTTGCCTATATACAAGAATGGATAGGCATAAATGCCATCTGATCTCATATTCTCATGAATGGTTATGCTTAAATGTCAATTGATGTCTTATTCTCATCATAGAGGACACTTACAGTATAACAATGAGCAGATATTAGCACTAGTATTACATCGCTAGCATTAGCAAGTTAGCATTACAAATCAAACATTAACATTACTGTATTTGCCTATATACAAGAAGTGTTAATTAAATGCCATCTGATCTCATGTTTTCATGAAAGGTTATGCTTAAATGCCATCTGATCTCATATTCCCATCATAGAGGACACGTACATTATGACAATGACCAGATATTAGCACTAGCATTAGATTGCTAGCATTAGCAAGTTAGCATTAGTATTCAAACATTAACATTACTGTATTAGGCTATATACAAGAAGTGTTAATTAAATGAAATCTGATCTGATATTCTCATGAAGGGCGATGCTTAAATGCCATCTGATCTCATATTACCATCAGAGTCGATACGTACAGTATAACAATGAGCAGATATTAGCCCTAGCATTAGATCGCAAGCATTAACAAGTTAGCATTAGCATTCAAACATTAATATTACTGTATTTGCCTATATACCAGAAGGGATAATTAAATGCCATCTGATCTCATGTTCTCATGAAGGGTTATGCTTAAATGCCATCTGATCTCATATTCCCATCATATAGGACACGTACAGTATGACAATGAATAGATATTAGCACTAGTATTAGATTGCTAGCATTAGCAAGTTAGCATTAGCAATCATACTTTAACATTACTGTATTTGCCTATATACAAGCAAGGTTAATTAAATGCCATCGGATCTCATGTTCTCATGAAGGGTTATGCTTAAATGCAATCTGATCTCATATTCCCATCATAGAGGACACGTACAGTATGACAATGACCAGATATTAGCACTAGCATTAGATCGCTCGCATTAGCAAGTTAGCATTAGCATTCAAACATTAACATTACTGTATTTGCATATATAAAAAAGGGTTAAGGTTTATTGGCATCTGATCTCATATTCCCCATCATAGAGGACACTTACAGTATGACAATGACCAGATATTCGCACTAGCATTTGATCACTAGCATAAGCAAGTAAGCATTAGCATTCAAACATTAAAATTACTGTATTTGCAAGCATACAAAAGGGTTAAAGTTTTAATTGCCATCTGATCTCATATTCTCATCAGAGAGTACACGTACAGTATAACAATGACCAGATATTAGCACTAGAATTAGATCGCTAGAATTAGAAAGTTAGCATTAGCATTCAAATATTAACATTACTGTATTTGCCTATGTACAAGAATGGATAGGCATCAATGCCATCTGATCTCATATTCTCATGAATGGTTATGCTTAAATGTCATCTGATGTCTTATTCTCATCATAGAGGACACTTACAGTATAACAATGAGCAGATATTAGCACTAGCATTAGATCGCTAGCATTAGCAAGTTAGCATTAGCATTCAAACATTAACATTACTGTATTTGGATATATACAAAAAAGGTGAAGCTTTATTGCCATCTTATATCATATTCTCATCAGAGAGTACACGTACAGTATAACAATTACCAGATATTAGCCATAGCATTAGACCGCTAGCATTCGCAAGTTAGCATTAACATTCAAACATTAACATTACTGTATTTGCCTAAAAACAAGAATGGATAGGCATAAATGCCATCTGATCTCATATTCTCATGAAGGGTTATGCTTAAATGTCATCTGATGTCTTATTCTCATCATAGAGGACACTTCCAGTATAACAATGAGCAGATATAAGCACTAGCATTAGATCGCTAGCATTAGCAAGTTAGCATTAGAATTCAAACATTAACATTACTGCCTTTGCCTATATACAAGAATTATTAATTAAATGCCATCTGATCTCATGTTCTCATGAAAGGTTATGCTTAAATGCCATCTGATCTCATATTCCCATCATAGAGGACACGTTCAGTATGACAATGACCAGATATTAGCACTAGCATTAGATTGCTAGCATTAGCAAGTTAGAATTAGAATTCAAACATTAACATTATTGTATTTGCCCATATTCAAGAATGGATATGCTAAAATGTCATCTGTTCTCATATTCTCATGAAGGGTTATGCTTAAATGCCATCTGATGTCTTATTCTCATCATAGAGGACACTTATAGTATGACAATGAGCAGATATTAGCACTAGCATTAGATCGCTAGCATTAGCAAGTTAGCATTAGCATTCAAACATTAACATTACTCTATTAGCCTATATACAAGAATGGATAGGCATAAATGACATCTGATCTCATATTCTCATGAAGGGTTATGCTTACATGTCATTTGATGTCTTATTCTCATCATAGAGGACACTTACAGTATAACAATGAGCAGATATTAGCACCAGCATTAGATCGCTAACATTAACAATTTAGCATTAGCATTCAAAAATTAACATTACTGTATTTGCCTATATACAAGAAGGGATAATTAAATGCCATCTGATCTCATGTTCTCATGAAGGGTTATGCTTAAATGCCATCTGATCTCATATTCCCATCATCAAGGACACGTTCAGTATGACAATGACCAGATATTAGCACTAGCATTAGATTGCTAGCATTAGCAAGTTAGCATTAGCATTCAAACATTAACATTACTGTATTTGCCTATATACAAGAATGGATAGGCATAAATGCCATCTGATCTCATATTCTCATGAAGGGTTATGCTTAAATGCCATCTGATCTCATGTTCCCATCATAGAGGACACGTTCAGTATGACAATGAGCAGATATTATCACTACCATTAGATCGCTAGCATTAGCAAGTTAGCATTAGCATTCAACCATTAACATTACTGTATTTGCCTATATACAAGAATGGATAGGCATAAATGCCATCTGATCTCATATTCTCATGAATGGTTATGCTTAAATGTCAATTGATGTCTTATTCTCATCATAGAGGACACTTACAGTATAACAATGAGCAGATATTAGCACTAGTATTACATCGCTAGCATTAGCAAGTTAGCATTACTAATCAAACATTAACATTACTGTATTTGCCTATATACAAGAAGTGTTAATTAAATGCCATCTGATCTCATGTTCTCATGAAAGGTTATGCTTAAATGCCATCTGATCTCATATTCCCATCATAGAGGACACGTACATTATGACAATGACCAGATATTAGCACTAGCACTAGATTGCTAGCATTAGCAAGTTAGCATTAGTATTCAAACATTAACATTACTGTATTAGCCTATATACAAGAAGGGTTAATAAAATGAAATCTGATCTGATATTCTCATGAAGGGCGATGCTTAAATGCCATCTGATCTCATATTACCATCAGAGTCGATACGTACAGTATAACAATGAGCAGATATTAGCCCTAGCATTAGATCGCAAGCATTAACAAGTTAGCATTAGCATTCAAACATTAATATTACTGTATTTGCCTATATACCAGAAGGGATAATTAAATGCCATCTGATCTCATGTTCTCATGAAGGGTTATGCTTAAATGCCATCTGATCTCATATTCCCATCATATAGGACACGTACAGTATGACAATGAATAGATATTAGCACTAGTATTAGATTGCTAGCATTAGCAAGTTAGCATTAGCAATCATACTTTAACATTACTGTATTTGCCTATATACAAGCAAGGTTAATTAAATGCCATCGGATCTCATGTTCTCATGAAGGGTTATGCTTAAATGCAATCTGATCTCATATTCCCATCATAGAGGACACGTACAGTATGACAATGACCAGATATTAGCACTAGCATTAGATCGCTCGCATTAGCAAGTTAGCATTAGCATTCAAACATTAACATTACTGTATTTGCATATATAAAAAAGGGTTAAGGTTTATTGGCATCTGATCTCATATTCCCATCATAGAGGACACTTACAGTATGACAATGACCAGATATTCGCACTAGCATTTGATCACTAGCATAAGCAAGTAAGCATTAGCATTCAAACATTAAAATTACTGTATTTGCAAGCATACAAAAAGGGTTAAGCTTTATTGCCATCTGATCTCATATTCTCATCAGAGAGTACACGTACAGTATAACAATGACCAGATATTAGCACTCGAATTAGATCGCTAGAATTAGAAAGTTAGCATTAGCATTCAAATATTAACATTACTGTATTTGCCTATGTACAAGAATGGATAGGCATCAATGCCATCTGATCTCATATTCTCATGAATGGTTATGCTTAAATGTCATCTGATGTCTTATTCTCATCATAGAGGACACTTACAGTATAACAATGAGCAGATATTAGCACTAGCATTAGATCGCTAGCATTAGCAAGTTAGCATTAGCATTCAAACATTAACATTACTGTATTTGGATATATACAAAAAAGGTTAAGCTTTATTGCCATCTTATATCATATTCTCATCAGAGAGTACACGTACAGTATAACAATTACCAGATATTAGCCATAGCATTAGACCGCAAGCATTCGCAAGTTAGCATTAGCATTCAAACATTAACATTACTGTATTTGTCTAAAAACAAGAATGGATAGGCATTAATGCCATCTGATCTCATATTCTCATGAAGGGTTATGCTTAAATGTCATCTGATGTCTTATTCTCATCATAGAGGACACTTCCAGTATAACAATGAGCAGATATAAGCACTAGCATTAGATCGCTAGCATTAGCAAGTTAGCATTAGCATTCAAACATTAACATTACTGCCTTTGCCTATATACAAGAATTATTAATTAAATGCCATCTGATCTCATGTTCTCATGAAAGGTTATGCTTAAATGCCATCTGATCTCATATTCCCATCATAGAGGACACGTTCAGTATGACAATGACCAGATATTAGCACTAGCATTAGATTGCTAGCATTAGCAAGTTAGAATTAGAATTCAAACATTAACATTATTGTATTTGCCCATATTCAAGAATGGATATGATAAAATGTCATCTGTTCTCATATTCTCATGAAGGGTTATGCTTAAATGCCATCTGATGTCTTATTCTCATCATAGAGGACACTTATAGTATGACAATGAGCAGATATTAGCACTAGCATTAGATCGCTAGCATTAGCAAGTTAGCATTAGCATTCAAACATTAACATTACTGTATTAGCCTATATACAAGAATGGATAGGCATAAATGACATCTGATCTCATATTCTCATGAAGGGTTATGCTTACATGTCATTTGATGTCTTATTCTCATCATAGAGGACACTTACAGTATAACAATGAGCAGATATTAGCACTAGCATTAGATCGCTAACATTAACAATTTAGCATTAGCATTCAAAATTAACATTACTGTATTTGCCTATATACAAGAAGGGATAATTAAATGCCATCTGATCTCATGTTCTCATGAAGGGTTATGCTTAAATGCCATCTGATCTCATATTCCCATCATCAAGGACACGTTCAGTATGACAATGACCAGATATTAGCACTAGCATTAGATTGCTAGCATTAGCAAGTTAGCATTAGCATTCAAACATTAACATTACTGTATTTGCCTATATACAAGAATGGATAGGCATAAATGCCATCTGATCTCATATTCTCATGAAGGGTTATGCTTAAATGCCATCTGATCTCATGTTCCCATCATAGAGGACACGTTCAGTATGACAATGAGCAGATATTATCACTACCATTAGATCGCTAGCATTAGCAAGTTAGCATTAGCATTCAACCATTAACATTACTGTATTTGCCTATATACAAGAATGGATAGGCATAAATGCCATCTGATCTCATATTCTAATTAAGGTTTTTGCTTAAATGTCATCTGATGTCTTATTCTCATCATAGAGGACACTTACAGTATAACAATGAGCAGATAATAGCACTAGCATTAGATCGCTAGGATTAGCATTTTCGCATTAGCATTCATACATTAACATTACTTTATTTGCCTATATACAAGAAAGGTTAATTAAATGCCATCTGATCTCATGTTCTCATGAAGGGTTATGCTTAAATGTCATTTGATGTCTAATTCTCATCATAGAGGACACTTACAGTATAACAATGACCAGATATTCGCACTAGCATTAGATCGCTAGCATTAGCAAATTTGCATTATCATTCAAACTTTAACATTACTGTATTAGACTGTATACAAGAAGGGATAATTAAATGCGATCTGATCTCATGTTCTCATCAAGGGTTATGCTTAAATGCCATCTGATCTCATATTCCCATCATCGAGGACACGTACAGTATGACAATGACCAGATAAAAGCACTAGCATTAGATCGTTAGCATTAGCAAGTTAGCATGAGCATTCAAACATTAACATTACAGTATTTGCCTATATACAAGAATTGATAAGCTTAAATGCCTTCTGTTCTCATATTCTCATGAAGGGTTATGCTTAAATGCCATCTGATGTCTTATTATCATCATAGAGGACACTTACAGTATAACAATGAGCAGATATTAGCACTAGCATTAGATCGCTAGTATTCGCAAGTTAGCATTAGCATTCAAACACGAACATTACTGTATTAGCCTATATACAAGAAGGGTTAATTAAATGCAATCTGATCAGATATACTCATGAAGGGTTATGCTTGAATGCCATCTGATCTCATATTACCATCAGAGATGACACGTACAGTATAACAATGACCAGATATTAGCCGTACCATTTGATCGCTAGTTTTAGAAAGTTAGCATTAGCATTCAAACATTAACATTACTGTATTTGCCTATATACAAGAATGGATAGGCATAAATGCCTTCTATTATTATATTCTGATGAAGGGTTATGCTTAAATGTCATCTGATGTCTTATTCTCATTATAGAGGACACTTTCAGTATAACAATGAGCAGATATTAGCACTAGCATTAGATCGCTTGCATTAGCAAGTTAGCATTAGCATTCAAACATTAACATTACTGTATTTGCCGATATACAAGAAGGGTTAATTTAATGCCATCTGATCTCATGTTCTCATGAAGGGTTATGCTGAAATGCCATCTGATCTCATATTACCATCATAGAGGACACGTACAGTATGACAATGACCAGATTTTAGCACTAGCATTAGATCGCTAGCATTAGCAAGTTAGCATTAGCATTCAAACATTAACATTACTGTATTTGCCTATATACAAGAATGGATAGGCATAAATGACATCTGACCTCATATTCTCATGAAGGGTTATGCTGAAATGTCATCTGATGTCTTATTTTCATCATAGAGGACACTTACAGTATAACAATGAGCAGATATTAGCACTAGCATTAGATCGCTAGCATTAGCAAGTTAGCATTAGCATTCATACATTAACATTACTGTATTTGCCTATATACAAAAAGGGTTAATTAAATGCCATCTGATCACATGTTCTCATGCAGAGTTATGCTTAAATGCCATCTGATCTCATATTCCCATCATAGAGGACACATACAGTATGACAATGACCACATATTAGCACTAGTATTAGATTGCTAGCATTAGCAAGTTAGCATTAGCATTCAAACATTAACATTACTGTATTTGAATATATACAAAAAGGTTTAAGCTTTAATGCCATCTGATCTCATATTTTCATCAGAGAGCACACGTACAGAATAACAATGAGCAGATATTAGCCCTAGCATTAGATCTCTAGCATAAGAAAGTTAGCATTAGCATTCAAACATTAACATTACTGTATTTGCCTATATAAAAGAATGGATAGGCATAAATGGCATCTGATCTCATATTCTCATTAAGGTTTATGCTTAAATGTCATCTGATGTCTTATTCTCATCATAGAGGACACTTGCAGTATAACAATGAGCAGATATTAGCACTAGCATTAGATCGCTAGCATTAGCAAGTTCGCATTAGCATTCATACATTAACACTACTGTATTTGCCTATATACCAGAAGGGTTAATTAAATGCCATCTGATCTCATGTTCTCATGAAGGGTTATGCTTAAATGCCATCTGATCTCATGTTCCCATCATAGAGGACACGTTCAGTATGACAATGAGCAGATATTAGCACTACCATTAGATCGCTAGCATTAGCAAGTTAGCATTAGCATTCAACCATTAACATTACTGTATTTGCCTATATACAAGAATGGATAGGCATAAATGCCATCTGATCTCATATTCTAATTAAGGTTTTTGCTTAAATGTCATCTGATGTCTTATTCTCATCATAGAGGACACTTACAGTATAACAATGAGCAGATAATAGCACTAGCATTAGATCGCTAGGATTAGCATTTTCGCATTAGCATTCATACATTAACATTACTGTATTTGCCTATATACAAGAAAGGTTAATTAAATGCCATCTGATCTCATGTTCTCATGAAGGGTTATGCTTAAATGCCGTCTGATCTCATATTCCCATCATCAAGGACACGTTCAGTATCACAATGACCAGATATTAGCACTAGCATTAGATTGCTAGCATTAGCAAGTTAGCATTAGCATTCAAACATTAACATTACTGTATTTGCCTATATACAAGAATGGATATGCTAAAATGCCAACTGTTCTCATTTTCTCATGAAGGGCTATGCTTAAATGCCATCTGATGTCTTATTCTCATCATTGAGGACACTTACAGTATGACTTTGAGCAGATATTAGCACTAGCATTAGATCGCTAGTATTAGCAAGTTAGCATTAGCATTCAAACATTAACATTACTCTATTAGCCTACATACAAGAATGGATAGGCATAAATGCCATCTGATCTCATATTCTCATGAAGGGTTATGCTTAAATGTCATTTGATGTCTTATTCTCATCATAAAGGACACTTACAGTATAACAATGAGCAGATATTAGCACTAGCATTAGATCGCTAGCATTAACAATTTAGCATTAGCATTCAAACATTAACATTACTGTATTTGCCTATATACAAGAAGGATAATTAAATGCCATCTGATCTCATGTTTTCATGAAGGGTTATGCTTAAATGCCATCTGATCTCATATTCCCATCATAGAGGACACGTACAGTATGACAATGACCAGATAATAGCACTAGCATTATATCGCTACTATTAGCAAGTAAGCATGAGCATTCAAACATTAACATTACTGTATTTGCCTATATACAAGAATTGATAAGCTTAAATGCCTTCTGTTCTCATATTCTCAATAAGGGTTATGCTTAAATGCCATCTGATGTCTTATTCTCATCATAAAGGACACTTACAGTATAACAATGAGCAGATATTAGCACTAGCATTAAATCGCTAGCATTAGCAAGTTAGCATTAGCATTCAAACACTTACATTAGTGTATTAGCCTAAATACAAGAAGGATTAATTAAATGCAATCTGATCTGATATACTCATGAAGGGTTATGCTTGAATGCCATCTGATCTCATATTACCATCATAGAGGACACTTACAGTATAACAATGAGCAGATATTAGCACTAGCATTAGATCGCTAGCATTAGCAAGATAGCATTAGCATTCAAACATTAATATTACTGTATTTGCCTATATACAAGAAGGGATAATTAAATGCCATCTGATCTCATGTTCTCATGAAGGGTTATGCTTAAATGCCATCTGATCTCATATTCCCATCATAGAGGACACGTACAGTATGACAATGACCAGATAATAACACTAGCATTAGATCGCTAGCATTAGCAAGTTAGCATTAGCATTCAAACATTAACATTACAGTATTTGCCTATATACAAGAATGGATAGGCATAAATGCCATCCGATCTCATATTCTCATTAAGGTTTATGCTTAAATGTCATCTGATGTCTTATTCTCATCATAGAGGACACTTACAGTATAACAATGAGCAGATATTAGCACTAGCATTAGATTGCTAGCATTAGCAAGTTCGCATTCGCATTCATACATTAACATTACTGTATTTGCCTATATACAAGAAGGGTTAATTAAATGCCATCTGATCTCATGTTCTCATGAAGGGTTATGCTTATATGCCATCTGATCTCATATTCCCATCATAGAGTACAAGTTCAGTATGACAATGACCAGATATTAGCACTAGCATTAGATTGCTAGCATTAGCAAGTTAGCATTAGCATTCAAACATTAATATTACTGTATTTGCCTATATACAATAAGGGATAATTAAATGCCATTTGATCTCATTTTCTCATGAAGGGTTATGGTTAAATGCCATCTGATCTCATATTCCCATCATAGAGGACACGTACAGTATGACATTGACCAGATATTAGCACTAGCATTAGATCGCTAGCATTAGCAAGTTAGCATTAGCATTCAAACATTAACATTACTGTATTTGCCTATATACAAGAATGGATAGGCATAAATGACATCTGACCTCATATTCTCATGAAGGGTTATGCTTAAATGTCATCTGATGTCTTATTTTCATCATAGAGGACACTTACAGTATAACAATGACCAGATATTAGCCCTAGCATTAGATCGCGAGCATTAGAAAGTTAGCATTAGCATTCAAACATTAACATTACTGAATTTGCCTTTATACAAAAATGGATAGGCATAAATGCCATGTGTTCTCATATTCTCATGAAGGGTTGTGCTTTAATGTCATCTGATTTCTAATTCTCATCATAGAGGACACTTACAGTATAACAATGAGCAGATATTAGCACTAGCATTAAATCGCTAGCATTCACAAATTAGCATTAGCATTCAAACATTAACATGACTGTATTTGCCTATATACAAGAAGGGATAATTAAATGCCATCTGATCTCATGTTCTCATGAAGGGTTATGCTTAAATGCCATCTGATCTCATATTCGCATCATCGAGGACACGTACAGTATGACAATCACCAGATAAAAGCACTAGCATTTGATCGTTAGCATTAGCAAGTTAGCATGAGCATTCAAACATTAACATTACAGTATTTGCCTATATACAAGAATTGATCAGCTTAAATGCCTTCTGTTCTCATATTCTCATGAAGGGTAATGCTTAAATGCCATCTGATGTCTTATTATCATGATAGAGGACACTCACAGTATAACAATGAGCAGATATTAGCACTAGCATTAGATCACTAGTATTCGCAAGTTAGCATTAGCATTCTAACACTAACATTACTGTATTAGCCTATATACAAGAAGGGTTAATTAAATGCAATCTGATCAGATATACTCATGAAGGGTTATGCTCGAATGTCATCTGATCTCATATTACCATCAGAGACGACACGTACAGTATAACAATGACCAGATATTAGCCCTAGCATTTGATCGCTAGTTTTAGAAAGTTAGCATTAGCATTCAAACATTAACATTACTGTATTTGCAAATATACAAGAATGGATAGGCATAAATGCCTTCTATTATTATATTCTGATGAAGGGTTATGCTTAAATGTCATCTGATGTCTTATTCTCATTATAGAGGACATTTACAGTATAACAATGAGCAGATATTTGCACTAGCATTAGATCGCTAGCATTAGCAAGTTAGCATTAGCATTCAAACATTAACATTACAGTATTTGCCTATACACAAGAATGGATAGGCATAAATGCCATCCGATCTCATATTCTCATTAAGGTTTATGCTTAAATGTCATCTGATGTCTTATTCTCATCATAGAGGACACTTACAGTATAACAATGAGCAGATATTAGCACTAGCATTAGATCGCTAGCATTAGCAAGTTCGCATTAGCATTCATACATTAACATTACTGTATTTGCCTATATACAAGAATGGTTAATTAAATGCCATCTGATCTCATGTTCTCATGAAGGGTTATGCTTATATGCCATCTGATCTCATATTCCCATCATAGAGTACAAGTTCAGTATGACAATGACCAGATATTAGCACTAGCATTAGATTGCTAGCATTAGCAAGTTAGCATTAGCATTCAAACATTAACATTACTGTATTTGGCTATATACAAGAATGGATATGCTAAAATGCCATCTGTTTTCATTTTCTCATGAAGGGTTATGCTTAAATGCCATCTGATGTCTTATTCTCATCATAGAGGACACTTACAGTATAACAATGAGCAGATATTAGCACTAGTATTACATCGCTAGCATTAGCAAGTTAGCATTACTAATCAAACATTAACATTACTGTATTTGCCTATATACAAGAAGTGTTAATTAAATGCCATCTGATCTCATGTTCTCATGAAAGGTTATGCTTAAATGCCATCTGATCTCATATTCCCATCATAGAGGACACGTACATTATGACAATGACCAGATATTAGCACTAGCATTAGATTGCTAGCATTAGCAAGTTAGCATTAGTATTCAAACATTAACATTACTGTATTAGCCTATATACAAGAAGGGTTAATAAAATGAAATCTGATCTGATATTCTCATGAAGGGCGATGCTTAAATGCCATCTGATCTCATATTACCATCAGAGTCGATACGTACAGTATAACAATGAGCAGATATTAGCCCTAGCATTAGATCGCAAGCATTAACAAGTTAGCATTAGCATTCAAACATTAATATTACTGTATTTGCCTATATACCAGAAGGGATAATTAAATGCCATCTGATCTCATGTTCTCATGAAGGGTTATGCTTAAATGCCATCTGATCTCATATTCCCATCATATAGGACACGTACAGTATGACAATGAATAGATATTAGCACTAGTATTAGATTGCTAGCATTAGCAAGTTAGCATTAGCAATCATACTTTAACATTACTGTATTTGCCTATATACAAGCAAGGTTAATTAAATGCCATCGGATCTCATGTTCTCATGAAGGGTTATGCTTAAATGCAATCTGATCTCATATTCCCATCATAGAGGACACGTACAGTATGACAATGACCAGATATTAGCACTAGCATTAGATCGCTCACATTAGCAAGTTAGCATTAGCATTCAAACATTAACATTACTGTATTTGCATATATAAAAAAGGGTTAAGGTTTATTGGCATCTGATCTCATATTCCCATCATAGAGGACACTTACAGTATGACAATGACCAGATATTCGCACTAGCATTTGATCACTAGCATAAGCAAGTAAGCATTAGCATTCAAACATTAAAATTACTGTATTTGCAAGCATACAAAAAGGGTTAAGCTTTATTGCCATCTGATCTCATATTCTCATCAGAGAGTACACGTACAGTATAACAATGACCAGATATTAGCACTAGAATTAGATCGCTAGAATTAGAAAGTTAGCATTAGCATTCAAATATTAACATTACTGTATTTGCCTAAGTACAAGAATGGATAGGCATCAATGCCATCTGATCTCATATTCTCATGAATGGTTATGCTTAAATGCCATCTGATCTCATATTCCCATCATAGAGGACACGTTCAGTATGACAATGACCAGATATAAGCACTAGCATTAGATTGCTAGCATTAGCAAGTTAGAATTAGAATTCAAACATTAACATTATTGTATTTGCCCATATTCAAGAATGGATATGATAAAATGTCATCTGTTCTCATATTCTCATGAAGGGTTATGCTTAAATGCCATCTGATGTCTTATTCTCATCATAGAGGACACTTATAGTATGACAATGAGCAGATATTAGCACTAGCATTAGATCGCTAGCATTAGCAAGTTAGCATTAGCATTCAAACATTAACATTACTGTATTAGCCTATATACAAGAATGGATAGGCATAAATGACATCTGATCTCATATTCTCATGAAGGGTTATGCTTACATGTCATTTGATGTCTTATTCTCATCATAGAGGACACTTACAGTATAACAATGAGCAGATATTAGCACTAGCATTAGATCGCTAACATTAACAATTTAGCATTAGCATTCAAAAATTAACATTACTGTATTTGCCTATATACAAGAAGGGATAATTAAATGCCATCTGATCTCATGTTCTCATGAAGGGTTTTGCTTAAATGCCATCTCTGATCTCATATTCCCCATCATCAAGGACACGTTCAGTATGACAATGACCAGATATTAGCACTTGCATTAGATTGCTAGCATTAGCAAGTTAGCATTAGCATTCAAACATTAACATTACTGTATTTGCCTATATACAAGAATGGATAGGCATAAATGCCATCTGATCTCATATTCTCATGAAGGGTTATGCATTAATGCCATCTGATCTCATGTTCCCATCATAGAGGACACGTTCAGTATGACAATGAGCAGATATTATCACTACCATTAGATCGCTAGCATTAGCAAGTTAGCATTAGCATTCAACCATTAACATTACTGTATTTGCCTATATACAAGAATGGATAGGCATAAATGCCATCTGATCTCATATTCTAATTAAGGTTTTTGCTTAAATGTCATCTGATGTCTTATTCTCATAATAGAGGACACTTACAGTATAACAATGAGCAGATAATAGCACTAGCATTAGATCGCTAGGATTAGCATTTTCGCATTAGCATTCATACATTAACATTACTTTATTTGCCTATATACAAGAAAGGTTAATTAAATGCCATCTGATCTCATGTTCTCATGAAGGGTTATGCTTAAATGTCATTTGATGTCTAATTCTCATCATAGAGGACACTTACAGTATAACAATGACCAGATATTCGCACTAGCATTAGATCGCTAGCATTAGCAAATTTGCATTATCATTCAAACTTTAACATTACTGTATTAGACTGTATACAAGAAGGGATAATTAAATGCGATCTGATCTCATGTTCTCATCAAGGGTTATGCTTAAATGCCATCTGATCTCATATTCCCATCATCGAGGACACGTACAGTATGACAATGACCAGATAAAAGCACTAGCATTAGATCGTTAGCATTAGCAAGTTAGCATGAGCATTCAAACATTAACATTACAGTATTTGCCTATATACAAGAATTGATAAGCTTAAATGCCTTCTGTTCTCATATTCTCATGAAGGGTTATGCTTAAATGCCATCTGATGTCTTATTATCATCATAGAGGACACTTACAGTATAACAATGAGCAGATATTAGCACTAGCATTAGATCGCTAGTATTCGCAAGTTAGCATTAGCATTCAAACACGAACATTACTGTATTAGCCTATATACAAGAAGGGTTAATTAAATGCAATCTGATCAGATATACTCATGAAGGGTTATGCTTGAATGCCATCTGATCTCATATTACCATCAGAGATGACACGTACAGTATAACAATGACCAGATATTAGCCGTACCATTTGATCGCTAGTTTTAGAAAGTTAGCATTAGCATTCAAACATTAACATTACTGTATTTGCCTAAATACAAGAATGGATAGGCATAAATGCCTTCTATTATTATATTCTGATGAAGGGTTATGCTTAAATGTCATCTGATGTCTTATTCTCATTATAGAGGACACTTTCAGTATAACAATGAGCAGATATTAGCACTAGCATTAGATCGCTAGCATTAGCAAGTTAGCATTAGCATTCAAACATTAACATTACTGTATTTGCCGATATACAAGAAGGGTTAATTTAATGCCATCTGATCTCATGTTCTCATGAAGGGTTATGCTGAAATGCCATCTGATATCATATTACCATCATAGAGGACACGTACAGTATGACAATGACCAGATTTTAGCACTAGCATTAGATCGCTAGCATTAGCAAGTTAGCATTAGCATTCAAACATTAACATTACTGTATTTGCCTATATACAAGAATGGATAGGCATAAATGACATCTGACCTCATATTCTCATGAAGGGTTATGCTGAAATGTCATCTGATGTCTTATTTTCATCATAGAGGACACTTACAGTATAACAATGAGCAGATATTAGCACTAGCATTAGATCGCTAGCATTAGCAAGTTAGCATTAGCATTCATACATTAACATTACTGTATTTGCCTATATACAAAAAGGGTTAATTAAATGCCATCTGATCACATGTTCTCATGCAGAGTTATGCTTAAATGCCATCTGATCTCATATTCCCATCATAGAGGACACATACAGTATGACAATGACCACATATTAGCACTAGTATTAGATTGCTAGCATTAGCAAGTTAGCATTAGCATTCAAACATTAACATTACTGTATTTGAATATATACAAAAAGGTTTAAGCTTTAATGCCATCTGATCTCATATTTTCATCAGAGAGCACACGTACAGAATAACAATGAGCAGATATTAGCCCTAACATTAGATCTCTAGCATAAGAAAGTTAGCATTAGCATTCAAACATTAACATTACTGTATTTGCCTATATAAAAGAATGGATAGGCATAAATGGCATCTGATCTCATATTCTAATTAAGGTTTATGCTTAAATGTCATCTGATGTCTTATTCTCATCATAGAGGACACTTGCAGTATAACAATGAGCAGATATTAGCACTAGCATTAGATCGCGAGCATTAGCAAGTTCGCATTAGCATTCATACATTAACACTACTGTATTTGCCTATATACAAGAAGGGTTAATTAAATGCCATCTGATCTCATGTTCTCATGAAGGGTTATGCTTAAATGCCATCTGATCTCATGTTCCCATCATAGAGGACACGTTCAGTATGACAATGAGCAGATATTAGCACTACCATTAGATCGCTAGCATTATCAAGTTAGCATTAGCATTCAACCATTAACATTACTGTATTTGCCTATATACAAGAATGGATAGGCATAAATGCCATCTGATCTCATATTCTAATTAAGGTTTTTGCTTAAATGTCATCTGATGTCTTATTCTCATCATAGAGGACTCTTACAGTATAACAATGAGCAGATAATAGCACTAGCATTAGATCGCTAGGATTAGCATTTTCGCATTAGCATTCATACATTAACATTACTGTATTTGCCTATATACAAGAAAGGTTAATTAAATGCCATCTGATCTCATGTTCTCATGAAGGGTTATGCTTAAATGCCGTCTGATCTCATATTCCCATCATCAAGGACACGTTCAGTATGACAATGACCAGATATTAGCACTAGCATTAGATTGCTAGCATTAGCAAGTTAGCATTAGCATTCAAACATTAACATTACTGTATTTGCCTATATACAAGAATGGATATGCTAAAATGCCATCTGTTCTCATTTTCTCATGAAGGGCTATGCTTAAATGCCATCTGATGTCTTATTCTCATCATTGAGGACACTTACAGTATGACTTTGAGCAGATATTAGCACTAGCATTAGATCGCTAGTATTAGCAAGTTAGCATTAGCATTCAAACATTAACATTACTCTATTAGCCTACATACAAGAATGGATAGGCATAAATGCCATCTGATCTCATATTCTCATGAAGGGTTATGCTTAAATGTCATTTGATGTCTTATTCTCATCATAAAGGACACTTACAGTATAACAATGAGCAGATATTAGCACTAGCATTAGATCGCTAGCATTAACAATTTAGCATTAGCATTCAAACATTAACATTACTGTATTTGCCTATATACAAGAAGGGATAATTAAATGCCATCTGATCTCATGTTTTCATGAAGGGTTATGCTTAAATGCCATCTGATCTCATATTCCCATCATAGAGGACACGTACAGTATGACAATGACCAGATAATAGCACTAGCATTATATCGCTACTATAAGCAAGTAAGCATGAGCATTCAAACATTAACATTACTGTATTTGCCTATATACAAGAATTGATAAGCTTAAATGCCTTCTGTTCTCATATTCTCAATAAGGGTTATGCTTAAATGCCATCTGATGTCTTATTCTCATCATAAAGGACACTTACAGTATAACAATGAGCAGATATTAGCACTAGCATTAAATCGCTAGCATTAGCAATTTAGCATTAGCATTCAAACACTTACATTAGTGTATTAGCCTAAATACAAGAAGGATTAATTAAATGCAATCTGATCTGATATACTCATGAAGGGTTATGCTTGAATGCCATCTGATCTCATATTACCATCATAGAGGACACTTACAGTATAACAATGAGCAGATATTAGCACTAGCATTAGATCGCTAGCATTAGCAAGATAGCATTAGCATTCAAACATTAATATTACTGTATTTGCCTATATACAAGAAGGGATAATTAAATGCCATCTGATCTCATGTTCTCATGAAGGGTTATGCTTAAATGCCATCTGATCTCATATTCCCATCATAGAGGACACGTACAGTATGACAATGACCAGATAATAACACTAGCATTAGATCGCTAGCATTAGCAAGTTAGCATTAGCATTCAAACATTAACATTACAGTATTTGCCTATACACAAGAATGGATAGGCATAAATGCCATCCGATCTCATATTCTCATTAAGGTTTATGCTTAAATGTCATCTGATGTCTTATTCTCATCATAGAGGACACTTACAGTATAACAATGAGCAGATATTAGCACTAGCATTAGATCGCTAGCATTAGCAAGTTCGCATTCGCATTCATACATTAACATTACTGTATTTGCCTATATACAAGAAGGGTTAATTAAATGCCATCTGATCTCATGTTCTCATGAAGGGTTATGCTTATATGCCATCTGATCTCATATTCCCATCATAGAGTACAAGTTCAGTATGACAATGACCAGATATTAGCACTAGCATTAGATTGCTAGCATTAGCAAGTTAGCATTAGCATTCAGACATTAATATTACTGTATTTGCCTATATACAATAAGGGATAATTAAATGCCATTTGATCTCATTTTCTCATGAAGGGTTATGGTTAAATGCCATCTGATCTCATATTCCCATCAAAGAGGACACGTACAGTATGACATTGACCAGATATTAGCACTAGCATTAGATTGCTAGCATTAGCAAGTTAGCATTAGCATTCAAACATTAACATTACTGTATTTGCCTATATACAAGAATGGATAGGCATAAATGACATCTGACCTCATATTCTCATGAAGGGTTATGCTTAAATGTCTTCTGATGTCTTATTTTCATCATAGAGGACACTTACAGTATAACAATGACCAGATATTAGCCCTAGCATTAGATCGCGAGCATTAGAAAGTTAGCATTAGCATTCAAACATTAACATTACTGAATTTGCCTTTATACAAAAATGGATAGGCATAAATGCCATGTGTTCTCATATTCTCATGAAGGGTTGTGCTTTAATGTCATCTGATTTCTAATTCTCATCATAGAGGACACTTACAGTATAACAATGAGCAGATATTAGCACTAGCATTAAATCGATAGCATTCACAAATTAGCATTAGCATTCAAACATTAACATGACTGTATTTGCCTATATACATGAAGGGATAATTAAATGCCATCTGATCTCATGTTCTCATGAAGGGTTATGCTTAAATGCCATCTGATCTCATATTCGCATCATCGAGGACACGTACAGTATGACAATCACCAGATAAAAGCACTAGCATTTGATCGTTAGCATTAGCAAGTTAGCATGAGCATTCAAACATTAACATTACAGTATTTGCCTATATACAAGAATTGATCAGCTTAAATGCCTTCTGTTCTCATATTCTCATGAAGGGTAATGCTTAAATGCCATCTGATGTCTTATTATCATGATAGAGGACACTTACAGTATAACAATGAGCAGATATTAGCACTAGCATTAGATCACTAGTATTCGCAAGTTAGCATTAGCATTCAAACACTAACATTACTGTATTAGCCTATATACAAGAAGGGTTAATTAAATGCAATCTGATCAGATATACTCATGAAGGGTTATGCTCGAATGCCATCTGATCTCATATTACCATCAGAGACGACACGTACAGTATAACAATGACCAGATATTAGCTCTAGCATTTGATCGCTAGTTTTAGAAAGTTAGCATTAGCATTCAAACATTAACATTACTGTATTTGCCAATATACAAGAATGGATAAGCATAAATGCCTTCTATTATTATATTCTGATGAAGGGTTATGCTTAAATGTCATCTGATGTCTTATTCTCATTATAGAGGACACTTACAGTATAACAATGAGCAGATATTTGCACTAGCATTAGATCGCTAGCATTAGCAAGTTAGCATTAGCATTCAAACATTAACATTACAGTATTTGCCTATACACAAGAATGGATAGGCATAAATGCCATCCGATCTCATATTCTCATTAAGGTTTATGCTTAAATGTCATCTGATGTCTTATTCTCATCATAGAGGACACTTACAGTATAACAATGAGCAGATATTAGCACTAGCATTAGATCGCTAGCATTAGCAAGTTCGCATTAGCATTCAAACATTAACATTACTGTATTTGCCTATATACAAGAATGGTTAATTAAATGCCATCTGATCTCATGTTCTCATGAAGGGTTATGCTTATATGCCATCTGATCTCATATTCCCATCATAGAGTACAAGTTCAGTATGACAATGACCAGATATTAGCACTAGCATTAGATTGCTAGCATTAGCAAGTTAGCATTAGCATTCAAACATTAACATTACTGTATTTGGCTATATACAAGAATGGATATGCTAAAATGCCATCTGTTTTCATTTTCTCATGAAGGGTTATGCTTAAATGCCATCTGATGTCTTATTCTCATCATAGAGGACACTTACAGTATGACTTTGAGCAGATATTAGCACTAGCATTAGATCGCTAGCATTAGCAAGTTAGCATTAGCATTCAAACATTAACATTACTCTATTAGCCTATATACAAGAAAGGATAGGCATAAATGCCATCTGATCTCATATTCTCATGAAGGGTTATGCTTAAATGTCATTTGATGTCTTATTCTCATCATAAAGGACACTTACAGTATAACAATGAGCAGATATTAGCACTAGCATTAGATCGCTAGCATTAACAATTTAGCATTAGCATTCAAACATTAACATTACTGTATTTGCCTATATACAAGAAGGAATAATTAAATGCCATGTGATCTCATGTTTTCATGAAGGGTTATGCTTAAATGCCATATGATCTCATATTCCCATCATAGAGGACACGTACAGTATGACAATGACCAGATAATAGCACTAGCATTAGATCGCTTCTATTAGCAAGTTAGCATGAGCATTCAAACATTCAAATTACTGTATTTGCCTATATACAAGAATTGATAAGCTTCAATGCCTTCTGTTCTCATATTCTCATTAAGGGTTATGCTTAAATGCCATCTGATGTCTTATTCTCATCATAAAGGACACTTACAGTATGACTTTGAGCAGATATTAGCACTAGCATTAGATCGCTAGCATTAGCAAATTAGCATTAGCATTCAAACATTAACATTACTCTATTAGCCTATATACAAGAAAGGATAGGCATAAATGCCATCTGATCTCATATTCTCATGAAGGGTTATGCTTAAATTTCAGTTGATGTCATATTCTCATCATAGAGGACACTTACAGTATAACAATGAGCAGATATTAGCACTAGCATTAAATCGCTAGCATTTGCAAGTTAGCATTAGCATTCAAACACTTACATTAGTGTATTAGCCTAAATACAAGAAGGGTTAATTAAATGCAATCTGATCTGATATACTCATGAAGGGTTATGCTTGAATGCCATATGATCTCATATTACCATCATAGAGGACACTTACAGTATAACAATGAGCAGATATTAGCACTAGCATCAGATCGCTAGCATTAGCAAGTTAGCATTAGCATTCAAACATTAACATAACAGTATTTGCCTATATACAAGAATGGATAGGCATAAATGACATCCGATCTCATATTCTCATTAAGGTTTATGCTTAAATGTCATCTGATGTCTTATTCTTATCATAGAGGACACTTACAGTATAACAATGACCAGATATTAGCCTTAGCATTAGATCGCTAGCATTATAAAGTTAGCATTAGCATTCAAACATTAACATTACTGTATTGGCCTATATACAAAAATGGATAGGCATAAATGCCATGTGTTCTCATATTCTCATGAAGGGTTGTGCTTTAATGTCATCTGATTTCTAATTCTCATCATAGAGGACACTTACAGTATAACAATGAGCAGATATTAGCACTAGCATTAAATCGCTAGCATTCACAAATTAGCATTAGAATTCAAACATTAACATTACTGTATTTGCCTATATACAAGTAGGGATAATTAAATGCCATCTGATCTCATGTTCTCATGAAGGGTTATGCTTAAATGCCATCTGATCTCATATTCGCATCATCGAGGACATGTACAGTATGACAATGACCAGATGAAAGCACTAGCATTTGATCGTTAGCATTAGCAAGTTAGCATGAGCATTCAAACATTAACATTACAGTATTTGCCTATATACAAGAATTGATCAGCTTAAATGCCTTCTGTTCTCATATTCTCATGTAGGGTAATGCTTAAATGCCATCTGATGTCTTATTATCATCATAGAGGACACCTACAGTTTAACAATGAGCAGTTATTAGCACAAGCATTAGATCGCTAGTATTTGCAAGTTAGCATTAGCATTCAAACACTAACATTAGTGTATTAGCCTAAATACAAGAAGAGTTAATTAAATGCAATCTGATCTGATCTACTCATGAAGGGTTATGCTTGAATGCCATCTGATCTCATATTACCATCATAGAGGACACTTACAGTATTACAATGAGCAGATATTAGCACTAGCATTAGATCGCTAGCATTAGCAAGATAGCATTAGCATTCAAACATTAATATTACTGTATTTGCCTATATACAAGAAGGGATAATTAAATGCCATCTGATCACATGTTCTCATGAAGGGTTATGCTTAAATGCCATCTGATCTCATATTCCCATCATAGAGGACAAGTACAGTATGACAATGACCAGATATTAGCACTAGTATTAGATCGCTAGCATTAGCAAGTTAGCATTAGCATTCAAACATTAACATTACTGTATTAGCCTATATACAAGAAGGGTTATGCTTAAATGCCATCTGATGTCTTATTCTCATCATAGAGGACACTTACAGTATGACAATGAGCAGATATTAGCACGAGCATTAGATCGCTAGCATTAGCATGTTAGCATGAATATTCATACATTAACATTACTGTATTTGCCTATATACAAGAAGGGTTAATTAAATGCCATCTGATCTCATGTTCTCATGAAGGGTTATGCTTATATGCCATCTGATCTCATATTCCCATCATAGAGGACACATACAGTATGACAATCACCACATATTAGCACTAGTATTAGATTGCTAACATTAGCAAGTTAGCATTAGCAATCATACATTTACATTACTGTATTTGCCTATATACAAGAAAGGTTAATTAAATGCCATCGGATCTCTTGATCTCATGAAGGGTTATGCTTAAATGCCATCTGATCTCATATTCCCATCATAGAGGACACGTTCAGTATGACAATGACCAGATATTAGCACTAGCATTAGATTGCAAGCATTAGCAAGTTAGCATTAGCAATCAAACATTAACATTACTGTATTTGCCTATATACAAGAATGGATTTGCTAAAATGCCATCTGTTCTCATTTTCTCATGAAGGGTTATGCTTAAATGCCATCTGATGTCTTATTCTCATCATAGAGGACACATACAGTATGACAATGACCACATATTAGCACTAGCATTAGATCGCTAGCATTAGCAAGTTAGCATTAGCATTCAAACATTAACATTACTCTATTAGCCTATATACAAGAAAGGATAGGCATAAATGCCATCTGATCTCATATTCTCATGAAGGGTTATGCTTAAATGTCATTTGATGTCTTATTCTCATCATAAAGGACACTTACAGTATAACAATGAGCATATATTAGCATGAGCATTAGATCGCTAGCATTAACAATTTAGCATTAGCATTCAAACATTAACATTACTGTATTTGCCTATTTACAAGAAGGAATAATTAAATGCCATCTGATCTCATGTTTTCATGAAGGGTTATGCTTAAATGCCATCTGATCTCATATTCCCATCATAGAGGACACGTACAGTATGACAATGACCAGATAATAGCACTAGCATTAGATTGCTACTATTAGCAAGTTAGCATGAGAATTCAAACATTAAAATTACTGTATTTGCCTATATCCAAGAATTGATAAGCTTAAATGCATTCTGTTCTCATATTCTCATTAAGGGTTATGCTTAAATGCCATCTGATGTCTTATTCTCATCATAGAGGACACTTACAGTATGACTTTGAGCAGATATTAGCACTAGCATTAGATCACTAGTATTAGCAAGTTAGCATCAGCATTCAAACATTAACATTACTCTATTAGCCTATATACAAGAAAGGATAGGCATAAATGCCATTTGATCTCATATTCTCATGAAGGGTTATGCTTAAATGTCATTTGATGTCTTATTCTCATCATAAAGGACACTTACAGTATAACAATGAGCAGATATTAGCACTAGCATTAGATCGCTAGCATTAACAATTTAGCATTAGCATTCAAACATTAACATTACTGTATTTGCCTATATACAAGAAGGGATAATTAAATGCCATCTGATCTCATGTTTTCATGAAGGGTTATGCTTAAATGACATCTGATCTCATATTCCCATCATAGAGGACACGTACAGTATGACAAAGACCATATAATAGCACTAGCATTAGATCGCTACAATTAGCAAGTTAGCATGAGCATTCAAACATTAAAATTACTGTATTTGCCTATATACAAGAATTGATAAGCTTAAATGCCTTCTGTTCTCATATTCTCATTAAGGGTTATGCTTAAATGCCATCTGATGTCTTATTCTCATCATAGAGGACACTTACAGTATAACAATGAGCAGATATTAGCACTAGCATTAAATCGCTAGCATTAGCAAGTTAGCATTAGCATTCAAACACTTACATTAGTGTATTAGCCTATATACAAGAAGGGTTAATTAAATGCAATCTGATCTGATATACTCATGAAGGGTTATGCTTGAATGCCATCTGATCTCATATTACCATCATAGAGGACACTTACAGTATAACAATGAGCAGATATTAGCACTAGCATTAGATCGCTAGCATTAGCAAGTTAGCATTAGCATTCAAACATTAATATTACTGTATTTGCCTTTATACAAGAAGGGATAATTAAATGCCATCAGATCTCATGTTCTCATGAAGGGTTATGCTTAAATGCCATCTGATCTCATATTCCCATCAGAGAGGACACGTACAGTATGACAATGACCAGATATTAGCACTAGCATTAGATCGCTAGCATTAGCAAGTTAGCATTAGCATTCAAACATTAACATAACAGTATTTGCCCATATACAAGAATGGATAGGCATAAATGCCATCCGATCTCATATTCACATTAAGGTTTATGCTTAAATGTCATCTGATGTCTTATTCTTATCATAGAGAACACTTACAGTATAACAATGAGCAGATATTAGCACTAGCATTAGATCGCTAGCATTAGCAAGTTCGCATTAGCATTCATAAATTAATATTACTGTATTTTCCTATATACAAGAAGGGATAATTAAATGCTATCTGATCTCAAGTTCTCATGAAGGGTTATGGTTAAATGCCATCTGATCTCATATTCACATAATAGAGGACACGTACAGTATGACATTGACCAGATATCAGCACTTGTATTAGATTGCTAACATTAGTAAGTTAGCATTAGCAATCATTAATTAACATTACTGTATTTGCCCTATATACAAGAAAAAGGTTAAATAAATGCCATCGGATCTCATGTTCTCATGAAGGGTTATGCTTAAATGCAATCTGATCTCATATTCCCATCATAGAGGACACGTACATTATGACAATGAGCAGAAATTAGCACTAGCATTAGATCGCTAGCATTAGCAAGTTAGCATTAGCATTCAAACATTAATATTACTGTATTTGCCTATATACAAGAAGGGATAATTAAATGCCATCTGATCACATGTTCTCATGAAGGGTTATGCTTAAATGCCATCTGATCTCATATTCCCATCATAGAGGACAGGTACAGTATGACAATGACCAGATATTAGCACTAGCATTAGATCGCTAGCATTAGCAAGTTAGCATTAGCATTCAAACATTAACATTACTGTATTAGCCTATATACAAGAAGGGTTAATTAAATGCCATCTGATCTCATATTCTCATGAAGGGTTATGCTTAAATGCCATCTGATGTCTTATTCTCATCATAGAGGACACTTACAGTATGACAATGAGCAGATATTAGCACGAGCATTAGATCGCTAGCATTAGCATGTTAGCATGAATATTCATACATTAACATTACTGTATTTGCCTATATTCAAGATGGGTTAATTAAATGCCATCTGATCTCATGTTCTCATGAAGGGTTATGCTTATATGCCATCTGATCTCATATTCCCATCATAGAGGACAAGTTCAGTATGACAATGACCAGATATTAGCACTAGCATTAGATTGCTAGCATTAGCAAGTTAGCATTATCATTCAAACATTAATATTACTGTATTTGCCTATAAACCTGAAGGGATAATTAAATGCCATCTGATCTCATGTTCTCATGAAGGGTTATGTTTAAATGCCATCTGATCTCATATTCCCATCACAGAGGACACGTGCAGTATGACATTAACCAGATATCAGCACTTGTATTAGATTGCTAACATTAGCAAGTTAGCATTAGCAATCATTCATTAACATTACTGTATTTGCCTATATACAAGAAAGGTTAATTAAATGCCATCGGATCTCATGTTCTCATGAAGGGTTATGCTTAAATGCAATCTGATCTCATATTCCCATCATAGAGGACACGTACAGTATGACAATGACCAGATATTAGCACTAGCATTAGATCGCTAGAATTAGCAAGTTAGCATTAGCATTCAAACATTCCCATTACTGTATTTGCATATATACAAAAAGGGTAAAGCTTTATTGCCATCTGATCTCATATTCCCTCATAGAGGACACATACAGTATGACAATGACCAGATATTAGCACTAGCATTCGATCACAAGCATAAGCAAGTAAACATTAGCATTAAAAATTAAAATTACTGTATTTGCAAACATACAAAAAGGGTTAAGCTTTATTGCCATCTGATCTCATATTCTCATCAGAGAGTACACGTACAGTATAACAATGACCAGATATTAGCCATAGCATTATACCGCTAGCATTAGCTAGTTAGCATTAGCATTCAAACATTAACATTACTGTATTTGCCTAAAAACAAGAATGGATAGGCATAAATGCCATCTGATCTCTCATATTCTCATGATGGGTTATGCTTAAATGTCATCTGATGTCTTATTCTCATCATAGAGGACACTTACAATAAAACAATGAGCAGAAATTAGCACTAGCATTAGATCGCTAGCATTAGCAAGTTAGCATTAGCATTCAAACATTAATATTACTGTATTTGCCTATATACAAGAAGGACAATTAAATGCCATCTGATCACATGTTCTCATGAAGGGTTATGCTTAAATGCCATCTGATGTCATATTCCCATCATAGAGGACAAGTACAGTATGACAATGACCAGATATTAGCACTAGCATTAGATCGCAAGCATTAGCAAGTTAGCATTAGCATTCAAACATTAACATTACTGTATTAGCCTATATTCAATAAGGGTTAATTAAATGCCATCTGTTCTCATATTCTCATGAAGGGTTATGCTTAAATGCCATCTGATGTCTTATTCTCATCATAGAGGACACTTACAGTATGACAATGAGCAGACATTAGCACGAGCATTAGATCGCTAGCATTAGCAAGTTAGCATGAACATTCATACATTAACATTACTGTATTTGCCTATATACAAGAAGGGTTAATTAAATGCCATCTGATCTCATGTTCACATGAAGGGTTATGCTAATAATGCCATTTGATCTCATATTCCAATCATAGAGGACACTTACAGTATGACAATAACCAGATATTAGCACTAGCATTAGATTGCTAGCATTAGCAGGTTAGCATTAGCATTCAAACATTAATATTACTGTATTTGCAGATATACAAGAATGTATACGAATAAATGCCTTCTGTTCTCATTTTCTAATGAAGGGTCATGCTTCAATGTCATCTGATGTCTAACTCTCATCATAGAGGATATTTACAGTATAATAATAAGCAGATATTCGCACTAGCATTAGATCGCTAGCATTAGCAAATTAGCATTATCATTCAAACTTTAACATTACTGTATTAGCCTATATACAAGAAGGGATAATTAAATGCCATCTGATCTGATATTCTCATGAAGGGCTATGCTTAAATGCCATCTGATCTCATATTACCATCAGAGACGACACGTACAGTTTAACCATGAGCATATATGAGCACTAGCATTAGATTGCTAGCATTCACAATTTAGCATTAGCATTCAAACATTAACATTACTGTATTTGCCTATATACAAGAAGGGATAATTAAATGCCATCTGATCTCATGTTCTCATGAAGGGTTATGCTTAAATGCCATCTGATCTCATATTCCCATCATTGAGGACACGTACAGTATTACAATGACCAGATAATAGCACTAGCATTAGATCGCTAGCATTAGCAAGTTAGCATGAGCATTCAAACATTTACATTACTGTATTTGGCTATATACAAGAATGGATGAGATTAAATGTCATCTGATCTCATATTCTCATGAAGAGTTATTTAATTGCCATCTGATCTCTTATTCTCATCATAGAGGACACTTACAGTTTAACAATGACCAGATATTAGCACTAGAATTAGATCGCTAGCATTAGCAAGTTAGTATTAGCATTCAAACATTAACATTACTGTATTTGAATATATAGAAGTTGGGTTAATCTTTATTGCCATTTGATCTCATATTCTCATCGTAGAGTACACGTACAGTATAACAATGACAAGGTATTAGCACTAGCATTATATCGCTAGCATTAGCAAGTGAGCATTAGCATTCAAACATTATCATTACTGGATTTGCCTATATACAAGAATGGATAAGCTTTAATGCCATCTGATCTCATATTTTCATGAAGGGTTATGCTTAAATGCCATCTGATGTCTTATTCTCATCATAGAGGATTCAATTGCAATGAGCAGATATTAGCAAAAGCATTAGATCTTTAGCATTAGCAAGTTAGCATTAGCATTCAAACATTAACATTACTGTATTTGCCTATATACAAGAAGGGTTAATTAAAAGCCATCTGATCTCATATTCTCTTGAAGGGTTAAGCTTAAATGCCATCTGATCACATATTCGCATCAGAGAGGACACTTACAGTATAACAATGACCAGATATTAGCACTAGCATTAGATTGCTAGCATTAGCAAGTTAGCATTAGCATTCAAACATTAACATTACTGGATTTGCCTATATACAAGAATGGATAAGCTTTCATGCCTTCTGATCTCATATTCTCTTAAAGGGTTATACTTAAATGAGATCTGATGTCTTATTCTCATCATGGAGGACACCTACAGTAAAACATTGAGCAGATATTAGCACTAACATTATATCGCTAGCATTAGCAGTTTAGCATTAGCATTCAAACATGAACATGACTGTATTTGCCTTTATACAAGAATGGATAAGCTTAAATGCCATCTGATCTCATATTCTCATGCAGGGTTATGCTTTAAATGCCATCTGATGTCTTATTCTCATCATAGAGGACACTTACAGTATAACAATGAACAGATATTAGCATTAGCACTAGCATAGCAGTTTAGCATTAGCATTCAAACATTAACATGACTGTATTTGCCTTTATACAAGAATGGATAATTAAATGCCATCTGTTCTCATATTCTCATGCAGGGTTATAATTAAATGCCATCTGATGTCTTATTCTCATCATAGAGGACATATTCAGTATAACAATGAACAGATATTAGCACTAGCATTAGATCGCCATCATTAGCATGTTAGCATGAGCATTCAAACATTAACAATACTGTATTTGCCTATATACAAGAAGGGTTAATTAAATGCCATCTGATCTCATATTCTCATGAAGGGTATGTTTAAATACCATCTGATCTCTTATTCTCATCATAGGACATGTTAACAATGAGCAGATATTAGCAAATTATTAGACTAGGATTACATGTTAGCATTAGCATTCAAACATTAACATACAATTTGCCTATATACAAGAAGGGTTAATTAAAAGACATCTGATCTCATATTCTCATGAAGGGTTATGCTTAAATGCCATCTGATCTCTTATTCTCATCATAAAGGACACTTTCAGTGTAACAATGACCAGATATTAGCACTAGCATTAGATCGCTAGCATTAGCAAGTTAGCATTAGCAATCAAACATTAACATGACTGTATTTGAATATATACAAGAAGGGTTAATTAAATGACATCTGATCTCATATTCTCATGAAGAGTGTTGTTTAAATGTCATCTGATCTCTTATTCTCATCATAGAGGACACTTACAGTTTAACAATGAGCAGATATGAGCACTAGCATTAGATCGCTATCATTCACAATTTAGCATTAGCATTCAAACATTAACATTACTGTATTTGCCTATATACAAGAAGGGATAATTAAATGCCATCTGATCTCATGTTCTCATGAAGGGTTATGCTTTAATGCCATCTGATGTCTTATTCTCATCATAGAGAACACTTACAGTATGACAATGAGCAGATATTAGCACTAGCATTAGATCGCTAGCATTAGCAAGTTAGCATTAGCATGCAGACATTATCATTACTGTATTTGCCTATATAGAAGAATGGATAAGATTAAATGCCATCTGATCTCATATTCTCATGAAGAGTTGTTTAATTGCCATCTGATCTCTTTTTCTCATCATAGAGGACACTTACAGTTTAACAATGAACAGATATTAGCACTAGCATTAGATCGCTAGCATTAGCAAGTTAGCATTAGCATTTAAACATTAAAATTACTGTATTTGAATATATATGGATAAGCTTTATTGCCATTGATCTTTATTGCCATTTGATCTCATAGTCTTATTCTCATCATAGAGGACATTACAGTATAACAATGACAAGATATTAGCACTAGCATTGTATCGCTAGCATTAGCAAGTGAGCATTAGCATTCAAACATTAACATTACTGGATTTGCCTATATACAAGAATGGATCAGCTTTAATGAAATCTGATCTCATATTTTCATGAAGGGTTATGCTTAAATGCCATCTGATGTCTTATTCTCATCATAGAGGACACTTACAGTATTGCAATGAGCAGATATCAGCACAAGCATTAGATCTTTAGCATTAGCAAGTTAGCATTAGCATTCAAACATTAACATTACTGTATTTGCCTATATACAAGAATCTTTAATTAAAAGCCATCTGATCTCGTATTCTCATGAAGGGTTATGCTTAAATGCCATCTGATCACATATTCGCATCAGAGAGGACACTTACAGTATAACAATGACCAGATATTAGCCTTAGCATTAGATTGCTAGCTTTATAAAATTAGCATTAGCATTCAAACATTAACATTACTGTATTTGCCTATATACAAGAATGGATAGGCTAAATGCCATGTGATCTCATATTCTCATGATGGGTTATGCTTTAAATGCCATCTGATTTCTTATTCTCATCATAGAGGACACTTACAGTATAACAATGAACAGATATTAGCACTAGCATTAAATCGCTAGCATTCACAAATTAGCATTAGAATTCAAACATTAACATTACTGTATTTGCCTATATACAAGAAGGGTTAATTAAATGCCATCTGATCTCATATTCTCATGAAGGGTAATGCTTAAATGCCATCTGATTCATATTCTCATCATAAGGACATGTACAGTATAACAATGACCAGATATTAGCACTAGCATTAGATCGTTAGCATTAGCAAGTTTGCATGAGCATTCAAACATTAACATTACAGTATTTGAATATATACAAGAAAGGATAATTAAATGACATCTGTTCTCATATTCTCATAAAGGGAAATGCTTAAATGCCATCTGATGTCTTATTATCATCATAGAGGACACTTACAGTTTAACAATGACCAGATATTAGCACTAGCATTAGATCGCTAGTATTTGCAAGTTAGCATTAGCATTCAAACATTAACATTACTGTATTTGCCTATATACAAGAAGAGTTAATTAAATGCAATCTGATCTCATATTCTCATGAAGGGTTATGCTTAAATGACATCTGATGTCTTATTACCATCATAGAGGACACTTACAGTAAAACAATGAGCAGATATTTGCACAAGCATTAGATCGCTAGAATTAGCAATTTAGCATTAGCATTCAAACATTAATATTACTGTATTTGCCTATATACAAGAAGGGATAATTAAATGCCATCTGATCACATGTTCTCATGAAGGGTTATGCTTAAATGCCATCTGATCTCATATTCCCATCATAGAGGACAAGTACAGTATGACAATGACCAGATATTAGCACTAGTATTAGATCGCTAGCATTAGCAAGTTAGCATTAGCATTCAAACATTAACATTACTGTATTAGCCTATATACAAGAAGGGTTATGCTTAAATGCCATCTGATGTCTTATTCTCATCATAGAGGACACTTACAGTATGACAATGAGCAGATATTAGGACGAGCATTAGATCGCTAGCATTAGCATGTTAGCATGAATATTCATACATTAACATTACTGAATTTGCCTATATACAAGAAGGGTTAATTAAATGCCATCTGATCTCATGTTCTCATGAAGGGTTATGCTTATATGCCATCTGATCTCATATTCCCATCATAGAGCACACATACAGTATGACAATCACCACATATTAGCACTAGTATTAGATTGCTAACATTAGCAAGTTAGCATTAGCAATCATACATTTACATTACTGTATTTGCCTATATACAAGAAAGGTTAATTAAATGCCATCGGATCTCTTGATCTCATGAAGGGTTATGCTTAAATGCCATCTGATCTCATATTCCCATCATAGAGGACACGTTCAGTATGACAATGACCAGATATTAGCACTAGCATTAGATTGCTAGCATTAGCAAGTTAGCATTAGCAATCAAACATTAACATTACTGTATTTGCCTATATACAAGAATGGATTTGCTAAAATGCCATCTGTTCTCATTTTCTCATGAAGGGTTATGCTTAAATGCCATCTGATGTCTTATTCTCATCATAGAGGACACATACAGTATGACAATGACCACATATTAGCACTAGCATTAGATCGCTAGCATTAGCAAGTTAGCATTAGCATTCAAACATTAACATTACTCTATTAGCCTATATACAAGAAAGGATAGGCATAAATGCCATCTGATCTCATATTCTCATGAAGGGTTATGCTTAAATGTCATTTGATGTCTTATTCTCATCATAAAGGACACTTACAGTATAACAATGAGCATATATTAGCATGAGCATTAGATCGCTAGCATTAACAATTTAGCATTAGCATTCAAACATTAACATTACTGTATTTGCCTATTTACAAGAAGGAATAATTAAATGCCATCTGATCTCATGTTTTCATGAAGGGTTATGCTTAAATGCCATCTGATCTCATATTCCCATCATAGAGGACACGTACAGTATGACAATGACCAGATAATAGCACTAGCATTAGATTGCTACTATTAGCAAGTTAGCATGAGAATTCAAACATTAAAATTACTGTATTTGACTATATCCAAGAATTGATAAGCTTAAATGCATTCTGTTCTCATATTCTCATTAAGGGTTATGCTTAAATGCCATCTGATGTCTTATTCTCATCATAGAGGACACTTACAGTATGACTTTGAGCAGATATTAGCACTAGCATTAGATCACTAGTATTAGCAAGTTAGCATTAGCATTCAAACATTAACATTACTCTATTAGCCTATATACAAGAAAGGATAGGCATAAATGCCATCTGATCTCATATTCTCATGAAGGGTTATGCTTAAATGTCATTTGATGTCTTATTCTCATCATAAAGGACACTTACAGTATAACAATGAGCAGATATTAGCACTAGCATTAGATCGCTAGCATTAACAATTTAGCATTAGCATTCAAACATTAACATTACTGTATTTGCCTATATACAAGAAGGGATAATTAAATGCCATCTGATCTCATGTTTTCATGAAGGGTTATGCTTAAATGACATCTGATCTCATATTCCCATCATAGAGGACACGTACAGTATGACAAAGACCATATAATAGCACTAGCATTAGATCGCTACAATTAGCAAGTTAGCATGAGCATTCAAACATTAAAATTACTGTATTTGCCTATATACAAGAATTGATAAGCTTAAATGCCTTCTGTTCTCATATTCTCATTAAGGGTTATGCTTAAATGCCATCTGATGTCTTATTCTCATCATAGAGGACACTTACAGTATAACAATGAGCAGATATTAGCACTAGCATTAAATCGCTAGCATTAGCAAGTTAGCATTAGCATTCAAACACTTACATTAGTGTATTAGCCTATATACAAGAAGGGTTAATTAAATGCAATCTGATCTGATATACTCATGAAGGGTTATGCTTGAATGCCATCTGATCTCATATTACCATCATAGAGGACACTTACAGTATAACAATGAGCAGATATTAGCACTAGCATTAGATCGCTAGCATTAGCAAGTTAGCATTAGCATTCAAACATTAATATTACTGTATTTGCCTTTATACAAGAAGGGATAATTAAATGCCATCAGATCTCATGTTCTCATGAAGGGTTATGCTTAAATGCCATCTGATCTCATATTCCCATCAGAGAGGACACGTACAGTATGACAATGACCAGATATTAGCACTAGCATTAGATCGCTAGCATTAGCAAGTTAGCATTAGCATTCAAACATTAACATAACAGTATTTGCCCATATACAAGAATGGATAGGCATAAATGCCATCCGATCTCATATTCACATTAAGGTTTATGCTTAAATGTCATCTGATGTCTTATTCTTATCATAGAGAACACTTACAGTATAACAATGAGCAGATATTAGCACTAGCATTAGATCGCTAGCATTAGCAAGTTCGCATTAGCATTCATAAATTAATATTACTGTATTTTCCTATATACAAGAAGGGATAATTAAATGCTATCTGATCTCAAGTTCTCATGAAGGGTTATGGTTAAATGCCATCTGATCTCATATTCACATCATAGAGGACACGTACAGTATGACATTGACCAGATATCAGCACTTGTATTAGATTGCTAACATTAGTAAGTTAGCATTAGCAATCATTAATTAACATTACTGTATTTGCCTATATACAAGAAAGGTTAAATAAATGCCATCGGATCTCATGTTCTCATGAAGGGTTATGCTTAAATGCAATCTGATCTCATATTCCCATCATAGAGGACACGTACATTATGACAATGAGCAGAAATTAGCACTAGCATTAGATCGCTAGCATTAGCAAGTTAGCATTAGCATTCAAACATTAATATTACTGTATTTGCCTATATACAAGAAGGGATAATTAAATGCCATCTGATCACATGTTCTCATGAAGGGTTATGCTTAAATGCCATCTGATCTCATATTCCCATCATAGAGGACAGGTACAGTATGACAATGACCAGATATTAGCACTAGCATTAGATCGCTAGCATTAGCAAGTTAGCATTAGCATTCAAACATTAACATTACTGTATTAGCCTATATACAAGAAGGGTTAATTAAATGCCATCTGATCTCATATTCTCATGAAGGGTTATGCTTAAATGCCATCTGATGTCTTATTCTCATCATAGAGGACACTTACAGTATGACAATGAGCAGATATTAGCACGAGCATTAGATCGCTAGCATTAGCATGTTAGCATGAATATTCATACATTAACATTACTGTATTTGCCTATATACAAGAAGGGTTAATTAAATGCCATCTGATCTCATGTTCTCATGAAGGGTTATGCTTATATGCCATCTGATCTCATATTCCCATCATAGAGGACAAGTTCAGTATGACAATGACCAGATATTAGCACTAGCATTAGATTGCTAGCATTAGCAAGTTAGCATTATCATTCAAACATTAATATTACTGTATTTGCCTATAAACCTGAAGGGATAATTAAATGCCATCTGATCTCATGTTCTCATGAAGGGTTATGTTTAAATGCCATCTGATCTCATATTCCCATCACAGAGGACACGTGCAGTATGACATTAACCAGATATCAGCACTTGTATTAGATTGCTAACATTAGCAAGTTAGCATTAGCAATCATTCATTAACATTACTGTATTTGCCTATATACAAGAAAGGTTAATTAAATGCCATCGGATCTCATGTTCTCATGAAGGGTTATGCTTAAATGCAATCTGATCTCATATTCCCATCATAGAGGACACGTACAGTATGACAATGACCAGATATTAGCACTAGCATTAGATCGCTAGAATTAGCAAGTTAGCATTAGCATTCAAACATTCCCATTACTGTATTTGCATATATACAAAAAGGGTAAAGCTTTATTGCCATCTGATCTCATATTCCCCTCATAGAGGACACGTACAGTATGACAATGACCAGATATTAGCACTAGCATTCGATCACAAGCATAAGCAAGTAAACATTAGCATTAAAAAATTAAAATTACTGTATTTGCAAACATACAAAAAGGGTTAAGCTTTATTGCCATCTGATCTCATATTCTCATCAGAGAGTACACGTACAGTATAACAATGACCAGATATTAGCCATAGCATTATACCGCTAGCATTAGCTAGTTAGCATTAGCATTCAAACATTAACATTACTGTATTTGCCTAAAAACAAGAATGGATAGGCATAAATGCCATCTGATCTCATATTCTCATGATGGGTTATGCTTAAATGTCATCTGATGTCTTATTCTCATCATAGAGGACACTTACAATAAAACAATGAGCAGAAATTAGCACTAGCATTAGATCGCTAGCATTAGCAAGTTAGCATTAGCATTCAAACATTAATATTACTGTATTTGCCTATATACAAGAAGGGACAATTAAATGCCATCTGATCACATGTTCTCATGAAGGGTTATGCTTAAATGCCATCTGATGTCATATTCCCATCATAGAGGACAAGTACAGTATGACAATGACCAGATATTAGCACTAGCATTAGATCGCAAGCATTAGCAAGTTAGCATTAGCATTCAAACATTAACATTACTGTATTAGCCTATATTCAATAAGGGTTAATTAAATGCCATCTGTTCTCATATTCTCATGAAGGGTTATGCTTAAATGCCATCTGATGTCTTATTCTCATCATAGAGGACACTTACAGTATGACAATGAGCAGACATTAGCACGAGCATTAGATCGCTAGCATTAGCAAGTTAGCATGAACATTCATACATTAACATTACTGTATTTGCCTATATACAAGAAGGGTTAATTAAATGCCATCTGATCTCATGTTCACATGAAGGGTTATGCTAATAATGCCATTTGATCTCATATTCCAATCATAGAGGACACTTACAGTATGACAATAACCAGATATTAGCACTAGCATTAGATTGCTAGCATTAGCAGGTTAGCATTAGCATTCAAACATTAATATTACTGTATTTGCAGATATACAAGAATGTATACGAATAAATGCCTTCTGTTCTCATTTTCTAATGAAGGGTCATGCTTCAATGTCATCTGATGTCTAACTCTCATCATAGAGGATATTTACAGTATAATAATAAGCAGATATTCGCACTAGCATTAGATCGCTAGCATTAGCAAATTAGCATTATCATTCAAACTTTAACATTACTGTATTAGCCTATATACAAGAAGGGATAATTAAATGCCATCTGATCTGATATTCTCATGAAGGGCTATGCTTAAATGCCATCTGATCTCATATTACCATCAGAGACGACACGTACAGTTTAACCATGAGCATATATGAGCACTAGCATTAGATTGCTAGCATTCACAATTTAGCATTAGCATTCAAACATTAACATTACTGTATTTGCCTATATACAAGAAGGGATAATTAAATGCCATCTGATCTCATGTTCTCATGAAGGGTTATGCTTAAATGCCATCTGATCTCATATTCCCATCATTGAGGACACGTACAGTATTACAATGACCAGATAATAGCACTAGCATTAGATCGCTAGCATTAGCAAGTTAGCATGAGCATTCAAACATTTACATTACTGTATTTGGCTATATACAAGAATGGATGAGATTAAATGTCATCTGATCTCATATTCTCATGAAGAGTTATTTAATTGCCATCTGATCTCTTATTCTCATCATAGAGGACACTTACAGTATTGCAATGAGCAGATATTAGCACAAGCATTAGATCTTTAGCATTAGCAAGTTAGCATTAGCATTCAAACATTAACATTACTGTATTTGAAGGGTTAATAAAGCCAATCTCATATTCTTAAGGGTTCTTTATTGCCATTTGATCTCATATTCGCATCAGAGAGGACACTTACAGTATAACAATGACAAGATATTAGCACTAGCATTAGATTGCTAGCATTAGCAAGTTAGCATTAGCATTCAAACATTATCATTACTGGATTTGCCTATATACAAGAATGGATAAGCTTTAATGCCATCTGATCTCATATTTTCATGAAGGGTTATGCTTAAATGCCATCTGATGTCTTATTCTCATCATAGAGGACACTTACAGTATTGCAATGAGCAGATATTAGCACAAGCATTAGATCTTTAGCATTAGCAGTTTAGCATTAGCATTCAAACATTAACATGACTGTATTTGCCTATATACAAGAAGGGTTAATTAAAAGCCATCTGATCTCATATTCTCTTGAAGGGTTATGCTTTAAATGCCATCTGATGTCATATTCTCATCATAGAGGACACTTACAGTATAACAATGAGCAGATATTAGCACTAGCATTAGATTGCTAGCATTAGCAAGTTAGCATTAGCATTCAAACATTAACATTACTGGATTTGCCTATATACAAGAATGGATAATTAAATGCCTTCTGATCTCATATTCTCTTAAATGGGTTATACTTAAATGAGATCTGATGTCTTATTCTCATCATGGAGGACACCTACAGTAAAACATTGAGCAGATATTAGCACTAACATTATATCGCTAGCATTAGCAGTTTAGCATTAGCATTCAAACATGAACATGACTGTATTTGCCTTTATACAAGAATGGATAAGCATAAATGCCATCTGATCTCATATTCTCATGCAGGGTTATGCTTAAATGCCATCTGATGTCTTATTCTCATCATAGAGGACACTTACAGTATAACAATGAACAGATATTAGCACTAGCATTAGATCGCTAGCATTAGCAAGTTAGCATGAGCATTCAAACATTAACAATACTGTATTTGCCTATATACAAGAAGGGTTAATTAAAAGCCATCTGTTCTCATATTCTCATGCAGGGTCATGCTTAAATACCATCTGATGTTTTATTCTCATCATTGAGGACACTTACAGTATAACAATGAACAGATATTAGCACAATTATTAGATCGCTAGGATTAGCATGTTAGCATTAGCATTCAAACAGTAACAATACTGTATTTGCCTATATACAAGAAGGGTTAATTAAAAGACATCTGATCTCATATTCTCATGAAGGGTTATGCTTAAATGCCATCTGATGTCTTATTCTCATCATAGAGGACACTTACAGTATAACAATGAGCAGATATTAGCACTAGCATTAGATCGCTAGCATTAGCAAGTTAGCATTAGCAATCAAACATTAACATGACTGTATTTGAATATATACAAGAATGGATAAGATTAAATGACATCTGATCTCATATTCTCATGAAGAGTTGTTTAAATGCCATCTGATCTCTTATTCTCATCATAGAGGACACTTACAGTTTAACAATGAGCAGATATTAGCACTAGCATTAGCATTAGATTAGCATTAGCATTAGCAACATTACTGTATTAGCTATTTAAACATTAAAATTAAATGCCATTTGAATATGTTCTCATGAAGGGTTATCTTTAATGCCATTTGATGTCTTATTCTCATCATAGAGAACACTTACAGTATAACAATGAGCAAGATATTAGCACTAGCATTGATCGCTAGCATTAGCAAGTGAGCATTAGCATTCAAACATTAACATTACTGGATTTGCCTATATAGAAGAATGGATAAGATTTAATGAAATCTGATCTCATATTTTCATGAAGGGTTGTTTAAATGCCATCTGATGTCTTATTCTCATCATAGAGGACACTTACAGTTTAACAATGAGCAGATATCAGCACAAGCATTAGATCTTTAGCATTAGCAAGTTAGCATTAGCATTTAAACATTAACATTACTGTATTTGAATATATAGAAGCTTTAATTAAAAGCCATCTGATTCGTATTCTCATGAAGGGATCTTAAATGCCATCTGATCACATATTCGCATCAGAGAGGACACTTACAGTATAACAATGACCAGATATTAGCACTAGCATTAGATTGCTAGCTTTAGCAAATTAGCATTAGCATTCAAACATTAACATTACTGGATTTGCCTATATACAAGAATGGATAAGCTTTAATGAAATCTGATCTCATATTTTCATGATGGGTTATACTTAAATGCCATCTGATGTCTTATTCTCATCATAGAGGACACTTACAGTATAACAATGAACAGATATTAGCACTAGCATTAGATCTTTAGCATTAGCAAGTTAGCATTAGCATTCAAACATTAACATTACTGTATTTGCCTATATACAAGAAGGGTTAATTAAAAGCCATCTGATCTCATATTCTCATGAAGGGTAATGCTTAAATGCCATCTGATTTCTTATTCTCATCAGAGAGGACACTTTCAGTATAACAATGACCAGATATTAGCACTAGCATTAGATTGCTAGCATTAGCAAATTAGCATTAGCATTCAAACATTAACATTACTGTATTTGAATATATACAAGAATGGATTAATTAAATGACATCTGATCTCATATTCTCATGATGGGTTATACTTAAATGCCATCTGATGTCTTATTCTCATCATAGAGGACACTTACAGTATAACAATGAACAGATATTAGCACTAGCATTAGATCGCTAGCATTAGCAAGTTAGCATTAGCATTCAAACATTAACATTACTGTATTTGCCTATATACAAGAATGGATAATTAAATGCCATCTGATCTCATATATTCTCATGAAGGGTTATACTTAAATGCCATCTGATTTCTTATTCTCATCATAAGGACACTTTCAGAATAACAATGACCAGATATTAGCACTAGCATTAGATCGCTAGCATTAGCAAGTTTGCATTAGCAATTCAAACATTAACATTACTGTATTTGAATATATACAAGAATTAAATGTGAATTCATAAAATGCTTTTAAATCTGATCTCATATTCATCATGAATGGGATATAGCACTAGCATTAAATGCCATCTGATTCTTATTCAAACATTAACATTACTGGACACTATATACAAGAGTGGATAGCTTTTTAATGCCAATGATCAGATATTCTCATAAAGGGTTATATTAAATGACATCTGATGTCTTATTCTCATTAGAGAAGTTAGAAAACAATGAGCAGATATTTGCAAACATTAACTAGAATTACTGTATTAGCATTCAAACATTAACATTATTTGCCTATTAAAAAAAGGGTTAATTAAAAGCCATCTGATCTCATATTCTCATGAAGGGTTATGCTTAAATGCCATCTGATCTCATATTCCCATCATAGAGGACACTTACAGTATAACAATGAGCAGATATTAGCACTAGCATTAGATCGCTAGCATTAGCAAGTTAGCATTAGCATTCAAACATTAACATTACTGTATTTGCCTATATACAAGAATGGATAATTAAAATGCCATCTGATCTCATATTCTCATGAAGGGTTATGCTTAAATGCCATCTGATGTCTTATTCTCATCATAGAGGACACTTACAGTATAACAATGAGCAGATATTAGCACTAGCATTAGATCGCTAGCATTAGCAAGTTAGCATTAGCATTCAAACATTAACATTACTGTATTTGCCTATATACAAGAAGGGTTAATTAAATGCCATTTGATCTCATGTTATGAAGGGTCATGCTTAAATGCCATCTGATGTCTTATTCTCATCATTGAGGACACTTCTGATCAATCATATTCTCATGAAGGGTTATCGCTAGCATTAAATAGCATCTGATTCAAACATTAACAATACTGTATTTTGAATATCAAGAAGGGATTAAAAGCCATCTGATTATTCTCATGAAGGTTTATAACTATACAATGACCAGATATTAGCACTAGCATTAGATCGCTAGCATTAGCAAGTTAGCATTAGCATTCAAACATTAACATTACTGTATTTGCTATATACAAGAATGGATAAGCTTAAATGCCATCTGATCTCATATTCTCATGAAGGGTTATGCTTAAATGCCATCTGATGTCTTATTCTCATCATAGAGACACTTACAGTATAACAATGAACAGATATTAGCACTAGCATTAGATCGCTAGCATTAGCAAGTTAGCATTAGCATTCAAACATTAACATTACTGTATTTGCCTATATACAAGAGGGGATAATTAAATGCCATCTGATCTCATATTCTCATGAAGGGTTATGCTTAAATGCCATCTGATGTCTTATTCTCATCATAGGACACTTACAGTATAACAATGAACAGATATTAGCACTAGCATTAGATCGCTAGAATTAGCATGTTAGCATTAGCATTCAAACATTAACATTACTGTATTTTGCCTATATACAAGAAGGGTTAATTAAAAAAGCCATCTGATCTCATATTCTCATGAAGGGTTATGCTTAAATGCCATCTGATCTCTTATTCTCATCATAGAGGACACTTACAGTATAACAATGACCAGATATTAGCACTAGCATTAGATCGCTAGCATTAGCAAGTTAGCATTAGCATTCAAACATTAACATTACTGTATTTGAATATATACAAGAATGGATAAGCTTAAATGCCATCTGATCTCATATTTTCATGAAGGGTTATGCTTAAATGCCATCTGATGTCTTATTCTCATCATAGAGGACACTTACAGTATAACAATGACCAGATATTAGCACTAGCATTAGATCGCTAGCATTAGCAAGTTAGCATTAGCATTCAAACATTAACATTACTGTATTTGAATATATACAAGAAGGGTTAATTAAATGCCATCTGATCTCATATTCTCATGAAGGGTTATGCTTAAATGCCATCTGATGTCTTATTCTCATCATAGAGGACACTTACAGTATAACAATGAACAGATATTAGCACTAGCATTAGATCGCTAGCATTAGCAAGTTAGCATTAGCATTCAAACATTAACATTACTGTATTTGCCTATATACAAGAATGGAAGGGTTAATTAAAAGCCATCTGATCTCATATTCTCATGAAGGGTTATGCTTAAATGCCATCTGATGTCTTATTCTCATCATAATGGACACTTACAGTATAACAATGAGCAGATATTAGCACTAGCATTAGATCGCTAGCATTAGCAAGTTAGCATTAGCATTCAAACATTAACATACTGTATTTGAATATATACAAGAAGGGTTAATTAAATGCCATCTGATCTCATATTCTCATGAAGGGTTATGTTTAAATGCCATCTGATCTCTTATTCTCATCATAGAGGACACTTACAGTATAACAATGAGCAGATATTAGCACTAGCATTAGATCGCTAGCATTAGCAAGTTAGCATTAGCATTCAAACATTAACATTACTGTATTGAATATATACAAGAATGGATAATTAAATGCCATCTGATCTCATATTCTCATGAAGGGTTATGCTTAAATGCCATCTGATGTCTTATTCTCATCATAGAGGACACTACACATAACAATAACAGATATTAGAGCAGCTATATTAGCATTAGCATTCAAACATTAGCATTAGATACAACAATGGCTAGTATTGCCATCTGAATTTAGCATTAAAATGCCATCATTCAAACATTAGAGGACACGTACAGTATTTGCCAGATATACACTAGCAGGGATCGCTAGCATTAGCAAAATTAGCATTCAAACTTATCTCATATATTTCTCATGAAGGGTTAATGCCATCTGATCTCATAATGCCATAAATGCCATGTCTTATTCTCATCATAGAGGACACTTACAGTATAACAATGAGCAGATATTAGCACTAGCATTAGATCGCTAGCATTAGCAAGTTAGCATTAGCATTCAAACATTAACATTACTGTATTTGCCTATATACAAGAAGGGTTAATTAAATGCCATCTGATCTCATATTCTCATGAAGGGTTATGCTTAAATGCCATCTGATGTCATATTCTCATCATAGAGGACACTTACAGTATAACAATGAGCAGATATTAGCACTAGCATTAGATCGCTAGCATTAGCAAGTTAGCATTAGCATTCAAACATTAACATTACTGTATTTGCCTTATATACAAGAATGGATTAATTAAATGCCATCTGATCTCATATTCTCATGAAGGGTTATGCTTAAATGCCATCTGATGTCTTATTCTCATCATAGAGGACACTTACAGTATAACAATGAGCAGATATTAGCACTAGCATTAGATCGCTAGCATTAGCAAGTTAGCATTAGCATTCAAACATTAGAATTACTGTATTTGCCTTTATACATGAATGGATAATTAAATGCCATCTGATCTCATATTCTCATGAAGGGTTATGCTTAAATGCCATCTGATGTCTTATTCTCATCATAGAGGACACTTACAGTATAACAATGAACAGATATTAGCACTAGCATTAGATGCTAGCATTAGCAAGTTAGCATTAGCATTCAAACATTAAAATTACTGTATTTGCCTTATATACATGAAGGGTTAATTAAAAGCCATCTGATCTCATATTCTCATGAAGGGTTATGCTTAAATGCCATCTGATCTCTTATTCTCATCATAGAGGACACTTACAGTATAACAATGAACAGATATTAGCACTAGCATTAGATTTTAGCATTAGCAAGTTAGCATTAGCATTCAAACATTAAAAATACTGTATTTGCCTATATACAAGAATGGTTAATTAAAAGCCATCTGATCTCATATTCTCATGAAGGGTTATGCTTAAATGCCATCTGATCTCTTATTCTCATCATAGAGGACACTTACAGTATAACAATGAACAGATATTAGCACTAGCATTAGATCGCTAGCATTAGCAAGTTAGCATTAGCATTCAAACATTAACATTACTGTATTTGCCTATATACAAGAAGGGTTAATTAAATGCCATCTGATCTCATATTCTCATGAAGGGACATGTTAAAATGCCATCTGATCTCTTATTCTCATCATAGAGGACACTTACAGTATAACAATGACCAGATATTAGCACTAGCATTAGATCATTAGCATTAGCAAGTTAGCATTAGCATTCAAACATTAACATTACTGTATTTGCCTATATACAAGAATGGTTAATTAAATGACATCTGATCTCATATTCTCATGAAGGGTTATGCTTAAATGCCATCTGATCTCTTATTCTCATCATAGAGGACACTTACAGTATAACAATGAGCAGATATTAGCACTAGCATTAGATCGCTAGCATTAGCAAGTTAGCATTAGCATTCAAACATTAACATTACTGTATTTGCCTTTATATACAACAATGGATAAGCATAAAATGCCATCTGATCTCATATTCTCATTCAAGTTATGCTTAAATGCCATCTGATGTCTTATTCTCATCATAGAGGACACTTACAGTATAACAATGAACAGATATTAGCACTAGCATTAGATCGCTAGCATTAGCAAGCATTAGCATTAGCATTCAAACATTAACATTACTGTATTTGCCTATATACAAGAAGGGTTAATTAAAAGCCATCTGATCTCATATTCTCATGAAGGGTTATGCTTAAATGCCATCTGATCTCTTATTCTCATCATAGAGGACACTTACAGTATAACAATGACCAGATATTAGCACTAGCATTAGATCGCTAGCATTAGCAAGTTAGCATTAGCATTCAAACATTTAACATTACTGTATTTGAATATACAGTATAACAATGACCAGATTTAATTAGCAAATGACATCTGATCTTGCATTCTCATTAACAAGGCTATATACAAGAAGGGTTAATTAAAATGCCATCTGATCTCATATTTCTCATGAAATGCTTAAATGCCATCTGATCTCTTATTCTCATCATAGAGGACACTTACAGTATAACAATGAACAGATATTAGCACTAGCATTAGATCGCTAGAATTAGCAAGTTAGCATTAGCATTCAAACATTAACATTACTGTATTTGCCTATATACAAGAAGGGTTAATTAAAATGCCATCTGATCTCATATTCTCATGAAGGTTATGCTTAAATGCCATCTGATGTCTTATTCTCATCATAGAGGACACTTACAGTATAACAATGAGCAGATATTAGCACAAGCATTAGATCGCTAGCATTAGCAAGTTAGCATTAGCATTCAAACATTAACATTACTGTATTTGCCTATATACAAGAAGGGTTAATTAAAAGCCATCTGATCTCATATTCTCAAGAAGGGTTATGCTTAAATGCCATCTGATGTCTTATTCTCATCATAGAGGACACTTACAGTATAACAATGAGCAGATATTAGCACTAGCATTAGATCGCTAGCATTAGCAAGTTAGCATTAGCATTCAAACATTAACATTACTGTATTTGAATATATACAACAAGGGTTAATTAAATGACATCTGATCTCATATTCTCATGAAGGGTTATGCTTAAATGCCATCTGATCTCTTATTCCCATCATAGAGGACACTTACAGTATAACAATGACCAGATATTAGCACTAGCATTAGATCGCTAGCATTAGAAAAGTTAGCATTAGCATTCAAACATTAACATTACTGTATTTGCCTATATACAAGAATGGATAAGCTTAAATGACATCTGATCTCATATTCTCATGAAGGGTTATGCTTAAATGCCATCTGATGTCTTATTCTCATCATAGAGGACACTTACAGTATAACAATGAGCAGATATTAGCACAAGCATTAGATTGCTAGCATTAGCAAGTTAGCATTAGCATTCAAACATTAACATTACTGTATTTGCCTATATACAAGAAGGGTTAATTAAATGCCATCTGATCTCATATTCTCATGAAGGGTTATGCTTAAATGCCATCTGATGTCATATTCCCATCATAGAGGACACTTACAGTATAACAATGAGCAGATATTAGCACTAGCATTAGATCGCTAGCATTAGCAAGTTAGCATTAGCATTCAAACATTAACATTACTGTATTTGCCAATATACAAGAATGTATAATTAAATGCCATCTGATCTCATATTCTCATGAAGGGTTATGCTTAAATGCCATCTGATGTCTTATTCTCATCATAGAGGACACTTACAGTATAACAATGACCAGATATTAGCACTAGCATTAGATTGCTAGCATTAGGAGGTTAGCATTAGCATTCAAACATTAACATTACTGTATTTGCCTTTATACAACAAGGGATAATTAAATGCCATCTGATCTCATATTCTCATGAAGGGTTATGCTTAAATGCCATCTGATCTCTTATTCCCATCATAGAGGACACTTACAGTATAACAATGAACAGATATTAGCACTAGCATTAGATCGCTAGCATTAGCAAGTTAGCATTAGCATTCAAACATTAAAATTACTGTATTTGCCTTTATACAAGAAGGGTTAATTAAATGCCATCTGATCTCATATTCTCATGAAGGGTTATGCTAAAATGCCATCTGATCTCTTATTCTCATCATAAAGGACACTTACAGTATAACAATGACCAGATATTAGCACTAGCATTAGATCGCTAGCATTAGCAAGTTAGCATTAGCATTCAAACATTAACATTACTGTATTTGCCTATATACAAGAAGGGTTAATTAAAAGCCATCTGATCTCATATTCTCATGAAGGGTTATGCTTAAATGCCATCTGATCTCTTATTCCCATCAGAGAGGACACTTACAGTATAACACATTGAGCAGATATTAGCACTAGCATTAGATCGCTAGCATTAGCAAGTTAGCATTAGCATTCAAACATTAACATTACTGTATTTGCCAATATACAAGAATGGATAATTAAATGCCATCTGATCTCATATTCTCATGAAGGGTTATGCTTAAATGCCATCTGATGTCTTATTCTCATCATAGAGGACACATTACAGTATAACAATGAACAGATATTAGCACTAGCATTAGATCGCTAGCATTAGCAAGTTAGCATTAGCATTCAAACATTAACAATACTGTATTTGCCTTTTATACAAGAAGGATTAATTAAATGCCATCTGATCTCATATTCTCATGAAGGGTTATGCTTAAATGCCATCTGATGTCTTATTCTCATCATAGAGGACACTTACAGTATAACAATGAACAGATATTAGCACTAGCATTAGATCGCTAGCATTAGCAAGTTAGCATTAGCATTCAAACATTAACAATACTGTATTTGCCTATATACAAGAAGGGTTAATTAAATGCCATCTGATCTCATATTCTCATGAAGGGTTATGCTTAAATGCCATCTGATCTCTTATTCTCATCATAGAGGACACTTACAGTATAACAATGACCAGATATTAGCACTAGCATTAGATCGCTAGCATTAGCAAGTTAGCATTAGCATTCAAACATTAACATTACTGTATTTGCCTATATACAAGAAGGGATAATTAAATGCCATCTGATCTCATATTCTCATGAAGGGTTATGCTTTAAATGCCATCTGATCTCTTATTCTCATCATAGAGGACACTTACAGTATAACAATGAGCAGATATTAGCACTAGCATTAGATCGCTAGCATTAGCAAGTTAGCATTAGCATTCAAACATTAACATTACTGTATTTGCCTATATACAAGAATGGATAATTAAATGCCATCTGATCTCATATTCTCATGAAGGGTTATGCTTAAATGCCATCTGATGTCTTATTCTCATCATAGAGGACACTTACAGTATAACAATGAACAGATATTAGCACTAGCATTAGATCGCTAGCATTAGCAAGTTAGCATTAGCATTCAAACATTAACATTACTGTATTTGCCTATATACAAGAAGGGTTAATTAAATGCCATCTGATCTCATATTCTCATGCAGGGTTATGCTTAATTGCCATCTGATCTCATATTCCCATCATAGAGGACACTTACAGTATAAAATGAGCAGATATTAGCACTAGCATTAGATTGCTAGCATTAGCAAGTTAGCATTAGCATTCAAACATTAACATTACTGTATTTGCCTATATACAAGAAAGGGTTAATTAAATGCCATCTGATCTCATATTCTCATGAAGGTTATGTTTAAATGCCATCTGATCTCTTATTCTCATCATAGAGGACACTTACAGTATAACAATGACCAGATATTAGCACTAGCATTAGATCGCTAGCATTAGCAAGTTAGCATTAGCATTCAAACATTAACATTACTGTATTTGCCTATATACAAGAAGGGTTAATTAAATGCCATCTGATCTCATATTCTCATGAAGTGTTATGTTTAAATGCCATCTGATCTCTTATTCTCATCATAGAGGACACTTACAGTATAACAATGACCAGATATTAGCACTAGCATTAGATCGCTAGCATTAGCAAGTTAGCATTAGCATTCAAACATTAACATTACTGTATTTGAATATATACAAGAATGGATAAATTAAATGACATCTGATCTCCCATATTCTCATAAAGGGTTATACTTAAATGCCATCTGATGTCTTATTCTCATCATAGAGGACACTTACAGTATAACAATGAGCAGATATTAGCACAAGCATTAGATCGCTAGCATTAGCAAGTTAGCATTAGCATTCAAACATTAACATTACTGTATTTGCCTATATACAAGAATGGATAATTAAATGCCATCTGATCTCATATTCTCATGAAGGGTTATGCTTAAATGATATCTGATGTCTTATTCTCATCATAGAGGACACTTACAGTATAACAATGAGCAGATATTAGCACTAGCATTAGATCGCTAGCATTAGCAAGTTAGCATTAGCATTCAAACATTAACATTACTGTATTTGCCTATATACAAGAAGGGTTAATTAAAAGCCATCTGATCTCATATTCTCATGAAGGGTTATGCTTAAATGCCATCTGATGTCTTATTCTCATCATAGAGGACACTTACAGTATAACAATGAGCAGATATTAGCACTAGCATTAGATCGCTAGCATTAGCAAGTTAGCATTAGCATTCAAACATTAACATTACTGTATTTGCCTATATACAAGAATGTATAATTAAATGCCATCTGATCTCATATTCTCATGAAGGGTTATGCTTAAATGCCATCTGATGTCTTATTCTCATCATAGAGGACACTTTACAGTATAACAATGAACAGATATTAGCACTAGCATTAGATCGCTAGCATTAGCAAGTTAGCATTAGCATTCAAACATTAACATTACTGTATTTGCCTTTTTATACAACAAGGGATAAGCATAAATGCCATCTGATCTCATATTCTCATGAAGGGTTTTGTTTAAATGCCATCTGATGTCTTATTCTCATCATAGAGGACACTTCCAGTATAACAATGAACATATATTAGCACTAGCATTAGATCGCTAGCATTAGCAAGTTAGCATTAGCATTCAAACATTAAAAATACTGTATTTGCCTTTATACATGAAGGGTTAATTAAAACCCATCTGATCTCATATTCTCATGAAGGGTTATGCTAAAATGCCATCTGATCTCTTATTCTCATCATGAGGGACACTTACAGTATAACAATGACCAGATATTAGCACTAGCATTAGATCGCTATCATTAGCAAGTTAGCATTGGCATTCAAACATTAACATTACTGTATTTGCCTATATACAAGAAGGGTTAATTAAAAGCCATCTGATCTCATATTCTCATGAAGGGTTATGCTTAAATGCCATCTGATCACATATTCCCATCATAGAGGACACTTACAGTATAACAATGAGCAGATATTAGCACTAGCATTATATCGCTAGCATTAGCAGGTTAGCATTAGCATTCAAACATTAACATTACTGTATTTGCCTTTATACAACAATGGATAAGCATAATTGCCATCTGATCTCATATTCTCATGCAGGGTTATGCTTAAATGTAATCTATTGTCTTATTTACATCATAGAGGACACTTACAGTATAACAATTAACAGATATTAGCATGAGCATTAGATCGCTAGCATTAGCAAGTTAGCATTAGCATTCAAACATTAAAAATACTGTATTTGCCTTTATACATGAAGGGTTAATTAAAAGCAATCTGATCTCATATTCTCATGAAGGGTTATGCTAAAATGCCATCTGATCTCTTATTCTCATCATTGAGGACACTTACAGTATAACAATGAACAGATATTAGCACAGCATTAGATCGCTAGGATTAGCATGTTAGCATTAGCATTCAAACATTAACAATACTGTATTTGCCTATATACAAGAAGGGTTAATTAAAAGCCATCTGATCTCATAGTCTCATGAAGGTTTATGCTTAAATGCCATCTGATCTCTTATTCTCATCATAAAGGACACTTACAGTATAACAATGACCAGATATTAGCACTAGCATTAGATCGCTAGCATTAGCAAGTTAGCATTAGCATTCAAACATTAACATTACTGTATTTGCCTATATACAAGAAGGGTTAATTAAATGACATCTGATCTCATATTCTCATGAAGAGTTATGTTTAAATGCCATCTGATCTCTTATTCTCATCATAGAGGACACTTGCAGTTTAACAATGACCAGATATTAGCACTAGCATTATATCGCTAGCATTAGCAAGTTAGCATTAGCATTCAAACATTAACATTACTGTATTTGCCTATATACAAGAATGGATAATTAAATGCCATCTGATCTCATATTTTCATGAAGGGTTATACTTAAATGCCATCTGATGTCTTATTCTCATCATAGAGGAAACTTACAGTATAACAATGAGCAGATATTAGCACTAGCATTAGATCTTAGCATTAGCAAGTTAGTATTATGATTCAAACATTAACATTACTGTATTTGCCTATATACAAGAAGGGTTAATTAAATGCCATCTGATCTCATATTCTCATGAAGGGTTAAGCTTAAATGCCATCTGATCACATATTCCCATCAGAGATGACACTTACAGTATAACATTGAGCAGATATTAGCATTAGCATTAGATCGCTAGCATTAGCAAGTTAGCATTAGCAATCAAACATTAACATGACTGTATTTGAATATATACAAGAAGGGTTAATTAAATGACATCTGATCTCATATTCTCATGAAGAGTTATGTTTAAATGCCATCTGATCTCTTATTCTCATCATAGAGGACACTTGCAGTTTAACAATGAGCAGATATGAGCACTAGCATTAGATCGCTATCATTCACAATTTAGCATTAGCATTCAAACATTAACATTACTGTATTTGCCTATATACAAGAAGGGATAATTAAATGCCATCTGATCTCATGTTCTCATGAAGGGTTATGCTTAAATGCCATCTGATGTCTTATTCTCATCATAGAGAACACTTACAGTATGACAATGAACAGATATTAGCACTAGCATTAGATCGCTAGCATTAGCAAGTTAGCATTAGCATTTAAACATTAAAATTACTGTATTTGAATATATAGAAGTTGGGTTAATCTTTATTGCCATTAGATCTCATATTTCATCATAAGAGTCATCTGACTTACAGTATAACAATGACAAGATATTAGCACTAGCATTGTATCGCTAGCATTAGCAAGTGAGCATTAGCATTCAAACATTAACATTACTGGATTTGCCTATATACAAGAATGGATAAGCTTAAATGCCATCTGATCTCATATTTTCATGAAGGGTTATGCTTAAATGCCATCTGATGTCTTATTCTCATCATAGAGGACACTTACAGTTTTGCAATGAGCAGATATTAGCACAAGCATGAGATCTTTAGCATTAGCAAGTTAGCATTAGCATTCAAACATTAACATTACTGTATTTGCCTATATACAAGAAGCGTTAATTAAAAGCCATCTGATCTCATATTCTCATGAAGGGTTATGCTTAAATGCCATCTGATCACATATTCGCATCAAAGAGGACACTTACAGTATAACAATGACCAGATATTAGCACTAGCATTAGATTGCTAGCTTTAGCAAGTTAGCATTAGCATTCAAACATTATCATTACTGGATTTGCCTATGTACAAGAATGGATAAGCTTTAACCGCATCTGATCTCATATTCTCATGATGGGTTATACTTAAATGCCATCTGATGTCTTATTCTCATCATAGAGGACACTTACAGTATAACAATGAACAGATATTAGCATGAGCATTAGATCGCTAGCATTAGCAAGTTAGCATTAGCATTCAAACATTAAAAATACTGTATTTGCCTTTATACATGAAGGTTAATTAAAAGCAATCTGATCTCATATTCTCATGAAGGGTTATGCTAAAATGCCATCTGATCTCTTATTCTCATCATTGAGGACACTTACAGTATAACAATGAACAGATATTAGCATAAGCATTAGATTGCTAGGATTAGCATGTTAGCATTAGCATTCAAACATTAACAATACTGTATTTGCCTATATACAAGAAGGGTTAATTAAAAGCCATCTGATCTCATAGTCTCATGAAAGTTTATGCTTAAATGCCATCTGATCTCTTATTCTCATCATAAAGGACACTTTCAGTATAACAATGACCAGATATTAGCACTAGCATTAGATCGCTAGCATTAGCAAGTTAGCATTAGCAATCAAACATTAACATTACTGTATTTGAATATATACAAGAAGGGTTAATTAGATGACATCTGATCTCATATTCTCATGAAGAGTTATGTTTAAATGCCATCTGATCTCTTATTCTCATCATAGAGGACACGTGCAGTTTAACAATGACCAGATATTAGCACTAGCATTATATCGCTAGCATTAGCAAGTGAGCATTAGCATTCAAACATTAACATTACTGGATTTGCCTATATACAAGAATGGATAAGCTTTAATGCAATCTGATCTCATATTTTCATGAAGGGTTATACTTAAATGCCGTCTGATGTCTTATTCTCATCATAGATTAAACTTACAGTATAACAATTAGCAGATATTAGCACAAGCATTAGATCTTTAGCATTAGCAAGTTAGTATTATGATTCAAACATTAACATTACTGTATTTGCCTATATACAAGAAGGGTTAATTAAAAGCCATCTGATCTCATATTCTCATGAAGGGTTAAGCTTAAATGCTATCTGATCACATATTCCCATCAGAGAGGACACTTACAGTATAACATTGAGCAGATATTAGCTTTAGCATTAGATCGCTAGCATTAGCAAGTTAGCATTAGCAATCAAACATTAACATAACTGTATTTGAATATATACAAGAAGGGTTAATTAAATGACATCTGATCTCATATTCTCATGAAGAGTTATGTTTAAATGCCATCTGATCTCTTATTCTCATCATAGAGGACACTTGCAGTTTAACAATGAGCAGATATGAGCACTACCATTAGATCGCTATCATTCACAATTTAGCATTAGCATTCAAACATTAACATTACTGTATTTGCCTATATACAAGAAGGGATAATTAAATGCCATCTGATCTCATGTTCTCATGAAGGGTTATGCTTAAATGCCATCTGATGTCTTATTCTCATCATAGAGAACACTTACAGTATGACAATGAGCAGATATTAGCACTAGCATTAGATCGCTAGCATTAGCAAGTTAGCATTAGCATGCAGACATTTTCATTACTGTATTTGCCTATATACAAGAATGGATAAGATTAAATGCCATCTGATCTCATATTCTCATGAAGAGTTGTTTAATTGCCATCTGATCTCTTATTCTCATCATAGAGGACACTTACAGTTTAACAATGACCAGATATTAGCACTAGCATTAGATCGCTAGCATTAGCAAGTTAGAATTAGCATTTAAACATTAAAATTACTGTATTTGAATATATAGAAGTTGGGTTAAACTTTATTGCCATTAGATCTCATATTCTCATCATAGAGTACACGTACAGTATAACAATGACAAGATATTAGCACTAGCATTGTATCGCTAGCATTAGCAAGTGAGCATTAGCATTCAAACATTAACATTACTGGATTTGCCTATATACAAGAATGGATAAGCTTTAATGCCATCTGATCTCATATTTTCATGAAGGGTTATGCTTAAATGCCATCTGATGTCTTATTCTCATCATAGAGGACACTTACAGTATTGCAATGAGCAGATATTAGCACAAGCATTAGATCTTTAGCATTAGCAAGTTAGCATTAGCATTCAAACATTAACATTACTGTATTTGCATATATATTAGCGTTAATTAAAAAGCCATCTGATCTCATATTCTCATGAAGGGTTATAATTAAATGCCATCTGATCTCATATTCTCATCAGAGAGGGTTACATATAACAATGACCAGATATTAGCACTAGCATTAGATTGCTAGCTTTAGCAAGTTAGCATTAGCATTCAAACATTATCATTACTGGATTTGCCTATATACAAGAATGGACCAGATATTCTCATGACTTAAATGCCATTGATGTCTTATTCTCATCATAGAGGACACTTTATTGCAATGAGCAGATATTAGCACAAGCATTAGATCTTTCATTAGCAAGTTAGCATTAGCATTCAAACATTAACATTACTGTATTTGCCTATATACAAGAAAGGTTAATTAAAAGCCATCTGATCTCATATTCTCATGAAGGGTTATGCTTAAATGCCATCTGATCTCATATTCTCATCATAGAGGACACTTACAGTATAACAATGACCAGATATTAGCACTAGCATTAGATCGCTAGCATTAGCAAGTTAGCATTAGCATTCAAACATTAACATTACTGTATTTGCCTATATACAAGAAGGGTTAATTAAAAGCCATCTGATCTCATATTCTCATGAAGGGTAATGCTTAAATGCCATCTTATCTCATATTCCCATCATAGAGGACACTTACAGTACAACAATGACCAGATATTAGCACTAGCATTAGATCGCTAGCATTAGCAAGTTAGCATTAGCATTCAAACATTAACATTACTGGATTTGCCTATATACAAGAATGGATAAGCTTTAATGCCATCTGATCTCATATTCTCATAAAGGGTTATACATAAATGACATCTGATGTCTTATTCTCATCATAGAGGACACTTACAGTATAACAATGAGCAGATATTTGCACAAGCATTAGATCGCTAGAATTAGCAAGTTAGCATTAGCATTCAAACATTAACATTACTTTATTTGCCTATATACAAGAAGGGTTAATTAAAAGCCATCTGATCTCATATTCTCATGAAGGGTTATGCTTAAATGCCATCTGATCACATATTCCCATCAGAGAGGACACTTACAGTATAACATTGAGCAGATATTAGCACTAGCATTATATCGCTAGCATTAGCAGGTTAGCATTAGCATTCAAAAATTAACATTACTGTATTTGCCTTTATACAACAATGGATAAGCATAAATGCCTTCTGATCTCATATTCTCATGCAGCGTTATGCTAAAATGGCATCTGATGTCTTATTCTCTTCATAGAGGACACTTACAGTATAACTATGAACAGATAGTAGCACTAGCATTAGATCGCTAGCATTAGCAAGTTAGCATTAGCATTCAAACATTAACAATACTGTATTTGCCTAAATACAAGAAGGGTTAATTAAAAGCCATCTGATCTCATATTCTCATGCAGGGTCATGCTTAAATGACATCTGATGTCTTATTCTCATCATTGAGGACACTTACAGTATAACAATGAACAGATATTAGCACAAGCATTAGATCGCTAGGATTAGCATGTTAGCATTAGCATTCAAACATTAACAATACTGTATTTGCCTATATACAAGAAGGGTTAATTAAAAGCCATCTGATCTCATATTCTCATGAAGGTTTATGCTTAAATGCCATCTGATCTCTTATTCTCATCATAAAGGACACTTTCAGTATAACAATGACCAGATATTAGCACTAGCATTAGATCGCTAGCATTAGCAAGTTAGCATTAGCAATCAAACATTGACATTACTGTATTTGAATATATAGAAGTTGGGTTAATCTTTATTGCCATTTGATCTCATTTTCTAATCATAGAGTACATGTACAGTATAACAATGACCAGATATTAGCACTAGCATTATATCGCTAGCATTAGCAAGTGAGCATTAGCATTCAAACATTAACATTACTGGATTTGCCTATATACAAGAATGGATAAGCTTGAATGCCATCTGATCTCATATTTTCATGAAGGGTTATGCTTAAATGCCGTCTGATGTCTTATTCTCATCATAGAGGACACTTACAGTATAACAATGAACAGATATTAGCACTAGCATTAGATCGCTAGCATTAGCAAGTTAGCATTAGCATGCAGACATTATCATTACTGTATTTGCCTATATACAAGAATGGATAAGATTAAATGCAATCTGATGTCTTATTCTAATCATAGAGAACACTTACAGTATGACAATGAGCAGATATTAGCACTAGCATTAGATCGCTAGCATTAGCAAGTTAGCATTAGCATGCAGACATTATCATTACTGTATTTGCCTATATACAAGAATGGATAAGATTAAATGCCATCTGATCTCATATTCTCATGAAGCGTTGTTTAATTGCCATCTGATCTCTTATTCTCATCATAGAGGACACTTACAGTTTTACAATGACCAGATATTAGCACTAGCATTAGATCGCTAGCATTAGCAAGTTAGAATTAGCATTTAAACATTAAAATTACTGTATTTGAATATATAGAAGTTGGGTTAATCTTTATTGCCATTAGATCTCATATTCTCATCATAGAGTACACGTACAGTATAACAATGACAAGATATTAGCACTAGCATTGTATCGCTAGCATTAGCAAGTGAGCATTAGCATTCAAACATTAACATTACTGGATTTGCCTATATACAAGAATGGATAAGCTTTAATGCCATCTGATCTCATATTTTCATGAAGGGTTATGCTTAAATGCCATCTGATGTCTTATTCTCATCATAGAGGACACTTACAGTATTGCAATGAGCAGATATTAGCACAAGCATTAGATCTTTAGCATTAGCAAGTTAGCATTAGCATTCAAACATTAACATTACTGTATTTGCCTATATACAAGAAGCGTTAATTAAAAGCCATCTGATCTCATATTCTCATGAAGGGTTATGCTTAAATGCCATCTGATCACATATTCGCATCAGAGAGGACACTTACAGTATAACAATGACCAGATATTAGCACTAGCATTAGATTGCTAGCTTTAGCAAGTTAGCATTAGCATTCAAACATTATCATTACTGGATTTGCCTATATACAAGAATGGATAAGCTTTAATCGCATCTGATCTCATATTCTCATGATGGGTTATACTTAAATGCCATCTGATGTCTTATTCTCATCATAGAGGACACTTACAGTATAACAATGAACAGATATTAGCACTAGCATTAGATCGCTAGCATTAGCAAGTTAGCATTAGCATTCAAACATTAACATTACTGTATTTGCCTATATACAAGAAGGGTTAATTAAAAGCCATCTGATCTCATATTCTCATGAAGGGTAATGCTTAAATGCCATCTTATCTCATATTCCCATCATAGAGGACACTTACAGTACAACAATGACCAGATATTAGCACTAGCATTAGATCGCTAGCATTAGCAAGTTAGCATTAGCATTCAAACATTAACATTACTGGATTTGCCTATATACAAGAATGGATAAGCTTTAATGCCATCTGATCTCATATTCTCATAAAGGGTTATACTTAAATGACATCTGATGTCTTATTCTCATCATAGAGGACACTTACAGTATAACAATGAGCAGATATTTGCACAAGCATTAGATCGCTAGAATTAGCAAGTTAGCATTAGCATTCAAACATTAACATTACTTTATTTGCCTATATACAAGAAGGGTTAATTAAAAGCCATCTGATCTCATATTCTCATGAAGGGTTATGCTTAAATGCCATCTGATCACATATTCCCATCAGAGAGGACACTTACAGTATAACATTGAGCAGATATTAGCACTAGCATTATATCGCTAGCATTAGCAGGTTAGCATTAGCATTCAAAAATTAACATTACTGTATTTGCCTTTATACAACAATGGATAAGCATAAATGCCTTCTGATCTCATATTCTCATGCAGCGTTATGCTTAAATGGCATCTGATGTCTTATTCTCTTCATAGAGGACACTTACAGTATAAATATGAACAGATATTAGCACTAGCATTAGATCGCTAGCATTAGCAAGTTAGCATTAGCATTCAAACATTAACAATACTGTATTTGCCTATATACAAGAAGGGTTAATTAAAAGCCATCTGATCTCATATTCTCATGCAGGGTCATGCTTAAATGACATCTGATGTCTTATTCTCATCATTGAGGACACTTACAGTATAACAATTAACAGATATTAGCACAAGCATTAGATCGCTAGGATTAGCATGTTAGCATTAGCATTCAAACATTAACAATACTGTATTTGCCTATATACAAGAAGGGTTAATTAAAAGCCATCTGATCTCATATTCTCATGAAGGTTTATGCTTAAATGCCATCTGATCTCTTATTCTCATCATAAAGGACACTTTCAGTATAACAATGACCAGATATTAGCACTAGCATTAGATCGCTAGCATTAGCAAGTTAGCATTAGCAATCAAACATTGACATTACTGTATTTGAATATATATTTGAATTTTTGGGTTAATCTTTAATGCCATTTGATCTCATTTTCTAATCATAGAGTACATGTACAGTATAACAATGACCAGATATTAGCACTAGCATTAGATCGCTAGAATTAGCAAGTTAGCATTAGAATTCAAACATTAACAATACTGTATTTGCCTATATACAAGAAGCCTTAATTAAAAGCCATCTGATCTCATATTCTCATGAAGGGTTATGCTTAAATGCCATCTGATCTCTTATTCTCATCATTGAGGACACTTACAGTATAACAATGAACAGATATTAGCACAAGCATTAGATCGCTAGGATTAGCAAGTTAGCATTAGCATTCAAACATTAACAATACTGTATTGGCCTATATACAAGAAGGGTTAAATAAAAGCCATCTGATCTCATATTCTCAAGAAGGGTTATGATTAAATGCCATCTGATCTCTTATTCTCATCATAATGGACACTTTCAGTATAACAATGACCAGATATTAGCACTAGCATTAGATCGCTAGCATTAGCAAGTTAGCATTAGCAATCAAACATTAACAATACTGTATTTGAATATATACAACAAGGGTAAATTAAATGACATCTGATCTCATATTCTCATAAAGGGTTATGCTTAAATGCCATCGGATCTAATATTCCCATCATAGAGGACACTTACACTATAACAATGACCAGATATTAGCACTAGTATTAGATTGCTAGCATTAGCAAGTTAGCATTAGCATTCAAACATTAACATTACTGGATTTGCCTATATACAAGAATGGATAAGCTTTAATCGCATCTGATCTCATATTCTAATGATGGGTTATACTTAAATGACATCTGATGTCTTATTCTCATCATAGAGGACACTTACAGTATAACAATGAGCAGATATTTGCACAAGCATTAGATCGCTAGTATTAGCAAGTTAGCATTAGCATTCAAACATTAACATTACTGTATTTGCCTATATACAAGAAGGGTTAATTAAAAGCCATCTGATCTCATATTCTCATGAAGGGTTATGCTTAAATGGCATCTGATCACATATTCCCATTAGAGAGGACACTTACAGTATAACATTGAGCAGATATTAGCCCTAGCATTAGATCGCTAGCATTCGCAAGTTAGCATTAGCATTCAAAAATTAACATGACTGTATTTGCCAATATACAAGAATGTATAAGCTTTAATGCCATCTGATCTCATATTCTCATGCAGGGTTACGCTTAAATGCCATCTGATGTCTTATTCTCATCATAGAGGACAATTACAGTATTACAATGAGCAGATATTAGCACTAGCATTATATCGCTAGCATTAGGAGGTTAGCATTAGCATTCAAACATTAACATTACTGTATTTGCCTTTATACAACAATGGATAAGCATAAATGCCATCTGATCTCATATTCTCATGCAGGGTTATGCTTAAATGCCATCTGATGTCTTATGCTGATCATAGAGGACACTTCCAGTATAACAATGAACAGATATTAGCACTAGCATTAGATCGCTAGCATTAGCAAGTTAGCATTAGCATTCAAACATTAAAAATACTGTATTTGCCTTTATACATGAAGGGTTAATTAAAAGCCATCTGATCTCATATTCTCATGAAGGGTTATGCTAAAATGCCATCTGATCTATTATTCTCATCATTGAGGACACTTACAGTATAACAATGAACAGATATTAGCACAAGCATTAGATCGCTCGGATTAGCATGTTAGCATTAGCATTCAAACATTAACAATACTGTATTTGCCTATATACAAGAAGGGTTAATTAAAAGCCATCTGATCTCATAGTCTCATAAAGGTTTATGCTTAAATGCCATATGATCTCTTATTCTAATCATAAAGGACACTTTCAGTATAACAAGGACCAGATATTAGCACTAGCATTAGATCGCTAGCATTAGCAAGTTAGCATTAGCAATCAAACATTAACATTACTGTATTTGAATATATACAAGAAGGGTTAATTAAATGACATCTGATCTCATATTCTCATGAAGAGTTATGTTTAAATGCCAACTGATCTCTTATTCTCATCATAGAGGACACTTGCAGTTTAACAATGACCAGATATTAGCACTAGCATTATATCGCTAGCATTAGCAAGTGAGCATTAGCATTCAAACATTAACATTTCTAGATTTGCCTATATACAAGAATGGATAAGCTTTAATGCAATCTGATCTCATATTTTCATGAAGGGATATCCTTAAATGCCGTCTGATGACTTATTCTCATCATAGATTAAACTTACAGTATAACAATTAGCAGATATTAGCACAAGCATTAGATCTTTAGCATTAGCAAGTTAGCATTATCATTCAAACATTAACATTACTGTATTTGCCTATATGCAAGAAGGGTTAATTAAAAGCCATCTGATCTCATATTCTCATGAAGGGCTAAGCTTAAATGACATCTGATCACATATTCCCATCAGAGAGGACACTTACAGTATAACATTGAGCAGATATTAGCATTAGCATTATATCGCTAGCATTAGCAAGTTATCATTAGCATTCAAACATTAACATGACTGTGTTTGCCTATATACAAGAATGGATAAGCTTTAATGCCATCTGATCTCATATTCTCATGCAGGGTAATGCTTCAATGACATCTGATGTCTTATTCTCATCATAGAGGACACTCACAGTAAAACAATGAACAGATATTAGCACTAGCATTAGATCGCTAGCATTAGCAAGTTAGCATTAGCAATCAAACATTAACATTACTGTATTTGAATAGATACAAGAAAGTTTAATTAAATGCCATCTGATCTCATATTCCCATCATAGAGGACACTTACAGTATAACAATGAGCAGATATTTGCACAAGCATTAGATCGCTAGAATTAGCAAGTTAGCATTAGCATTCAAACATTAACATTAATGTATTTGCCTATATACAAGAAGGGTTAATTAAAAGCCATCTGATCTCATATTCTCATTAAGTTTTATGCTTAAATGCCATCTGATCACATATTCCCATCAGAGAGGACACTTACAGTATAACAATGACCAGATATTAGCACTAGCATTAGATTGCTAGCATTAGCAAGTTAGCATTAGCAATCAAACATTAACATTACTGTATTTGAATGTATACAACAAGGGTTAATTAAATGACATCTAATCTCATATTCTCATAAAGGGTTATGCTTAAATGCCATCTGATCTCATATTCCCATCATAGTGGACACTTACAGTATAACAATGACCAGATATTAGCACTAGCATTAGATCGCTAGCATTAGCAAGTTAGCATTAGCATTCAAACATTAACATTACTGGATTTGCCTATATAAAAGAATGGATAAGCTTTAATCGCATCTGATCTCATATTCTAGTGATGGGTTATACCAAAATGATATCTGATGTCTTATTCTCATTATAGAGGACACTTACAGTATAACAATGAGCAGATATTTGCACAAGCATTAGTTTGCTAGTATTAGCAAGTTAGCATTAGCATTCAAACTTTAACATTACTGTATTTGCCTTTATACAAGAAGGGTTAATTAAAAGCCATCTGATCTCATATTCTCATGAAGGGTTATGCTAAAATGCCATCTGATCTCTTATTCTCATCATAAGGGACACTTACAGTATAACAATGACCAGATATTAGCACTAGCATTAGATCGCTATCATTAGCAAGTTAGCATTGGCATTCAAACATTAACATTACTGTATTTGCCTATATACAAGAAGGGTTAATTAAATGCCATCTGATCTCATATTCTCATGAAGGGTTATGCTTAAATGCCATCTGATCACATATTCCCATCAGAAAGGACACTTACAGTATAACATTGAGCAGATATTAGCACTAGCATTATATCGCTAGCATTAGCAGGTTAGCATTAGCATTCAAACATTAACATTACTGTATTTGCCTTTATACAACAATGGATAAGCATAAATGCCATCTGATCTCATATTCTCATGCAGGGTTATGCTTAAATGCCATCTGATGTCTTATTCTCATCATAGAGGACACTTACAGTATAACAATTAAGAGATATTAGCACTAGCATTAGATCGCTAGCATTAGCAAGTTAGGATTAGCATTCAAACATTAACAATACTGTATTTGCCTATATACAAGAAGGGTTAATTAAAAGCCATCTGATATCATATTCTCATGCAGGGTCATGCTTAAATGCCATCTGATGTCATATTCACATCATAGAGGACACTTACAGTATAACAATGAACAGATATTAGCATGAGCATTAGATCGCTAGCATTAGCAAGTTAGCATTAGCATTCAAACATTAAAAATACTGTATTTGCCTTTATACATGAAGGGTTAATTAAAAGCAATCTGATCTTATATTCTCATGAAGGGTTATGTTAAAATGCCATCTGATCTCTTATTCTCATGATTGTGGAAACTTACAGTATAACAATGAACAGATATTAGCACAAGCATTAGATTGCTAGGATTAGCATGTTAGCATTAGCATTCAAACATTAACAATACTGTATTTGCCTATATACAAGAAGGGTTAATTACAAGCCATCTGATCTCATAGTCTCATGAAGGTTTATGCTAAAATGCCATCTGATCTCTTATTCTCATCATAAAGGACACTTTCAGTATAACAATGACCAGATATTAGCACTAGCATTAGATCGCTAGCATTAGCAAGTTAGCATTAGCAAACAAACATTAACATTACTGTATTTGAATATATACAAGAAGGGTTAATTAGATGACATCTGATCTTATATTCTCATGAAGAGTTATGTTTAAATGCCATCTGATCTCTTATTCTCATCAAAGATTAAACTTACAGTATAACAATTAGCAGATATTAGCACAAGCATTAGATCTTTAGCATTAGAAAGTTAGTATTATGATTCAAACATTAACATTACTGTATTTGCCTATATACAAGAAGGGTTAATTAAAAGCCATCTGATCTCATATTCTCATGAAGGGTTAAGCTTAAATGCCGTCTGATCACATATTCCCATCAGAGAGGACACTTACAGTATAACATTGAGCAGATATTAGCATTAGCATTAGATCGCTAGCATTAGCAAGTTAGCATTAGCATTCAAACATTAACATTACTGTATTTGCTTATATACAAGAATGGATAAGCTTCAATGCCATCTGATCTCATATTCTCATGAAGGGTTATACTTAAATGACATCTGATGTCTTATTCTCATCATAGAGGACACTTACAGTATAACAATGAGCAGATATTTGCACAAGCATTAGATCGCTAGCATTAGCAAGTTAGCATTAGCATTCAAACATTAACATTACTGTATTTGCCTATATACAAGAAGGGTTAATTAAAAGCCATCTGATCTCATATTCTCATGAAGGGTTATGCTTAAATGCCATCTGATCACATATTCCCATCAGAGAGGACACTTACAGTATAACATTGAGCAGATATTAGCACTAGCATTAGATCGCTAGCATTAGCAAGTTAGCATTAGCATTCAAACATTAACATTACTGTATTTGCCTATATACAAGAATGTATTACTTTAATGCCATCTGATCTCATATTCTCATGCAGGGTTATGCTTAAATGCCATCTGATGTCTGATTCTCATCATAGAGGACACTTACAGTATTACAAATAGCAGATATTAGCACTAGCATTATATCGCTAGAATTAGCAGGTTAGCATTAGCATTCAAACATTAACATTACTGTATTTGCCTTTATACAACAATGGATAAGCATAAATGCCATCTGATCTCATTTTCTCATGCAGGGTTATGCTTAAATGCCATCTGATGTCTTATTCTCATCATAGAGGACACTTACAGTATTACAATTAACAGATATTAGTACTAGAATTAGATCGCTAGCATTAGCAAGTTAGCATTAGCATTCAAACATTAACAATACTGTATTTGCCTATATACAAGAAGGGTTAATTAAAAGCCTTCTGATCTCATATTCACATGCAGGGTCATGCTTAAATGCCATCTGATGTCTTATTCTCATAATGGAGGACACTTACAGTATAACAATTAACAGATATTAGCACTAGCATTAGATCGCTAGCATTAGCAATTTAGTATTAGCATTCAAACATTAACATTACTGTATTTGCCAATATGCAATTAGGGTTAATTAAAAGCCATCTGATCTCATATTCTGATGAAGGGTTATGCTTAAATGCCATCTGATCTCTTATTCTCATCATAAAGGACACTTTCAGTATAACAATAACCAGATATTAGCACTAGCATTAGATCGCTAGCATTAGCAAGTTAGCATTAGCAATCAAACATTAAAATTACTGTATTTTAATATATACAAGAAGGGTTAATTAAATGACATCTGATCTCATATTTTCATAAAGGGTTAAGCTTAAATGCCATCTGATCTCATATTCCCATCATAGAGGACACTTCCAGTATAAGAATGACCAGATATTAGCACTAGCAGTAGATTGCTAGCATTAGGAAGTAAGCATTAGCATTCAAAGATTAACATTACTGGATTTGCCTATATACAAGAATGGATAAGCTTTAATGCCATCTGATCTCATATTCTCACGAAGGGTTATACTTAAATGACATCTGATGTCTTATTCTCATCATAGAGGACACTTACAGTATAACAATGAGCAGATATTTGCACAAGCATTTGATCGCTAGCATTAGCAAGTTAGAATTAGCATTCAAACATTTAACATTACTGTATTTGCCTATATACAAGAAGGGTTAAGCTTTATTGCCATCTGATCTCATATTCTCATCATAGAGTAAACTTACAGTATAACAATGAACAGATATTAGCACTAGCATTAGATCGCTAGCATTAGCAAGTAAGCATTAGCAATCAAACATTAACATTACTGTATTTGAATATATACAAGAAAGGTTAATTAAATGACATCTGATCTCGTATTCTCATAAAGGGTAATGCTTAAATGCCATCTGATCTCATATTCCCATAATAGAGGACACTTACAGGACAACAATGACCAGATATTTGCACTAGCATTAGATTGCTAGCAATAGCAAGTAAGCATTAGAATTCAAACTTTAACAATACTGTATTTGCCTATATACAAGAAGGGTTAATTAAAAGCCATCTGATTTCATATTCTCATGCAGGGTCATGTTTAAATGTCATCTGATGTCTTATTCTCATCATTGAGGACACTTACAGTATAACAATGAACAGATATTAGCACAAGCATTAGATCGCTAAGATTAGCAATTTAGCATTAGCATTCAAACATTAACAATACTGTATTTGCCTATATACAAGAAGGGTTAATTAAAAGCCATCTGATCTCATATTCTCAAGAAGGGTTATGCATAAATACCATCTGATCTCTTATTCTCATCATATTGGACACTTTCAGTATAACAATGAAGAGATATTAGCACTAGCATTAGATCGCAAGCATTAGCAAGTTAGCATTAGCATTCAAACATTAACATTACTGTATTTGAATATATACAACAAGGGTTAATTAAATGACATCTGATCTCATATTCTCATAAAGGGTTATGCTTAAATGCCATCTGATCTCATATTCCCATCATAGAGGACACTTACAGTATAACAATGACCAGATATTAGCACTAGCATTAGATCGCTAGCATTAGCAAGTTAGCATTAGCATTCAAACATTAACATTACTTTATTTTCCTATATACAAGAATGGTTAATTAAAAGCCATCTGATCTCATATTCTCATGAAGGGTTATGCTGAAATGCCATCTGATCACATATTCCCATCAGAGAGGACACTTACAGTATAACATTGAGCAGATATTAGCACTAGCATTAGATCGCTAGCATTAGCAAGTTAGCATTAGCATTCAAACATTAACATGACTGTATTTGCCTATATACAAGAATGTATCAGCTTTAATGCCATCTGATCTCATATTCTAATGCAGGGTTATGCTTAAATGCCATCTGATGTCTTATTCTCATCATAGATTAAACTTACAGTCTAACAATTAGGAGATATTAGCACAAGGATTAGATCTTTAGCATTAGCAAGTTAGCATTAGCATTCAAACATTAACATTACTGTATTTGCCTATATACAAGAAGGGTTAATTAAAAGGCATCTGATCTCATATTCTCGTGAAGGGTTAGCTTTAAATGCCATCTGATCACATATTCCCATCAGAGAGGAAACTTACAGTATAACATTGAGCAGATATTAGCATTAGCATTAGATCGCTAGCATTAGCAAGTTAGCATTAGCATTCAAACATTAACATTACTGTATTTGCCTATATACAACAATGGATAAGCAAAAATGACATCTGATCTCATATTCCCATGCAGGGTTATGCTTAAATGCCATCTGATGTCTTATTCTCATCATAGAGGACACTTACAGTACAACAATGACCAGATATTAGCACTTACATTAGATTGCTAGTATTAGCAAGTTAGCATTAGCATTCAAACATTAATATTACTGGATTTGCCTATATACAAGAATGGATAAGCTTTAATGCCATCTGATCTCATATTCTCATGCAGGTTAATGCTTAAATGCCATCTGATGTCTTATTCTCATCATAGAGGACACTTACAGTATAACAATGAACAGATATTAGCACTAGCATTAGATCGGTAGCATTAGCAAGTTAGCATTAGCATTCAAACATTAACATTACTGTATTTGCCTATATACAAGAAGGTGTTAATTAAAAGTCATCTGATCTCATATTCTCATGCAGGTTAATGCTTAAATGCCATCTGATCTCATATTCCCATCATAGAGGACACTTACAGTACAACAATGACCATATATTAGCACTAGCATAAGATTGCTAGCATTAGCTAGTTAGCATTAGCATTCAAACATTAACATTACTGGATTTGCCTATATACAAGAATGGATAAGCTTTAATGCCATCTGATCTCATATTCTAATGAAGGGTTATACTTAAATGACATCTGATGTCTTATTCTCATCATAGAGGACACTTACATTATAACAATGAGCAGATATTTGCACAAGCATTAGATCGCTAGCATTAGCAAGTTAGCATTAGCATTCAAACATTAACATTACTGTATTTGCCTATATACAAGAAGGGTTAATTAAAAGCCATCTGATCTCATATTCTCATGAAGGGTTATGCTTAAATGCCATCTGATCACATATTCCCATTAGAGAGGACACTTATAGTAAAACATTGAGCAGATATTAGCACTAGCATTAGATCGCTAGCATTAGCAAGTTAGCATGAACATTCAAACATTAACATTACTGTATTTGCCTATATACAACAATGGATAAGCATAAATGACATCTGATCTCATATTCTCATGCAGGGTTATGCTTAAATGCCATCTGATGTCTTATTCTCATCATAGAGGACACTTACAGTATAACAATGAACAGATATTAGCACTAGCATTAGATCGCTAGCATTAGCAAGTTAGCATCAGCATTCAAACATTAACATTACTGTATTTGCCTATATACAAGAAGGGATAATTAAAAGCCTTCTGATCTCATATTCTCATGAGGGGTAATGCTTAAATACCTTCTGATCTCTTATTCTCATCATAAGGGACATTTTCAGTATAACAATGACCAGATATTAGAACTAGCATTAGATCGCTAGCATTAGCAAGTTAGCATTAGCAATCACAAATTAACATTTCTGTATTTGAATATATACAACAAGGGTTAATTAAATGACATCTGATCTCATATTCTCATAAAGGGTTATGCTTAAATGCCATCTGATCTCATATTCCCATCATAGAGGACACTTACAGTATAACAATGACCAGATATTAGCACTAGCATTAGATTGCTAGCATTAGCAAGTTAGCATTAGCATTCAAACATTAACATTACTGGATTTGCCTATATACAAGAATGGATAAGCTTTAATCGCATCTGATCTCATATTCTAATGATGGGTTATACTTAAATGACATCTGATGTCTTATTCTCATCATAGAGGACACTAACAGTATAACAATGAGCAGATATTTGCACAAGCATTAGATCGCTAGCATTAGCAAGTTAGCATTAGCATTCAAACATTAACATTACTTTATTTGCCTATATACAAGAATGGTTAATTAAAAGCCATCTGATCTCATATTCTCATGAAGGGTTATGCTGAAATGCCATCTGATCACATATTCCCATCAGAGAGACACTTACAGTATAACATTGAGCAGATATTAGCACTAGCATTAGATCGCTAGCATTAGCAAGTTAGCATTAGCATTCAAACATTAACATGACTGTATTTGCCTATATACCAGAATGTATCAGCTTTAATGCCATCTGATCTCATATTCTCATGCAGGGTTATGCTTAAATGCCATCTGATGTCTTATTCTCATCATAGATTAAACTTACAGTCTAACAATTAGGAGATATTAGCACAAGGATTAGATCTTTAGCATTAGCAAGTTAGCATTAGCATTCAAACATTAACATTACTGTATTTGCCTATATACAAGAAGGGTTAATTAAAAGGCATCTGATCTCATATTCTCGTGAAGGGTTAAGCTTAAATGCCATCTGATCACATATTCCCATCAGAGAGGAAACTTACAGTATAACATTGAGCAGATATTAGCATTAGCATTAGATCGCTAGCATTAGCAAGTTAGCATTAGCATTCAAACATTAACATTACTGTATTTGCCTATATACAACAATGGATAAGCATAAATGACATCTGATCTCATATTCCCATGCAGGGTTATGCTTAAATGCCATCTGATGTCTTATTCTCATCATAGAGGACACTTACAGTACAACAATGACCAGATATTAGCACTTACATTAGATTGCTAGTATTAGCAAGTTAGCATTAGCATTCAAACATTAATATTTCTGGATTTGCCTATATACAAGAATGGATAAGCTTTAATGCCATCTGATCTCATATTCTCATGCAGGTTAATGCTTAAATGCCATCTGATGTCTTATTCTCATCATAGAGGACACTTACAGTATAACAATGAACAGATATTAGCACTAGCATTAGATCGCTAGCATTAGCAAGTTAGCATTAGCATTCAAACATTAACATTACTGTATTTGCCTATATACAAGAAGGGTTAATTAAAAGCCATCTGATCTCATATTCTCATGCAGGTTAATGCTTAAATGCCATCTGATCTTATATTCCCATCATAGAGGACACTTATAGTAAAACATTGAGCAGATATTAGCACTAGCATTAGATCGCTAGCATTAGCAAGATAGCATGAACATTCAAACATTAACATTACTGTATTTGCCTATATACAAGAATGGATAATTAAATGCCATCTGATCTCATATTCTCATGAAGGGTTATGCTTAAATGCCATCTGATGTCTTATTCTCATCATAGAGGACACTTACAGTATAACAATGAGCAGATATTTGAACTAGCATTAGATCGCTAGCATTAGCAAGTTAGCATTAGCATTCAAACATTAACATTACTGTATTTGCCTATATACAAGAAGGGATAATTAAAAGCCATCTGATCTCATATTCTCATGAAGGGTAATGCTTAAATACCATCTGATCTCATATTCCCATCATAGAGGGACACTTTTAGTAACAACAATGACCAGATATTAGAACTAGCATTAGATCGCTAGCATTAGCAAGTTAGCATTAACATTCAAACATTAACATTACTGTATTTGCTATATACAAGAAAGGATAAATGCTTTATGCCATCTCTCATAATGCCATCTAAATCTCATATTCTCATCATAGAGGACACTTAATGATACAACAATGACCAGATATTAGCACTAGCATTAGATCGCTAGCATTAGCAAGTTAGCATTAGCATTCAAACATTAACATTACTGTATTTGCTTATATACAAGAATGGATAAGCTTTAATGCCATCTGATCTCATATTCCCATCATAGAGGACACTTACAGTACAACAATGACCAGATATTAGCACTAGCATTAGATTGCTACCATTAGCAAGTTAGCATTAGCATTCAAACATTAACATTACTGTATTTGCTTATATACAAGAATGGATAAGAATGGATGATCTCATATTTAATGCCATCTGATGCCATCTGATATTCTCATCATAGAGGACACTTACAGTACAACAATGACCAGATATTAGCACTAGCATTAGATTGCTAGCATTAGCAAGTTAGCATTAGCATTCAAACATTAACATTACTGTATTTGCTTATATACAAGAATGGATAAGCTTTAATGCCATCTGATCTCATATTCTCATGATGGGTTATGCTTAAATGCCATCTGATGTCTTATTCTCATCATAGAGGACACTTACAGTATAACAATGACCAGATATTAGCACTAGCATTAGATCGCTAGCATTAGCAAGTTAGCATTAGCATTCAAACATTAACATTACTGTATTTGCCTATATACAAGAATGGATAAGCTTTAATGTCATCTGATCTCATATTCTCATGCAGGGTTAAGCTTAAATGCCATCTGATGTCTTATTCTCATCATAGAGGACACTTACAGTATAACAATGCACAGATATTAGCACAAGCATTAGATCTCTAGCATTAGCAAGTTAGCATTAGCATTCAAACATTAACATTACTGTATTTGAATATATACAACAATGGATAATTAAATGACATCTGATCTCATATTCTCATAAAGGGTTATGCTTAAATGCCATCTGATGTCTTATTCTCATCATAGAGGACACTTACAGTATAACAATGAACAAATATTAGCACGAGCATTAGATCGCTAGCATTAGCAAGTTAGCATTAGCATTCAAACATTAACATTACTGTATTTGCCTATATACAAGAAGGGTTAATTAAAAGCCATCTGATCTCATATTCTCATGAAGGGTTATGCTTAAATGCCATCTGATCTCTTATTCTCATCATAGAGGACACTTACAGTATAACAATGACCAGATATTAGCACTAGCATTAGATCGCTAGCATTAGCAAGTTAGCATTAGCATTCAAACATTAACATTACTGTATTTGAAATATATACAAGAAAGGTTAATTAAATGCCATCTGATCTCATATTCTCATGAAGGGTAATGCTTAAATGCCATCTGATGTCTTATTCTCATCATAGAGACACTTACAGTATAACAATGACCAGATATTAGCACTAGCATTAGATCGCTAGCATTAGCAAGTTAGCATTAGCATTCAAACATTAACATTACTGTATTTGCCTATATACAAGAAGGGTTAATTAAATGCCATCTGATCTCATATTCTCATGAAGGGTTATGCTTAAATGCCATCTGATGTCATATTCCCATCATAGAGGACATTTACAGTATAACAATGAGCAGATATTAGCACTAGCATTAGATCGCTAGCATTAGCAAGTTAGCATTAGCATTCAAACATTAACATTACTGTATTTTCCTATATACAAGAATGGATAAGCATTTAAATGCCATCTGATCTCATTGTCTCATGAAGGGTTATGCTTAAATGCCATCTGATGTCATATTCTCATCAGAGAGGACACTTACAGTATAACAATGAACAGATATTAGCACTAGCATTATATCGCTAGCATTAGCAAGTTAGCATTAGCTTTCAAACATTAACATTACTGTATTTGCCTATATACAAGAAGGGATAAGCATAAAATGCCATCTGATCTAATATTCTCATGAAGGGTTATGCTTAAATGCCATCTGATGTCTTATTCCCATCATAGAGGACATTTACAGTATAACAATGACCAGATATTAGCACTAGCATGAGATTGCTTGCATTAGCAAGTTAGCATTAGCATTCAAACATTAACATTACTGGATTTGCCTATATACAAGAATAGATAAGATTTAATGGCATCTGATCTCATATTCTCATGAAGGGTTATGCTTAAATGCCATCTGATCACATATTCCCATTAGAGAGGACACTTATAATAAAACATTGAGCAGATATTAGCACTAGCATTAGATCGCTAGCATTAGCAAGTTAGCATGAACATTCAAACATCAACATTACTGTATTTGCCTATATACAACAATGGATAAGCTTAAATGACATCTGATCTCATATTCTCATGCAGGGTTATGCTTAAATGCCATCTGATGTCTTATTCTCATCATAGAGGACACTTACAGTATAACAATGAACAGATATTAGCACTAGCATTAGATCGCTAGCATTAGCAAGTTAGCATTAGCATTCAAACATTAACATTACTGTATTTGCCTATATACAAGAAGGATAATAAAAGCCTTTGATCTCATATTCTCATCTGATCTAAATACCTTCTGATCTCTTATTCTCATCATAAGGGACACTTTCAGTATAACAATGACCAGATATTAGAACTAGCATTAGATCGCTAGCATTAGCAAGTTAGCATTAGCAATCACACATTAACATTACTGTATTTGAATATATACAAGAAAGGTTAATTAAATGACATCTGATCTCGTATTCTCATAAAGGGTAATGCTTAAATGACATCTGATCTCATATTCTCATCATAGAGGACACTTACAGTACAACAATGACCAGATATTAGCACTTACATTAGATTGCTAGCATTAGTAAGTTAGCATTAGCATTCAAACATTAACATAACTGGATTTGCCTATATACAAGAATGGATAAGCTTTAATGCCATCTGATCTCATATTCCCATCATAGAGGACACTTACAGTACAACAATGACCAGATATTAGCACTAGCATTAGATTGCTAGCATTAGCAAGTTAGCATTAGCATTCAAACATTAACATTACTGTATTTGCTTATATACAAGAATGGATAAGCTTTAATGCCATCTGATCTCATATTCTCATGATGGGTTATACTTAAATGACATCTGATGTCTTATTCTCATCAGAGAGGACACTTACAGTATAACAATGAGCAGATATTTGCACAAGCATTAGATCGCTAGCATTAGCAAGTTAGCATTAGCATTCAAACATTAACATTACTGTATTTGCCTATATACAAGAAGGGTTAATTAAAAGCCATCTGATCTCATATTCTCATGAAGGGTTATGCTTAAATGCCATCTGATCACATATTCCCATCAGAGAGGACACTTACAGTATAACATTGAGCAGATATTAGCACTAGCATTAGATCGCTAGCATTAGCAAGTTAGCATTAGCATTCAAATATTAACATGACTGTATTTGCCTATATACAAGAATGTATAACTTTAATGCCATCTGATCTCATATTCTCTTGCAGGGTTATGCTTAAATGCCATCTGATGTCTTATTCTCATCATAGAGGACACTTGCAGTATTACAAATAGCAGATATTAGCACTAGCATTATATCGCTAGCATTAGCAGGTTAGCATTAGCATTCAAACATTAACAATACTGTATTTGCCTATATACAAGAAGGGTTAATTAAAAGCCATCTGATCTCATAGTCTCATAAAGGTTTATGCTTAAATGCCATATGATCTCTTATTCTCATCATAAAGGACACTTTCAGTATAACAATGACCAGATATTAGCACTAGCATTAGATCGCTAGCATTAGCAAGTTAGCATTAGCAATCAAACATTAACATTACTGTATTTGAATATATACAAGAAGGGTTAATTAAATGACATCTGATCTCATATTCTCATGAAGAGTTATGTTTAAATGCCAACTGATCTCTTATTCTCATCATAGAGGACACTTGCAGTTTAACAATGACCAGATATTAGCACTAGCATTATATCGCTAGCATTAGCAAGTGAGCATTAGCATTCAAACATTAACATTACTGGATTTGCCTATATACAAGAATGGATAAGCTTTAATGCAATCTGATCTCATATTTTCATGAAGGGTTATCCTTAAATGCCGTCTGATGACTTATTCTCATCATAGATTAAACTTACAGTATAACAATTAGCAGATATTAGCACAAGCATTAGATCTTTAGCATTAGCAAGTTAGCATTATCATTCAAACATTAACATTACTGTATTTGGCTATATACAAGAAGGGTTAATTAAAATGCCATCTGATCTCATATTCTCATGAAGGTTTATGCTTAAATGCCATCTGATGTCATATTCCCATCATAGAGGACACTTACAGTATAACAATGAGCAGATATTAGCATTAGCATTAGATCGCTAGCATTAGCAAGTTAGCATTAGCATTCAAACATTAACATTACTGTATTTGAATATATACAAGAATGGGTTAATTAAATGACATCTGATCTCATATTCTCATAAGGGTAATGCTTAAATGCCATCTGATGTCATATTCTCATCATAGAGGACACTCACAGTAAAACAATGAACAGATATTAGCACTAGCATTAGATCGCTAGCATTAGCAAGTTAGCATTAGCAATCAAACATTAACATTACTGTATTTGAATATATACAAGAAAGTTTAATTAAATGACATCTGATCTTGAATTCTCATAAAGGGTAATGCTTAAATGCCATCTGATCTCATATTCCCATCATAGAGGACACTTACAGTATAACAATGAGCAGATATTTGCACAAGCATTAGATCGCTAGAATTAGCAAGTTAGCATTAGCATTCAAACATTAACATTACTGTATTTGCCTATATACAAGAAGGGTTAATTAAATGCCATCTGATCTCATATTCTCATTAAAGGGTTATGCTTAAATGCCATCTGATCTCATATTCTCATCATAGAGGACACTTACAGTATAACAATGACCAGATATTAGCACTAGCATTAGATCGCTAGCATTAGCAAGTTAGCATTAGCATTCAAACATTAACATTACTGTATTTTTGAATATATACAAGAATGGGTTAATTAAAAGCATCTGATCTCATATTCTAGTGATGGGTTATGCTTAAATGCCATCTGATGTCTTATTCTCATCATAAAGGACACTTACAGTATAACATTGAGCAGATATTAGCACTAGCATTCAAACATTAACATTACTGTATTTGCCTATATACAAGAAGGGTTAATTAAAAGCCATCTGATCTCATATTCTCATAAAGGGTTATGCTTAAATGCCATCTGATGTCTTATTCTCATCATAGAGGACACTTACAGTATAACAATGACAGATATGACTAGATTAGATTGCTAGCATTAGCAAGTTAGCATTAGCATTCAAACATTAACATTACTGTATTTGCCTATATACAAGAAGGGTTAATTAAATGCCATCTGATCTCATATTCTCATGAGGGGTTATGCTTAAATGCCATCTGATGTCATAACATCATAAATGACACTTACAGTATAACAATGACCAGATATTAGCACTAGCATTAGATCGCTAGCATTACAAGTTAGCATTAGCATTCAAACATTAACATTACTGTATTTGCCTTTATACAAGAATGGATAATTAAATGCCATCTGATCTCATATTCTCATGCAGGGTTATACCTAAATGATATCTGATGTCTTATTCTCATCATAGAGGACACTTACAGTATAACAATGAGCAGATATTTGCACAAGCATTAGTTCGCTAGTATTAGCAAGTTAGCATTAGCATTCAAACTTTAACATTACTGTATTTGCCTATATACAAGAAGGGTTAATTAAAAGCCATCTGATCTCATATTCGCATGAAGGGTTATGCTAAAATGCCATCTGATGTCTTATTCTCATCATAAGGGACACTTACAGTATAACAATGACCAGATATTAGCACTAGCATTAGATCGCTATCATTAGCAAGTTAGCATTGGCATTCAAACATTAACATTACTGTATTTGCCTATATACAAGAAGGGTTAATTAAAAGCCATCTGATCTCATATTCTCATGAAGGGTTATGCTTAAATGCCATCTGATCACATATTCCCAAAAGAAATGACACTTACAGTATAACATTGAGCAGATATTAGCACTAGCATTATATCGCTAGCATTATTAGGTTAGCATTAGCATTCAAACATTAACATTACTGTATTTGCCTTTATACAACAATGGATAAGCATAAATGCCATCTGATCTCATATTCTCATGCAGGGTTATGCTTAAATGCCATCTGATGTCTTATTCTCATCATAGAGGACACTTACAGTATAACAATTAAAAGATATTAGCACTAGCATTAGATCGCTAGCATTAGCAAGTTAAGATTAGCATTCAAACATTAACAATACTGTATTTGCCTATATACAAGAAGGGTTAATTAAAAGCCATCTGATATCATATTCTCATGCAGGGTCATGCTTAAATGCCATCTGATGTCATATTCACATCATAGAGGACACTTACAGTATAACAATGAACAGATATTAGCATGAGCATTAGATCGCTAGCATTAGCAAGTTAGCATTAGCATTCAAACATTAAAAATACTGTATTTGCCTTTATACATGAAGGGTTAATTAAAAGCAATCTGATCTCATATTCTCATGAAGGGTTATGTTAAAATGCCATCTGATCTCTTATTCTCATCATTGAGGAAACTTACAGTATAACAATGAACAGATATTAGCACAAGCATTAGATCGCTAGGATTAGCATGTTAGCATTAGCATTCAAACATTAACAATACTGTATTTGCCAATATACAAGAAGGGTTAATTACAAGCCATCTGATCTCATAGTCTCATGAAGGTTTATGCTTAAATGCCATCTGATCTCTTATTCTCATCATAAAGGACACTTTCAGGATAACAATGACCAGATATTAGCACTAGCATTAGATCGCTAGCATTAGCAAGTTAGCATTAGCAAACAAACATTAACATTACTGTATTTGAATATATACAAGAAGGGTTAATTAGATGACATCTGATCTCATATTCTCATGAAGAGTTATGTTTAAATGCCATCTGATCTCTTATTCTCATCATAGATTAAACTTACAGTATAACAATTAGCAGATATTAGCACAAGCATTAGATCTTTAGCATTAGAAAGTTAGTATTATGATTCAAACATTAACATTACTGTATTTGCCTATATACAAGAAGAAGGGTTAATTAAAAGCCATCTGATCTCATATTCTCATGAAGGGTTATGCTTAAATGCCATCTGATCACATATTCTCATCAGAGAGGACACTTACAGTATAACAAATAGCAGATATTAGCATTAGCATTAGATCGCTAGCATTAGCAAGTTAGCATTAGCATTCAAACATTAACATTACTGTATTTGCTTATATACAACAATGGATAAGCTTTAATGCCATCTGATCTCATATTCTCATGAAGGGTTATACTTAAATGACATCTGATGTCTTATTCTCATCATAGAGGACACTTACAGTATAACAATGAGCAGATATTTGCACAAGCATTAGATCGCTAGCATTAGCAAGTTAGCATTAGCATTCAAACATTAACATTACTGTATTTGCCTATATACAAGAAGGGTTAATTAAAAGCCATCTGATCTCATATTCTCATGAAGGGTTATGCTTAAATGCCATCTGATGTCATATTCCATCAGAGAGGACACTTACAGTATAACATTGAGCAGATATTAGCACTAGCATTAGATCGCTAGCATTAGCAAGTTAGCATTAGCATTCAAACATTAACATGACTGTATTTGCCTATATACAAGAATGTATAACTTTAATGCCATCTGATCTCATATTCTCATGCAGGGTTATGCTTAAATGCCATCTGATGTCTGATTCTCATCATAGAGGACACTTACAGTATAACAAATAGCAGATATTAGCACTAGCATTTGATCGCTAGCATTAGCAGGTTAGCATTAGCATTCAAACATTAACATTACTGTATTTGCCTTTATACAACAATGGTTAATTAAATGCCATCTGATCTCATTTTCTCATGCAGGGTTATGCTTAAATGCCATCTGATGTCTTATTCTCATCATAAATGACACTGATCAGTATTAAAGGGTAATTAAACAGATATTAGCACTAGAATTAGATCACTAGCATTAGCAAGTTAGCATTAGCATTCAAACATTAACAATACTGTATTTGCCTATATATAAGAAGGGTTAATTAAAAGCCATCTGATCTCATATTCACATGCAGGGTCATGCTTAAATGCCATCTGATGTCTTATTCTCATAATGGAGGACACTTACATTATAACAATTAACAGATATTAGCACTAGCATTAGATCGCTAGCATTAGCAAGTTAGCATTAGCATTCAAACATTAACATTACTGTATTTGCCAATATACAATAAGGGTTAATTAAAAGCCATCTGATCTCATATTCTGATGAAGGGTTATGCTTAAATGCCATCTGATCTCTTATTCTCATCATAAAAGACACTTTCAGTATAACAATAACCAGATATTAGCACTAGCATTAGATCGCTAGCATTAGCAAGTTAGCATTAGCAATCAAACATTAACATTACTGTATTTTAATATATACAAGAAGGGTTAATTAAATGACATCTGATCTCATATTTTCATAAAGGGTTAAGCTTAAATGCCATCTGATCTCATATTCCCATCATAGAGGACACTTCCAGTATAAGAATGACCAGATATTAGCACTAGCAGTAGATTGCTAGCATTAGCAAGTTAGCATTAGCATTCAAAGATTAACATTACTGGATTTGCCTATATACAAGAATGGATAAGCTTTTAATGCCATCTGATCTCATATTCTCATGAAGGGTTATACTTTAAATGACATCTGATGTCTTATTCTCATCATAGAGGACACTTACAGTATAACAATGAGCAGATATTTGCACAAGCATTTGATCGCTAGCATTAGCAAGTTAGCATTAGCATTCAAACATTAACAATACTGTATTTGTATTTGCCTATATAAAAGCCATCTGAAGAATTCTCATGGGTTATGCTGAAATGCCATCTGATCTCATATTCTCATCATAGAGGAAACTTACAGTATAACAATGAACAGATATTAGCACTAGCATTAGATCGCTAGCATTAGCAAGTAAGCATTAGCATTCAAACATTAACATTACTGTATTTGAATATATACAAGAAAGGTTAATTAAATGCCATCTGATCTCATATTCTCATAAAGGGTTAATGCTTAAATGCCATCTGATCTCTTATTCTCATCATAAAGGACACTTACAGTATAACAATGACCAGATATTAGCACTAGCATTAGATCGCTCAAGCATTAGCAAGTTAGCATTAGAATTCAAACATTAACATTACTGTATTTGAATATATACAAGAAGGGTTAATTAAATGCCATCTGATCTCATATTCTCATGAAGGGTTATGTTTAAATGTCATCTGATGTCTTATTCTCATCATAGAGGACACTTACAGTATAACAATGAACAGATATTAGCACTAGCATTAGATCACTTACATTAGCAATTTAGCATTAGCATTCAAACATTAACAATACTGGATTTGCCTATATACAAGAATGGATAAGCTTAAATCGCCATCTGATCTCATATTCTAATGCAGGGTGCCATATGTCTTAAATGACATCTGATGTCTTATTCTCATCATTAGTAGGACACATAACAGTATAACAATGAGCAGATATTGCAGGGTTACAAGCCATCTGATTAGATCGCTAGCATTAGCAACAGATATTTAGCATTAGCATTCAAACATTAACAATTCAAACTTTATTTGCCTATATACAAGAATGGTTAATTAAAAGCCATCTGATATCATATTCTGATGAAGGGTTATGCTTAAATGCCATCTGATCTCTTATTCTCATCATAAAGGACACTAACAGTATAACAATGACCAGATATTAGCACTAGCATTAGATCGCTAGCATTAGCAAGTTAGCATTAGCATTCAAACATTAACATTACTGTATTTGAATATATACAAGAAGGGTTAATTAAATGCCATCTGATCTCATATTCTCATGCAGGGTTATGCTTAAATGCCATCTGATGTCTTATTCTCATCATAGAGGACACTTACAGTATAACAATGAACAGATATTAGCACTAGCATTAGATCGCTAGCATTAGCAAGTTAGCATTAGCATTCAAACATTAACATTACTGTATTTGCCTATATACAAGAATGGATAAGCATAAATGCCATCTGATCTCATATTCTCATGAAGGGTTATGCTTAAATGCCATCTGATGTCATATTCTCATCATAGAGGACACTTACAGTATAACAATGAGCAGATATTAGCACGAGCATTAGATCGCTAGCATTAGCAAGTTAGCATTAGCATTCAAACATTAACATTACTGTATTTGCCTATCTACAAGAAGGGATAAGCTAATTAAATGCCATCTGATCTCATATTCTCATGAAGGGTTATGCTTAAATGCCATCTGATGTCTTATTCTCATCATAGAGGACACTTACAGTATAACAATGACCAGATATTAGCACTAGCATTAGATCGCTAGCATTAGAAAGTTAGCATTAGCATTCAAACATTAACATTACTGTATTTGAATATATACAAGAAAGGTTAATTAAATGACATCTGATCTCATATTCTCATGCAGGTTAATTCAAACATTAAATGCCATCTGATCTCTTATTCTCATCATGGAGGACACTTACAGTAACAACAATGACCAGATATTAGCACTAGCATTAGATCGCTAGCATTAGCAAGTTAGCATTAGCATTCAAACATTAACATTACTGTATTTGCCTATATAGATACAAGAAGGGTTAATTAAAAGCCATCTGATCTCATTATTCTCATGCAGGGTTAATGCTTAAATGCCATCTGATGTCTTATTCTCATCATAGAGGACACTTACAGTATAACAATGACCAGATATTAGCACTAGCATTAGATCGCTAGCATTAGCAAGTTAGCATTAGCATTCAAACATTAACATTACTGTATTTGACTATATACAAGAAGGGTTAATTAAAATGACATCTGATCTCATATTCTCATGAAGGGTTATGCTTAAATGCCATCTGATGTCTTATTTCCATCATAGAGGACACTTACAGTATAACAATGACCAGATATTAGCACTAGCATTAGATCGCTAGCATTAGCAAGTTAGCATTAGCATTCAAACATTAACATTACTGTATTTGCCATATATACAAGAAGGGTTAATTAAAAGCCATCTGATCTCATATTCTCATGAAGGGTTATGCTTAAATGCCATCTGATCACATATTCCCATCATAGAGGACACTTACAGTATAACATTGAGCAGATATTAGCACTAGCATTAGATCGCTAGCATTAGCAAGTTAGCATTAGCATTCAAACATTAACATTACTGTATTTGCCTATAACAAGAAGGGTTAAATAAAAGCCATCTGATCTCATATTCTCATGAAGGGTTATGCTTAAATGCCATCTGATGTCTTATTCTCATCATAGAGGACACTTTCAGTATAACAATGACCAGATATTAGCACTAGCATTAGATCGCTAGCATTAGCAAGTTAGCATGAGCAATCAAACATTAACATTACTGTATTTGAATATATACAACAAAGGCATTAAGCATAAATGACATCTGATCTTATATTCTCATCAAAAGGGTAATGTTTAAATGACATCTGATCTCATATTCTCATCATAGAGGACACTTACAGTTTAACAATGACCAGATATTAGCACTTACATTAGATTGCTAGCATTAGTAAGTTAGCATTAGCATTCAAACATTAACATTACTGTATTTGAATATATACAAGAATGGATAAGCTTTAATGCCATTTGATCTGATATTCTCATCATAAAGGACACTTACAGTATAACAATGACCAGATATTAGCACTAGCATTAGATTGCTAGCATTAGCAAGTTAGCATTAGCATTCAAACATTAACATTACTGGATTTGCCTATATACAAGAATGGATAAGCTTTAATGCCATCTGATCTAATATTTTCATGATGGGTTATTCTTAAATGACATCTGATGTCTTATTCTCATCATAGATTAAACTTACTGTATAACAATGAGCAGATATTAGCACAAGCATTAGATCTTTAGCATTAGCAAGTTAGCATTAGCATTCAAACATTAACATTACTGTATTTGCCTATATACAAGAATGGATAATTAAAAGCCATCTGATCTCATATTCTCATGAAGGTCAATGCTTAAATGCCATCTGATATCTTATTCTCATCATAAAGGACACTTACAGTATTAAAATGAGCAGATATTAGCACTAGCATTGATCGCTACCATTAGCAAGTTAGCATTAGCATTCAAACATTAACATTACTGTATTTGCCGATATACAAGAATGGTTAATTAATGCCATCTGATCTCATATTTTCATGAAGGGTAATGCTTAAATGCCATCTGATGTCTTATTCTCATCATAGAGGACACTTTCAGTATAACAATGACCAGATATTAGCACTAGCATTAGATTGCTAGCATTAGCAAGTTAGCATTAGCATTCAAACATTAACATTACTGGATTTGCCTATATACAATCTCATAATGGATTAAATGACATGATGTCTTAAATGACATCAATGATCTCATATTCTCATGCAGGGTTATACAAGAAGGGTTAATTAAATGCTCATATCTGATGTCTTATTCTCATCATTAGAGGACACTTACAGTATAACAATGAGCAGATATTAGCACTAGCATTAGATCGCTAGCATTAGCAAGTTAGCATTAGCATTCAAACATTAACATTACTGTATTTGCCTATATACAAGAAGGGTTAATTAAAAGCCATCTGATCTCATATTCTCATGAAGGGTAATGCTTAAATGCCATCTGATCTCTTATTCTCATCATAAGGGACACTTTCAGTATAACAATGACCAGATATTAGCTCTAGCATTAGATCGCTAGCATTAGCAAGTTAGCATTAGCAATCAAACATTAACATTACTGTATTTGAATATATACAAGAAAGGTTAATTAAATGACATCTGATCTCATATTCTCATAAAGGGTAATGCTTAAATGCCATCTGATCTCATATTCCCATCATAGAGGACACTTACAGTACAACAATGACCAGATATTAGCACTAGCATTAGATTGATAGCATTAGCAAGTTAGCATTAGCATTCAAACATTAACATTACTGGATTTGCCTATATACAAGAATGGATAAGCTTTAATGCCATCTGATCTCATAATTTCATGCAGGGTAATGCTTAAATGCCATCTGATGTCTTATTCTCATCATAGAGGACACTTACAGTATTAAAATGAGCAGATATTAGCACTAGCATTATATCGCTACCATTAGCAGGTAAGCATTAGCATTCAAACATTAACATTACTGTATTTGCCGATATACAACAATGGATAAGCATAAATGCCATCTGTTCTCAGATTCTCATTCAGTGTTATGCTTAAATGCCATCTGATGTCTTATTCTCATCATAGAGGACACTTACAGTATAACAATGAACAGATATTAGCACTCGCATTAGATCGCTAGCATTAGCAAGTTAGCATTAGCATTCAAACATTAACATTACTGTATTTGCCTATATACAAGAGGGAATAATTAAAACCCATCTGATCTCATTTTCTCTTGAAGGGGAATGCTTGAATGCCATCTGATCTCTTATTCTCATCATAAAGGACACTTTCAGTTTAACAATGACCACATATTAGCACAAATATTAGATCGTTAGCATTAGCAAGTTAGCATTAGCATTCAAACATTAACATTACTGTCTGTGCCTATATTCAAGGAGGGTTAATTAAAAGCCATCTGATCTCATATTCTCATGAAGGTTTATGCTTAAATGCCATCTGATCACATATTCCCATCAGAGAGGACACTTACAGTATAACATTGAGCAGATATTAGCACTAGCATTTGATCGCTAGCATTAGCAAGTTAGCATTAGCAATCAAACATTAACATTACTGTATTTGAATATATACAAGAAGGGTTAATTAAATGACATCTGATCTCATATTCTCATAAAGGGTTATGCTTAAATGCCATCTGATCTCATATTCCCATCATAGAGGACACTTCCAGTATAAGAATGACCAGATAATAGCACTAGCATTAGATTGCTAGCATTAGCAAGTTAGCATTAGCATTCAAACATTAACATTACTGGATTTGCCCATATACAAGAATGGATAAGCTTTAATGCCATCTGATCTCATATTCTCATGAAGGGTTATACTTAAATGACATCTGATGTCTTATTCTCATCATAGAGGACACTTACAGTATAACAATGAGCAGATATTTGCACAAGCATTAGATCGCTAGCATTCGCAAGTTAGCATTAGCATCCAAACATTAACATTACTGTATTTGCCTATATACAACAATGGATAAGCATAAATGCCATCTGATCTCATATTCTCATGCAGGGTTATGCTTAAATGCCATCTGATGTCTTATTCTCATCATAAAGGACACTTACAGTATAACAATGAGCAGATATTAGCACTTGCATTAGATCGCTAGCATTAGCAAGTAAGCATTTGCATTCAGACATTAACATTACTGTATTTGCCTATATACAAGGATGGATGAGATGAAATGCCATCTAATCTCATATTGCATGAAGAGTTATATTTACATGCCATCTGATCTCTTATTCTCATGATAGAGGACGCTTACAGTTTAACAATGACCAGATATTAGCACTAGCATTATATCACTAGCATTTGCAAGTGAGCATTAGCATTCAAACATTAACATTACTGGATTTGCCTATATACAAGAATGGATAAGCTTTAATGCCATCTGATCTCATATTCTCATACAGGGTTATGCTTAAATGCCATCTGATGTCTTATTCTCATCATAAAGGACACTTAGAGTATTACAATGAGCAGATATTAGCACTAGCATTATATCGCAAGCATTAGCATGTTAGCATTAGCATTCATTAACATTACTGTATTTGCCTTTATACAACAATGGATAAGCATAAATTCCATATGATCTCATATTCTCATGCAGGGTTATGCTTAAATGCCTTCTGATGTCTTATTCTCATCATAGATTAAACTTACAGTATAACAATTAGCAGATATTAGCACAAGCATTAGATCTTTAGCATTAACAAGTTAGCATTAGCATTCAAACATTAACATTACTGTATTTGCCTATATACAAGAAGGGTCAATTAAAAGCCATCTGATCTCATATTCTCATGAAGGGTTAAGCTTAAATGCCATCTGATCACATATTCCCATCATAGAGGACACTTACAGTATAACATTGAGCAGATATTAGCACTAGCATTAAATCGCTAACATTAGCAAATTAGCATTAGCATTCAAACATTAACATTACTTTATTTGAATATATACAAGAAGGGTTAAGCTTTATTGCCATCTGATCTCATATTCTCATCATAGAATACACTTACAGTATGACAATGAGCAGATATTAGCACTAGCATTAGATCGCTAGCATTAGCAAGTTAGCATTAGCATTCAAAACATTAACATTACTGTATTTGCCTATATACAAGAATGGATAAGATTAAATGACATCTGATTTCATATTCTCATTAAGAGTTATTTTTAAATGCCATCTGATCCCTTATTCTCATCATAGAGGACACTAACAGTTTAACATTGACCAGATATTAGCACTAGCATTAGATCGCTAGAATTAGCAAGTTAGCATTAGCATTCAAACATTAACATTACTGTATTTGAATATATAGAAGTTGGGTTAATCTTTATTGCCATTTGATCTCATATTCTCATCATAGAGTATTCGTACAGTATAACAATGACCAGATATTAGCACGAGCATTATATCGCTAGCATTAGCAAGTGAGCATTAGCATTCAAACATTAACATGACTGGATTTGCCTATATACAAGAATGGATAAGCTTTAATGCCTTCTGATCTCATATTTTCATGAAGGGTTCTGCTTAAATGCCATCTGATGTCTTCTTCTCATCATAGATTAAACTTACAGTATAACAATTAGCAGATATTAGCACAAGCATTAGATCTTTAGCATTAGCAAGTTAGCATTAGCATTCAAACTTTAACATTACTGTATTTGCCTATATACAAGAAGGGCTAATTAAAAGCCATCTGATCTCATATTCTCATGAAGGGTTAAGCTTAAATGCCATCTGATCTCATATTCCCATCAAAGAGGACACTTACAGTATAACATTGAACAGATATTAGCATTAGTATTAGATCGCTCGCATTAGCAAGTTAGCATTAGCATTCAAACATTAACATTACTCTATTTGCCTATATACAAGAATGGATAAGCTTTAATGCCATCTGATCTCATAATCTCATGCAGGGTAATGCTTTAATGCCATCTGATGTCTTATTCTCATCATAGAGGACACTTACAGTAATACAATAAGCAGATATTAGCACTAGCATTATATCGCTAGCATTACCAGGTTAGCATTAGCATTCAAACATTAACATTACTGTATTTGCCTTGATACAACAATGGATAAGCATAAATGCCATCTGATCTCATATTCTCATGCAGGGTTATGCTTAAATGCCATCTGATGTCTTATTCTCATCATAGAGGACACTTCCAGTATAACAATGAACAGATATTAGCACTAGCATTAGATCGCTAGCATTAGCAAGTTAGCATTAGCATTCAAAAATTAACAATACTGTATTTGCCTTTATAAATGAAGGGTTAATTAAAAGCCATCTGATATCATATTCTCATGAAGGGTTATGCTTAAATGCCATCTGATCTCTTATTCTCATCATAAATGACATTTACAGTATAACAATGACCAGATATTAGCACTAGCATTATTTCGCTAGCATTAGCAAGTTAGCATTAGCTTTCAAACATTAACATTACTGTAGTGAATATATACAAGAAGGGTTAAGCTTTATTGGCATCTGATCTCATATTCTCATCATAGAGTACACGTACAGTATAACAATGACCAGATATTAGCACTAGCATTAGATTGATAGAATTTGCAAGTTAACATTAGCATTCAAACATTAAAATTACTTTATTTGCTTTTATACAAGAAGGGTTAATTAAAAGCCATCTGATCTCATATTCTCATGAAGGGTTAAGCTTAAATGCCATCTTATCACATATTCCCATCAGAGTGGACACTTACAGTATAACATTGAGCAGATATTAGCACTAGCATTAGATCGCTAGCATTAGCAAGTTAGCATTAGCATTCAAACATTAACATTACTGTATTTGCCTATATACAATAAGGGTTAATTAAAAGCCATCTGATCTCATATTCTCATGAAGGGTTTTGCTTTAATGCCATCTGATGACATATTCCCATCAGAGAGGACACTTACAGTATAACATTGAGCAGATATTAGCGTTAGCATTAGATCGCTAGCATTAGCAAGTTAGCATTAGAATTCAAACATTAACATTACTGTATTTGCCTTTATTCAACAATGGATAAGCATAAATGCCATCTGATCTCATATTCTCATGCAGGGTTATGCTTAAATGCCATCTGATGTCTTATTCTCATCATAGAGGACACTTACAGTATAACAATGAGCAGATATTTGCCCAAGCATTAGATCGTTAGCATTAGCAAGTTAGCATTAGCATTCAAACATTAACATTACTGTATTTGCCTATATACAAGAAGGGTTAATTAAAAGCCATCTGATCTCATATTCTCATGAAGGATTATGCTTAAATGCCATCTGATCACATATTCCCATCAGAGAGGACACTTACAGTATAACATTGAGCAGATATTAGCGTTAGCATTAGATCGCTAGCATTAGCAAGTTAGCATTAGAATTCAAACATTAACATTACTGTATTTGCCTTCATACAACAATGGATAAGCATAAATGCCATCTGATCTCATATTCTCATGCAGGGTTATGCTTAAATGCCATCTGATGTATTATTCTCATCATAGAGGACACTTACAGTATTACAATGAGCAGATATTAGCACTGGCATTATATCGCTAGCATTGGCAGGTTAGCATTAGCATTCAAACATTAACATTACTGTATTTGCCTATATACAACAATGGATAAGCATAAATGCCATCTGATCTCAGATTCTCATTCAGTGTTATGCTTAAATGCCATCTGATGTCTTATTCTCATCATAGAGGACACTTACAGTATAACAATGAACAGATATTAGCACAAGCATTAGATCGCTAGCATTAGCAAGTTAGCATTAGCATTCAAACATTAACAATACTGTATTTGCCTATATAAAAGAAGGGTTAATTAAAAGCCATCTGATCTCATATTCTCATGAAGGGTTATGCTTAAATGCCATCTGATCTCTTATTCTCATCATAAAGAACACTTACAGTATAACAATGACCAGATATTAGCACTAGCATTAGATCGCTAGCATTAGCAAATTAGCATTAGCATTCAAACATTATCATTACTTTATTTGAATATATACAAGAAGGGTTAAGCTTTATTGACATCTGATCTCATATTTTCATCATAGAGTACACTTTCAGTATAACAATTAACAGATATTAGCACTAGCATTAGATCGTTAGCATTAGCAAGTTAGCATTAGCAATTCAAACATTAACATTACTGTATTTGCCAATATACAAGTAGGGTTAATTAAAAGCCATCTGAAATCATATTCTGATTAAGGGTTCAGCTTAAATGCCATCTGTTCTCTTATTCTCATCATAAAGGACACTTTCAGTATAAAACTGACCAGATATTAGCACTAGCATTAGATCGCTAGCATTAGCAAGTTAGCATTAGCAATCAAACATTAACATTACTGTATTTGAATATATACAAGAAGGGTTAATTAAATGACATCTGATCTCATATTCTCATAAAGGGTTAAGCTTAAATGCCATTTGATCTCATATTCCTATCATAGACACTTCCAGTATAAGAATGAACAGATATTTAGCATTAGATTGCTAGCATTAGCATTAGCATTAGCATTCAAACAATAACATTACTGGATTTGCCTATATACAAGAATGGATAAGCTTTAATGCCATCTGATCTCATATTCTCATGAAGGGTTTTACTTCAATGACATCTGATGTCTTATTCTCATCATAGAGGACACTTACAGTATAACAATGAGCAGATATTTGCACAAGCATTAGATCGCTAGCATTAGCAAGTTAGCTTTAGCATTCAAACATTAACATTACTGTATTTGCCTATATACAAGAAGTGTTAATAAAAAGCCATCTGATCTCATATTCTCATGAAGGGTTAGGCTTAAATGCCATCTGATCACATATTCCCATTAGAGAGGACACTTATCGTATAACATTGAGCAGATATTAGCACTAGCATTAGATCGCTAGCATTAGCAAGTTAGCATTAGCATTCAAACATTAACATTACTGTATTTGCCTATATACAACAATGGATAAGCATAAATGACATCTGATCTCATATTCTCATGCAGGGTTATGCTTAAATGCCATCTGATGTCTTATTCTCATCATAGAGGACACTAACAGTATAACAATGAACAGATATTAGCACTAGCATTAGATCGCTACCATTAACAAGTTAGCATTAGCATTGAAACATTAACATTACTGTATTTGCCTATATACAAGAAAGGTTAATTAAAAGCCATCTGATCTCATATTCTCATGAAGGGTTATGCTTAAATGCCATCTGATCTCTTATTCTCATCATAAAGGACACTTACAGTATAACAATGAGCAGATATTAGCACTTGCATTAGATCGCTAGCATTAGCAAGTTAGCATTAGCATTCAGACATTAACATTACTGTATTTGCCTATATACAAGAATGGATAAGATGAAATGCCATCTGATCTCATATTCTCATGAAGATTTATATTTAAATTCCATCTGATCTCTTATTCTCATCATAGAGGACACTTACAGTTTAACAATGACCAGATATTAGCACTAGCATTATATCGCTAGCATAAGCAAGTTAGCATTAGCATTCAAACATTAACATCACTGGATTGGGGATATACAAGAATGGATAATTTAATGCCATCTGATCTCATATCTCATGCAGGGTTATGCTTAAATGCCATCTGATGTCTTATTCTCATCATAGAGGACACTTACAGTATTACAATGAGCAGATATTAGCACTAGCATTATATCGCTAGCATTAGCAGGTTAGCATTAGCATTCATTAACATTTCTGTATTTGCATTTATACAACAATGGATAAGCATAAATGCCATCTGATCTCATATTCTCATGCAGGGTTATTCTTAAATGCCATCTGATGTCTTATTCTCATCATAGAGGACATTTACAGTATAACAATGAACAGATATTACCACTAGCATTAGTTCGCTAGCATTAGCAAGTTAGCATTAGCATTCAAACATTAACAATACGTATTTGCCTATATACAAGAAGGGATAATTAAAAGCCATCTGATCTCATATTCTCATGAAGGGTTATGCTTAAATGCCATCTGATCTCTTATTCTCATCATAAAGAACACTTACAGTATAACAATGACCAGATATTAGCACTAGCATTAGATCGCTAGCATTAGCAAATTAGCATTAGCATTCAAACATTAACATTACTTTATTTGAATAAATACAAGAAGGGTTAAGCTTTATTGCCATCTGATCTCATATTTTCATCATAGAGTGACACTTTCAATATAACAATTAACAGATATTAGCACTAGCATTAGATCGCTAGCATTAGCAAGTTAGCATTAGCAATTCAAACATTAACATTACTGTATTTGCCAATATACAAGTAGGGTTAATTAAAAGCCATCTGATGTCATATTCTGATGAAGGGTTATGCTTAAATGCCATCTGATCTCTTATTCTCATCATAAAGGACACTTTCAGTATAAAACTGACCAGATATTAGCACTAGCATTAGATCGCTAGCATTAGCAAGTTAGCATTAGCAATCAAACATTAACATTACTGTATTTGAATATATACAAGAAGGGTTAATTAAATGACATCTGATCTCATATTCTCATGCAGGGTTATGCTTTAATGCCATCTGATGTCTTATTCTCATCATAGAGGACACTTACAGTATAACAATGAACAGATATTAGCACTAGCATTAGATCGCTCGCATTAGCAAGTTAGCATTAGCATTCAAACATTAACATTACTGTATTTGCCTATATACAACAATGGATTAGCATAAATGACATCTGATCTCATATTCTCATGCTGGGTTATGCTTAAATGCCATCTGATGTCTTATTCTCATCATAGAGGACACTTACAGTATAACAATGAACAGATATTAGCACGAGCATTAGATCGCTAGCATTAGCAAGTTAGCATTAGCATTCATACATTAACATTACTGTATTTGCCTATATACAAGAAGGGTTAATTAAAAGCCATCTGATCTCATATTCTCATGAAGGGTAATGCTTAAATGCCATCTGATCTCTTATTCTCATCATAAGGGACACTTTCAGTATAACAATGACCAGATATTAGCACTAGCATTAGATCGCTAGCATTAGCAAGTTAGCATTAGCAATCAAACATTAACATTACTGTATTTGAATATATACAAGAAAGGTTAATTAAATGACATCTGATCTCGTATTCTCATAAAGGGTAATGCTTAAATGCCATCTGATCTCATATTCCCATCATGGAGGACACTTACGGTACAACAATGACCAGATATTAGCACTAGCATTAGATCGCTAGCATTAGCAAGTTAGCATTAGCATTCAAACATTAACATTATTGTATTTGCCTAGATACAAGAAGGGTTAATTAAAAGCCATCTGATCTCTTATTCTCATGAAGGGTTATGCTTAAATGCCATCTGATCACATATTCCCATCAGAGAGGTCACCTACAGTATAACATTGAGCAGATATTAGCACTAGCATTAGATCGCTAGCATTAGCAAGTTAGCATTAGCATTCAAACATAAACATTACTGTATTTGAATATATACAAGAAAGGTTAATTAAAAGACATCTGATCTATATTCTCATGAAGGGTAATGCTTAAATGCTATCTGATCTCATATTCCCATCATAGAGGACACTTACGGTACAACAATGACCAGATATTAGCACTAGCATTAGATCGCTAGCATTAGCAAGTTAGCATTAGCATTCATACATCAACATTACTGTATTTGCATATATACAAGAAGGGTTAATTAAAAGCCATCTGATCTCTTATTCTCATGAAGGGTTATGCTTAAATGACATCTGATCACATATTCCCATCAGAGAGGACACTAACAGTATAACATTGAGCAGATATTAGCACTAGCATTAGATCGCTAGCATTAGCAAGTTAGCATTAGCATTCAAACATTAACATTACTGTATTTGCCTATATACAAGAATGTATAAGCTTTAATGTCATCTGATCTCATATTCTCATGCAGGGTTATGCTTAAATGCCATCTGATGTCTTATTCTCATCATAGAGGACACTTACAGTATAACAATGCACAGATATTAGCACTAGCATTAGATCGCTAGCATTAGCAAGTTAGCATTAGCATTCAAACATTAACATTACTGTATTTGCCTATATACAACAATGGATAAGCATAAATGACATCTGATCTCATATTCTCATGCAGGGTTATGCTTAAATGCCATCTGATGTCTTATTCTCATCATAGAGGACACTTACAGTATTACAATGAACAAATATTAGCACGAGCATTAGATCGCTAGCATTAGCAAGTTAGCATTAGCAATCAAACATTAACATTACTGTCTGTGCCTATATACAACGAGGGTTAATTAAAAGCCATCTGATCTCATATTCTCATGAAGGTTTATGCTTAAATGCCATCTGATCACATATTCCCATCAGAGAGGACACTTACAGTATAACATTGAGCAGATATTAGCACTAGCATTTGATCGCATGCATTAGCAAGTTAGCATTAGCAATCAAACATTAACATTACTGTATTTGAATATATACAAGAAGGGTTAATTAAATGACATCTGATCTCATATTCTCATAAAGGGTTATGCTTAAATGCCATCTGATCTCATATTCCCATCATAGAGGACACTTCCAGTATAACAATGACCAGATATTAGCACTAGCATTAGATTGCTAGCATTAGCAAGTTAGCATTAGCATTCAAGCATTAACATTACTGGATTTGCCCATATACAAGAATGGATAAGCTTTTAATGCCATCTGATCTCATATTCTCATGCAGGGTCATGCTTAAATGCCATCTGATCTCTTATTCACATCATAAAGGACACTTACAGAATAAAATTGAGCAGATATTAGCACTAGCATTAGATCGCTAGCATTAGCAAGTTAGCATTAGCATTCAAACATTAACATTACTGTATTTGCCTATATATAAGAATGGATGAGATTAAATGCCATCTGATCTCATATTCTCATGAAGAGTTATGTTTAAATGCCATCTGATCTCTTATTCTCATCAAAGAGGACACTTACAGTTTAACAATGACCAGATATAAGCACTAGCATTAGATCGCTAGCATTAGCAAGTTAGCATTAGGATTCAAACATTAACATTACTGTATTTGAATATATAGAATTTGGGTTAATCTTTTATTGCCATTTGATCTCATATTCTCATCATAGAGTACACGCATAATATAACAATGACCAGATATTAGCACTAGCATTATATCGCTAGCATTAGCAAGTGAGCATTAGCATTCAAACATTAACATTACTGGATTTGCCTATATACAAGAATGGATAATTTTAATGCCATCTGATCTCATATTTTCATGAAGGGTTATGCTTAAATGCCATCTGATGTCTTATTCTCATCATAGATTAAACTTACAGTATAACAATTAGCAGATATTAGCACAAGCATTAGATCTTTAGCATTAGCAAGTTAGCATTAACATTCAAACATTAACATTACTGTATTTGCCTATATACAAGAAGGGTTAATTAAAAGACATCTGATCTCATATTCTCAAAACGGGTTAAGCTTAAATGCCATCTGATCACATATTCCCATCAGAGAGGACACTTACAGTATAACATTGAGCAGATATTAGCATTAGCATTAGATCGCTAGCATTAGCAAGTTAGCATTAGCATTCCAACATTAACATTACTGTATTTGCCCATATACAAGAATGGATAAGCTTTAATGCCATCTGATCTCATATTCTCATGCAGGTCAATGCTTAAATGCCATCTGATATCTTATTCTCATCATAAAGGACACTTACAGTATTAAAATGAGCAGATATTAGCACTAGCATTGTATCGCTACCATTAGCAGGTTAGCATAAGCATTCAAACATTAACATTACTGTATTTGCCTATTTACAAGAAGGGTTAATTAAAAGCCATCTGATCTCATATTTTCATGAAGGGTAATGCTTAAATGCCATCTGATCTCTTATTCTCATCATAAGGGACACTTTCAGGATAACAATGACCAGATATTAGCACTAGCATTAGATTGCTAGCATTAGCAAGTTAGCATTAGCATTCAAACATTAACATTACTGGATTTGCCTATATACAAGAATAGATAAGCTTTAATTCCATCTGATCTCATATTCTCATGAAGGGTTATACTTAAATGACATCTGATGTCTTATTCTCATCATAGAGGACACTTACAGTATTACAATGAGCAGATATTTGCCCAAGCATTAGATCGTTAGCATTAGCAAGTTAGCATTAGCATTCAAACATTAACATTACTGTATTTGCCAATATACAAGTAGGGTTAATTAAAAGCCATCTGAAATCATATTCTGATTAAGGGTTCAGCTTAAATGCCATCTGTTCTCTTATTCTCATCATAAAGGACACTTTCAGTATAAAACTGACCAGATATTAGCACTAGCATTAGATCGCTAGCATTAGCAAGTTAGCATTAGCAATCAAACATTAACATTACTGTATTTGAATATATACAAGAAGGGTTAATTAAATGACATCTGATCTCATATTCTCATAAAGGGTTAAGCTTAAATGCCATTTGATCTCATATTCCTATCATAGAGGACACTTCCAGTATAAGAATGAACAGATATTAGCACTAGCATTAGATTGCTAGCATTAGCAAGTTAGCATTAGCATTCAAACAATAACATTACTGGATTTGCCTATATACAAGAATGGATAAGCTTTAATGCCATCTGATCTCATATTCTCATGAAGGGTTTTACTTCAATGACATCTGATGTCTTATTCTCATCATAGAGGACACTTACAGTATAACAATGAGCAGATATTTGCACAAGCATTAGATCGCTAGCATTAGCAAGTTAGCTTTAGCATTCAAACATTAACATTACTGTATTTGCCTATATACAAGAAGTGTTAATAAAAAGCCATCTGATCTCATATTCTCATGAAGGGTTAGGCTTAAATGCCATCTGATCACATATTCCCATTAGAGAGGACACTTATCGTATAACATTGAGCAGATATTAGCACTAGCATTAGATCGCTAGCATTAGCAAGTTAGCATTAGCATTCAAACATTAACATTACTGTATTTGCCTATATACAACAATGGATAAGCATAAATGACATCTGATCTCATATTCTCATGCAGGGTTATGCTTAAATGCCATCTGATGTCTTATTCTCATCATAGAGGACACTAACAGTATAACAATGAACAGATATTAGCACTAGCATTAGATCGCTACCATTAACAAGTTAGCATTAGCATTGAAACATTAACATTACTGTATTTGCCTATATACAAGAAAGGTTAATTAAAAGCCATCTGATCTCATATTCTCATGAAGGGTTATGCTTAAATGCCATCTGATCTCTTATTCTCATCATAAAGGACACTTACAGTATAACAATGAGCAGATATTAGCACTTGCATTAGATCGCTAGCATTAGCAAGTTAGCATTAGCATTCAGACATTAACATTACTGTATTTGCCTATATACAAGAATGGATAAGATGAAATGCCATCTGATCTCATATTCTCATGAAGATTTATATTTAAATTCCATCTGATCTCTTATTCTCATCATAGAGGACACTTACAGTTTAACAATGACCAGATATTAGCACTAGCATTATATCGCTAGCATAAGCAAGTTAGCATTAGCATTCAAACATTAACATCACTGGATTGGGGATATACAAGAATGGATAAGCTTTAATGCCATCTGATCTCATATCTCATGCAGGGTTATGCTTAAATGCCATCTGATGTCTTATTCTCATCATAGAGGACACTTACAGTATTACAATGAGCAGATATTAGCACTAGCATTATATCGCTAGCATTAGCAGGTTAGCATTAGCATTCATTAACATTTCTGTATTTGCATTTATACAACAATGGATAAGCATAAATGCCATCTGATCTCATATTCTCATGCAGGGTTATTCTTAAATGCCATCTGATGTCTTATTCTCATCATAGAGGACATTTACAGTATAACAATGAACAGATATTACCACTAGCATTAGTTCGCTAGCATTAGCAAGTTAGCATTAGCATTCAAACATTAACAATACCGTATTTGCCTATATACAAGAAGGGATAATTAAAAGCCATCTGATCTCATATTCTCATGAAGGGTTATGCTTAAATGCCATCTGATCTCTTATTCTCATCATAAAGAACACTTACAGTATAACAATGACCAGATATTAGCACTAGCATTAGATCGCTAGCATTAGCAAATTAGCATTAGCATTCAAACATTAACATTACTTTATTTGAATAAATACAAGAAGGGTTAAGCTTTATTGCCATCTGATCTCATATTTTCATCATAGAGTACACTTTCAATATAACAATTAACAGATATTAGCACTAGCATTAGATCGCTAGCATTAGCAAGTTAGCATTAGCAATTCAAACATTAACATTACTGTATTTGCCAATATACAAGTAGGGTTAATTAAAAGCCATCTGATGTCATATTCTGATGAAGGGTTATGCTTAAATGCCATCTGATCTCTTATTCTCATCATAAAGGACACTTTCAGTATAAAACTGACCAGATATTAGCACTAGCATTAGATCGCTAGCATTAGCAAGTTAGCATTAGCAATCAAACATTAACATTACTGTATTTGAATATATACAAGAAGGGTTAATTAAATGACATCTGATCTCATATTCTCATGCAGGGTTATGCTTTAATGCCATCTGATGTCTTATTCTCATCATAGAGGACACTTACAGTATAACAATGAACAGATATTAGCACTAGCATTAGATCGCTCGCATTAGCAAGTTAGCATTAGCATTCAAACATTAACATTACTGTATTTGCCTATATACAACAATGGATTAGCATAAATGACATCTGATCTCATATTCTCATGCTGGGTTATGCTTAAATGCCATCTGATGTCTTATTCTCATCATAGAGGACACTTACAGTATAACAATGAACAGATATTAGCACGAGCATTAGATCGCTAGCATTAGCAAGTTAGCATTAGCATTCATACATTAACATTACTGTATTTGCCTATATACAAGAAGGGTTAATTAAAAGCCATCTGATCTCATATTCTCATGAAGGGTAATGCTTAAATGCCATCTGATCTCTTATTCTCATCATAAGGGACACTTTCAGTATAACAATGACCAGATATTAGCACTAGCATTAGATCGCTAGCATTAGCAAGTTAGCATTAGCAATCAAACATTAACATTACTGTATTTGAATATATACAAGAAAGGTTAATTAAATGACATCTGATCTCGTATTCTCATAAAGGGTAATGCTTAAATGCCATCTGATCTCATATTCCCATCATGGAGGACACTTACGGTACAACAATGACCAGATATTAGCACTAGCATTAGATCGCTAGCATTAGCAAGTTAGCATTAGCATTCAAACATTAACATTATTGTATTTGCCTAGATACAAGAAGGGTTAATTAAAAGCCATCTGATCTCTTATTCTCATGAAGGGTTATGCTTAAATGCCATCTGATCACATATTCCCATCAGAGAGGTCACCTACAGTATAACATTGAGCAGATATTAGCACTAGCATTAGATCGCTAGCATTAGCAAGTTAGCATTAGCATTCAAACATAAACATTACTGTATTTGAATATATACAAGAAAGGTTAATTAAATGACATCTGATCTCGTATTCTCATAAAGGGTAATGCTTAAATGCTATCTGATCTCATATTCCCATCATAGAGGACACTTACGGTACAACAATGACCAGATATTAGCACTAGCATTAGATCGCTAGCATTAGCAAGTTAGCATTAGCATTCATACATCAACATTACTGTATTTGCATATATACAAGAAGGGTTAATTAAAAGCCATCTGATCTCTTATTCTCATGAAGGGTTATGCTTAAATGACATCTGATCACATATTCCCATCAGAGAGGACACTAACAGTATAACATTGAGCAGATATTAGCACTAGCATTAGATCGCTAGCATTAGCAAGTTAGCATTAGCATTCAAACATTAACATTACTGTATTTGCCTATATACAAGAATGTATAAGCTTTAATGTCATCTGATCTCATATTCTCATGCAGGGTTATGCTTAAATGCCATCTGATGTCTTATTCTCATCATAGAGGACACTTACAGTATAACAATGCACAGATATTAGCACTAGCATTAGATCGCTAGCATTAGCAAGTTAGCATTAGCATTCAAACATTAACATTACTGTATTTGCCTTTATACAACAATCGATAAGCATAAATGACATCTGATCTCATATTCTCATGCAGGGTTATGCTTAAATGCCATCTGATGTCTTATTCTCATCATAGAGGACACTTACAGTATTACAATGAACAAATATTAGCACGAGCATTAGATCGCTAGCATTAGCAAGTTAGCATTAGCAATCAAACATTAACATTACTGTCTGTGCCTATATGCAAGGAGGGTTAATTAAAAGCCATCTGATCTCATATTCTCATGAAGGTTTATGCTTAAATGCCATCTGATCACATATTCCCATCAGAGAGGACACTTACAGTATAACATTGAGCAGATATTAGCACTAGCATTTGATCGCATGCATTAGCAAGTTAGCATTAGCAATCAAACATTAACATTACTGTATTTGAATATATACAAGAAGGGTTAATTAAATGACATCTGATCTCATATTCTCATAAAGGGTTATGCTTAAATGCCATCTGATCTCATATTCCCATCATAGAGGACACTTCCAGTATAACAATGACCAGATATTAGCACTAGCATTAGATTGCTAGCATTAGCAAGTTAGCATTAGCATTCAAGCATTAACATTACTGGATTTGCCCATATACAAGAATGGATAAGCTTTAATGCCATCTGATCTCATATTCTCATGCAGGGTCATGCTTAAATGCCATCTGATCTCTTATTCACATCATAAAGGACACTTACAGAATAAAATTGAGCAGATATTAGCACTAGCATTAGATCGCTAGCATTAGCAAGTTAGCATTAGCATTCAAACATTAACATTACTGTATTTGCCTATATATAAGAATGGATGAGATTAAATGCCATCTGATCTCATATTCTCATGAAGAGTTATGTTTAAATGCCATCTGATCTCTTATTCTCATCAAAGAGGACACTTACAGTTTAACAATGACCAGATATAAGCACTAGCATTAGATCGCTAGCATTAGCAAGTTAGCATTAGGATTCAAACATTAACATTACTGTATTTGAATATATAGAATTTGGGTTAATCTTTATTGCCATTTGATCTCATATTCTCATCATAGAGTACACGTACAATATAACAATGACCAGATATTAGCACTAGCATTATATCGCTAGCATTAGCAAGTGAGCATTAGCATTCAAACATTAACATTACTGGATTTGCCTATATACAAGAATGGATAAGCTTTAATGCCATCTGATCTCATATTTTCATGAAGGGTTATGCTTAAATGCCGTCTGATGTCTTATTCTCATCATAGATTAAACTTACAGTATAACAATTAGCAGATATTAGCACAAGCATTAGATCTTTAGCATTAGCAAGTTAGCATTAACATTCAAACATTAACATTACTGTATTTGCCTATATACAAGAAGGGTTAATTAAAAGACATCTGATCTCATATTCTCAAAACGGGTTTTTAAATGCCATCTGATCACATATTCCCATCAGAGAGGACACTTACAGTATAACATTGAGCAGATATTAGCATTAGCATTAGATCGCTAGCATTAGCAAGTTAGCATTAGCATTCAAACATTAACATTACTGTATTTTGCCCATATACAAGAATGGATAAGCTTTAATGCCATCTGATCTCATATTCTCATGCAGGTCAATGCTTAAATGCCATCTGATATCTTATTCTCATCATAAAGGACACTTACAGTATTAAAATGAGCAGATATTAGCACTAGCATTGTATCGCTACCATTAGCAGGTTAGCATAAGCATTCAAACATTAACATTACTGTATTTGCCTATTTACAAGAAGGGTTAATTAAAAGCCATCTGATCTCATATTTTCATGAAGGGTAATGCTTAAATGCCATCTGATCTCTTATTCTCATCATAAGGGACACTTTCAGGATAACAATGACCAGATATTAGCACTAGCATTAGATTGCTAGCATTAGCAAGTTAGCATTAGCATTCAAACATTAACATTACTGGATTTGCCTATATACAAGAATAGATAAGCTTTAATTCCATCTGATCTCATATTCTCATGAAGGGTTATACTTAAATGACATCTGATGTCTTATTCTCATCATAGAGGACACTTACAGTATTACAATGAGCAGATATTTGCCCAAGCATTAGATCGTTAGCATTAGCAAGTTAGCATTAGCATTCAAACATTAACATTACTGTATTTGCCTTTATACATTTATAAATGCCATCTGATCTCATATTCTCATGCAGGGTTAAGCTTAAATGCCATCTGATCTTATTCTCATCATATATTCTCATGCAGGGCATTAGATCGCTAGCATTAAAGTTAGCATTAGCATTCAAACATTAACTGTATTTGTCAATAAGGGTTAATTAAAAAGCCATCTGATCTCATATCATGAAGGGTTTTGCTTAAATGCCATCTGATGACATATTCCCATCAGACATTACAGTATAACATTGAGCAGATATTAGCGTTAGCATTAGATCGCTAGCATTAGCAAGTTAGCATTAGAATTCAAACATTAACATTACTGTATTTGCCTTTATACAACAATGGATAAGCATAAATGCCATCTGATCTCATATTCTCATGCAGGGTTATGCTTAAATGCCATCTGATGTCTTATTCTCATCATAGAGGACACTTACAGTATTACAATGAGCAGATATTTGCCCAAGCATTAGATCGTTAGCATTAGCAAGTTAGCATTAGCATTCAAACATTAACATTACTGTATTTGCCTATATACAAGAAGGGTTAATTAAAAGCCATCTGATCTCATATTCTCATGAAGGGTTATGCTTAAATGCCATCTGATCACATATTCTCATCAGAGAGGACACTTACAGTATAACATTGAGCAGATATTAGCGTTAGCATTAGATCGCTAGCATTAGCAAGTTAGCATTAGAATTCAAACATTAACATTACTGTATTTGCCTTCATACAACAATGGATAAGCATAAATGCCATCTGATCTCATATTCTCATGCAGGGTTATGCTTAAATGCCATCTGATGTCTTATTCTCATCATAGAGGACACTTACAGTATTACAATGAGCAGATATTAGCACTAGCATTATATCGCTAGCATTGGCAGGTTAGCATTAGCATTCAAACATTAACATTACTGTATTTGCCTATATACAACAATGGATAAGCATAAATGCCATCTGATCTCAGATTCTCATTCAGTGTTATGCTTAAATGCCATCTGATGTCTTATTCTCATCATAGAGGACACTTACAGTATAACAATGAACAGATATTAGCACAAGCATTAGATCGCTAGCATTAGCAAGTTAGCATTAGCATTCAAACATTAACAATACCGTATTTGCCTATATAAAAGAAGGGTTAATTAAAAGCCATCTGATCTCATATTCTCATGAAGGGTTATGCTTAAATGCCATCTGATCTCTTATTCTCATCATAAAGAACACTTACAGTATAACAATGACCAGATATTAGCACTAGCATTAGATCGCTAGCATTAGCAAATTAGCATTAGCATTCAAACATTAACATTACTTTATTTGAATATATACAAGAAGGGTTGACATCTGAAATTTTATTGCCATCTGATCTCATATTTTCATCATCATGATACACTTTCAGTATAACAATTAACCAGATATTAGCACTAGCATTAGATCGTTAGCATTAGCAAGTTAGCATTAGCAATCAAACATTAACATTATTAATATACAAGTAGGGTTAATTAAAAGCCATCTGATATTTGCTTAAAATGATCTCTTATTCTCATCATAAAGGACACTTTCAGTATAAACTGACCAGATATTAGCACTAAATGCTACATCTGATCTCATGATCTCATATTCTCATAAATTCTTAAATGCCATTTGATCTCAATATATACAAGAATGAACAGATATTTAGCATTAAAATGCCATTCAAGTTGATCTCATATTCTATATACAAGAATGGATAAGCTTTAATGCCATCTGACACTTCTGACATCTGATGTCTTATTCTCATCATAGAGGACACTTCCAGTATAAGAATGAACAGATATTTGCACAAGCATTAGATCGCTAGCATTAGCAAGTTAGCTTTAGCATTCAAACATTAACATTACTGTATTTGCCTATATACAAGAAGGGTTAATTAAAAGCCATCTGATCTCATATTCTCATGAAGGGTTAGGCTTAAATGCCATCTGATCACATATTCCCATTAGGGAGGACACTTATCGTATAACATTGAGCAGATATTAGCACTAGCATTAGATCGCTAGCATTAGCAAGTTAGCATTAGCATTCAAACATTAACATTACTGTATTTGCCTATATACAACAATGGATAAGCATAAATGACATCTGATCTCATATTCTCATGCAGGGTTATGCTTAAATGCCATCTGATGTCTTATTCTCATCATAGAGGACACTAACAGTATAACAATGAACAGATATTAGCACTAGCATTAGATCGCTAGCATTAGCAAGTTAGCATTAGCATTGAAACATTAACATTACTGTATTTGCCTATATACAAGAAAGGTTAATTAAAAGCCATCTGATCTCATATTCTCATGAAGGGTTATGCTTAAATGCCATCTGATCTCTTATTCTCATCATAAAGGACACTTACAGTATAACAATGAGCAGATATTAGCACTTGCATTAGATCGCTAGCATTAGCAAGTTAGCATTAGCATTCAGACATTAACATTACTGTATTTGCATATATACAAGAATGGATAAGATGAAATGCCATCTGATCTCATATTCTCATGAAGATTTATATTTAAATTCCATCTGATCTCTTATTCTCATCATAGAGGACACTTACAGTTTAACAATGACCAGATATTAGCACTAGCATTATATCGCTAGCATTAGCAAGTTAGCATTAGCATTCAAACATTAACATCACTGGATTGGGGATATACAAGAATGGATAAGCTTTAATGCCATCTGATCTCATATCTCATGCAGGGTTATGCTTAAATGCCATCTGATGTCTTATTCTCATCATAGAGGACACTTACAGTATTACAATGAGCAGATATTAGCACTAGCATTATATCGCTAGCATTAGCAGGTTAGCATTAGCATTCATTAACATTACTGTATTTGCATTTATACAACAATGGATAAGCATAAATGCCATCTGATCTCATATTCTCATGCAGGGTTATTCTTAAATGCCATCTGATGTCTTATTCTCATCATAGAACATTTACAGTATAACAATGAACAGATATTAAGCATTAATAGCATTAACAAATTAGCATATTCAAACATTAACACTAGCATTGCCATCTGATCTCATATTTTCATCATAAAGAACACTTACAATATAACAATTAACAGATATTAGCACTAGCATTAGATTAGCATTAGCAATTCAAACATTAACATTACTGTATTTGCCAATATACAAGAAGGGTTAATTAAATGACATCTGATCTAACAGATATTCTCATAAAGGGTAATGCAATTTAAATGCCATCTGATCTCTTATTCCCATCATATGAAGGACACTTACGGTACAACAATGACCAGATATTAGCACTAGCATTAGATCGCTAGCATTAGCAAGTTAGCATTAGCAATTCAAACATTAACATTACTGTATTTGAATATATACAAGAAATGGTTAATTAAATGACATCTGATCTCATAGAGATTCTCATAAAGGGTAATGCTTAAATGCCATCATTACTGTATTTGCCTATATCTCATATTCCCATCATGGAGTTAGCATTAGACACTTACAAGAAGGTATAACAATGACCAGATATTAGCACTAGCATTAGATCGCTAGCATTAGCAAGTTAGCATTAGCATTCAAACATTAACATTATTGTATTTGCCTAGATACAAGAAGGGATAATTAAAAGCCATCTGATCTCTTATTCTCATGAAGGGTTATGCTTAAATGCCATCTGATCACATATTCCCATCAGAGAGGACACCTTTACAGTATAACATTGACCAGATATTAGCACTAGCATTAGATCGCTAGCATTAGCAAGTTAGCATTAGCATTCAAACATAAACATTACTGAATTTGAATATATACAAGAAAGGTTAATTAAATGACATCTGATCTCGTATTCTCATAAAGGGTAATGCTTAAATGCCATCTGATCTCATATTCCCATCATAGAGGACACTTACGGTACAACAATGACCAGATATTAGCACTAGCATTAGATCGCTAGCATTAGCAAGTTAGCATTAGCATTCATACATCAACATTACTGTATTTGCATATATACAAGAAGGGTTAATTAAAAGCCATCTGATCTCTTATTCTCATGAAGGGTTATGCTTAAATGCCATCTGATCACATATTCCCATCAGAGAGGACACTTACAGTATAACATTGAGCAGATATTAGCACTAGCATTAGATCGCTAGCATTAGCAAGTTAGCATTAGCATTCAAACATTAACATTACTGTATTTGCCTATATACAAGAATGGATAAGCTTTATTGTCATCTGATCTCATATTCTCATGCAGGGTTATGCTTAAATGCCATCTGATGTCTTATTCTCATCATAAAGGACACTTACAGTATAACAATGCACAGATATTAGCACTAGCATTAAATCGCTAGCATTAGCAAGTTAGCATTAGCATTCAAACATTAACATTACTGTATTTGCCTATATACAACAATGGATAAGCATAAATGACATCTGATCTCATATTCTCATGCAGGGTTATGCTTAAATGCCATCTGATGTCTTATTCTCATCATAGAGGACACTTACAGTATAACAATGAACAAATATTAGCACGAGCATTAGATCGCTAGCATTAGCAAGTTAGCATTAGCATTCAAACATTAACATTACTGTATTTGCCTATATACAAGAAGGGTTAATTAAATTGTCATCTGATCTCATATTCTCATGCAGGGTTATGCATTAAATGCCATCTGATGTCTTATTCTCATCATAGCTTAAAGGACACTTACAGTATAACAATGACCAGATATTAGCACTAGCATTAGATCGCTAGCATTAGCAAGTTAGCATTAGCATTCAAACATTAACATTACTGTATTTGCCTATATACAAGAAGGGTTAATTAAAATGACATCTGATCTCTTATTCTCATGAAGGGTTATGCTTAAATGCCATCTGATGTCATATTCCCATCAGAGAGGACACTTACAGTATAACAATGAGCAGATAATAGCACTAGCATTAGATCGCTAGCATTAGCAAGTTAGCATTAGCATTCAAACATTAACATTACTGTATTTGCCTATATACAAGAATGGATAAGCATAAATGACATCTGATCTCATATTCTCATGCAGGGTTATGCTTAAATGCCATCTGATGTCTTATTCTCATCATAGAGGACACTTACAGTATAACAATGACCAGATATTAGCACTAGCATTATATCGCTAGCATTAGCAGGTTAGCATTAGCATTCAAACATTAACATTACTGTATTTTCCTATATACAACAATGGATAAGCATAAATGCCATCTGATCTCATTGTCTCATACAGGGTTATGCTTAAATGCCATCTGATGTCTTATTCTCATCAGAAAGGACACTTACAGTATAACAATGAACAGATATTAGCACTAGCATTATATCGCTAGCATTAGCAAGTTAGCATTAGCTTTCAAACATTAACATTACTGTATTTGCCTATATACAAGAAGGGTTAATTAAAAGCCATCTGATCTAATATTCTCATGAAGGGTTATGCTTAAATGCCATCTGATCTCATATTCCCATCATAGAGGATATTTACAGTATAACATTGACCAGATATTAGCACTAGCATGAGATTGCTTGCATTAGCAAGTTAGCATTAGCATTCAAACATTAACATTACTGGATTTGCCTATATACAAGAATAGATAAGATTTAATGGCATCTGATCTCATATTCTCATGATGGGTTATACTTAAATGACATCTGATGTCTTATTCTCATCATAGAGGACACTTACAGTATTACAATGAGCAGATATTTGCCTAAGCATTAGATCGTTAGCATTAGCAAGTTAGCATTAGCATTCAAACATTAACATTACTGTATTTGCCTATATACAAGAAGGGTAAATTAAAAGCCATCTGATCTCATATTCTCATGAAGGGTTATGCTTAAATGCCATCTGCCATCTGATCTTATTCCTCATCAGAGAGGACACTTACAGAATAACATTGAGCAGATATTAGCCATCTGATGTCTTATTCTCATCATAGCATTAGATCGCTAGCATTAGCAAGTTAGCATTAGCATTCAAACATTAACATTACTGTATTTGCCTTTATACAACAATGGATAAGCATAAATGCCATCTGATCTCATATTCTCATGCAGGGTTATGCTTAAATGCCATCTGATGTCTTATTCTCATCATAGAGGACACTTACAGTATAACAATGACCAGATATTAGCACTAGCATTATATCGCTAGCATTAGCAAGTTAGCATTAGCATTCAAACATTAACATTACTGTATTTGCCTTATATACAACAATGGATAAGCTTAAATGCCATCTGATCTCATATTCTCATGCAGGGTTATGCTTAAATGCCATCTGATGTCTTATTCTCATCATAGAGGACACTTACAGTATTACAATGAGCAGATATTAGCACTAGCATTATATCGCTAGCATTGGCAGGTTAGCATTAGCATTCAAACATTAACATTACTGTATTTGCCTTTATACAACAATGGATAAGCTTTAATGCCATCTGATCTCATATTCTCATGCAGGGTTATGCTTAAATGCCATCTGATGTCTTATTCTCATCATAGAGGACACTTACAGTATAACAATGAGCAGATATTAGCACATTAGCATTAGATCGCTAGCATTAGCAAGTTAGCATTAGCATTCAAACATTAACATTACTGTATTTTTGCATTTTATACAACAATGGTTAATTATATTTGCCATCTGATCTCATATTCTCATGCAGGGTTATGCTTTAATGCCATCTGATGTCATATTCTTATCATAAAGGACAATTACAGTATAACAATGAACAGATATTAGCACTAGCATTAGATCGCTAGCATTAGCAAGTTAGCATTAGCAATCAAACATTAACATTACTGTATTTGAATATATACAAGAAAGGTTAATTAAATGACATCTGATCTCGTATTCTCAAAAAGGGTAAAGCTTAAATGCCATCTGATCTCATATTCCCATCAGAGAGGACACTTACAGTATAACATTGAGCAGACATTAGCACTAGCATTAGATCGCTAGCATTAGCAAGTTAGCATTAGCATTCAAACATTAACATTACTGTATTTGCCTATATACAAGAAGGGTTAATTAAATGCCATCTGATCTCATATTCTCATGAAGGGTTATGCTTAAATGCCATCTGATGTCATATTCCCATCAGGGAGGACACTTACAGTATAACAATGAGCAGATATTAGCACTAGCATTAGATCGCTAGCATTAGCAAGTTAGCATTAGCATTCAAACATTAACATTACTGTATTTGAATATATACAACAATGGATTAATTAAATGACATCTGATCTCATATTCTCATGAAGGGTAATGCTTAAATGCCATCTGATGTCATATTCCCATCATAGAGGACACTAACAGTATAACAATGAGCAGATATTAGCACTAGCATTAGATCGCTAGCATTAGCAAGTTAGCATTAGCATTCAAACATTAACATTACTGTATTTGCCTATATACAACAATGGATAAGCATAAATGACATCTGATCTCATATTCTCATGAAGGGTTATGCTTAAATGCCATCTGATCTCTTATTCTCATCATAGAGGACACTTACAGTATAACAATGAACAGATATTAGCACTAGCATTAGATCGCTAGCATTAACAAGTTAGCATTAGCATTCAAACATTAACATTACTGTATTTGCCTATATACAAGAAGGGTTAATTAAAAGCCATCTGATCTCATATATTCTCATGAAGATTTATATTTAAATGCCATCTGATCTTTTATTCTCATCATAAGGACACTTACAGTATAACAATGACCAGATATTAGCACTAGCATTAGATCGCTAGCATTAGCAAGTTAGCATTAGCATTCAAACATTAACATTACTGTATTTGAATATATACAAGAATGGATAATTAAATGCCATCTGATCTCATATTCTCATAAAGGGTTATGCTTAAATGCCATCTGATGTCTTATTCTCATCATAGAGGACACTTACAGTACAACAATGAGCAGATATTAGCACTAGCATTATATCGCTAGCATTAGCAGGTTAGCATTAGCATTCAAACATTAACATTACTGTATTTGCCTTTATACAACAATGGATTAATTAAATGCCATCTGATCTCATATTCTCATGAAGGGTTATGCTTAAATGCCATCTGATGTCTTATTCTCATCATAGAGGACACTTACAGTATAACAATGAGCAGATTTTACCACTAGCATTAGATCGCTAGCATTAGCAAGTTAGCATTAGCATTCAAACATTAACATTACTGTATTTGCCTATATACAAGAATGTATAAGCTTTAAAGCCATCTGATCTCATATTCTCATGAAGGGTTATGCTTAAATGCCATCTGATGTCTTATTCTCATCATAAAGGACACTTACAGTATAACAATGACCAGATATTAGCACTAGCATTAGATCGCTAGCATTAGCAGGTTAGCATTAGCATTCAAACATTAACATTACTTTATTTGCCTTATATACAACAAAGGGTTAAGCATAAATGCCATCTGATCTCATATTCTCATGAAGGGTTATGCTTAAATGCCATCTGATGTCTTATTCTCATCATAGAGGACACTTACAGTATAACAATGATCAGATATTAGCACTAGCATTAGATCGCTAGCATTAGCAAGTTAGCATTAGCATTCAAACATTAACATTACTGTATTTGCCAATATACAACAATGGATAAATTAAATGACATCTGATCTCATATTCTCATAAAGGGTTAATGCTTAAATGCCATCTGATGTCTTATTCTCATCATGGAGGACACTTACAGTACAACAATGACCAGATATTAGCACTAGCATTATATCGCTAGCATTAGCAAGTTAGCATTAGCAATTCAAACATTAACATTACTGTATTTGAATATATACAACAATGGTTAATTAAATGCCATCTGATCTCATATTCTCATAAAGGGTTATGCTTAAATGCCATCTGATGTCTTATTCCATCATGGAGGACACTTACAGTATAACAATGACCAGATATTAGCACTAGCATTAGATCGCTAGCATTAGCAAGTTAGCATTAGCATTCAAACATTAACATTACTGTATTTGCCTATATACAAGAAGGGATAATTAAATGCCATCTGATCTCATATTCTCATAAAGGGTCATGCTTAAATGCCATCTGATCTCTTATTCACATCATAAAGGACACTTACAGTATAACAATGACCAGATATTAGCACTAGCATTAGATCGCTAGCATTAGCAAGTTAGCATTAGCATTCAAACATTAACATTACTGTATTTGAATATATACAACAATGGATAATTAAATGCCATCTGATCTCATATTCTCATGAAGGGTTATGCTTAAATGCCATCTGATGTCTTATTCTCATCAATAAGGACACTTACAGTATAACAATGACCAGATATTAGCACTAGCATTAGATCGCTAGCATTAGCAAGTTAGCATTAGCATTCAAACATTAACATTACTGTATTTGAATATATACAAGAAAGGTTAATTAAATGACATCTGATCTCATATTCTCATAAAGGGTAATGCTTAAATGCCATCTGATCTCATATTCCCATCATAGAGGACACTTACAGGTACAACAATGTCCAGATATTAGCACTAGCATTAGATCGCTAGCATTAGCAAGTTAGCATTAGCATTCAAACATTAACATTACTGTATTTGCCTATATACAAGAAGGGATTAATTAAAAGCCATCTGATCTCTTATTCTCATGAAGGGTTATGCTTAAATGCCATCTGATGTCTTATTCCCATCAGAGAGGACACTTACAGTATAACATTGAGCAGATATTAGCACTAGCATTAGATCGCTAGCATTAGCAAGTTAGCATTAGCATTCAAACATTAACATTACTGTATTTGCCTATATACAACAATGGATAAGCATAAATGACATCTGATCTCATATTCTCATGCAGGGTTATGCTTAAATGCCATCTGATGTCTTATTCTCATCATAGAGACACTTACAGTATAACAATGAACAGATATTAGCACTAGCATTAGATCGCTAGCATTAGCAAGTTAGCATTAGCATTCAAACATTAACATTACTGTATTTTGCCTATATACAAGAAGGGTTAATTAAATGCCATCTGATCTCATATTCTCATGAAGGGTTATGCTTAAATGCCATCTGATCTCTTATTCTCATCATAAGGACACTTTCAGTATAACAATGACCAGATATTAGCACTAGCATTAGATCGCTAGCATTAGCAAGTTAGCATTAGCAATCAAACATTAACATTACTGTATTTGAATATATACAAGAATGGTTAATTAAATGACATCTGATCTCATATTCTCATAAAGGGTAATGCTTAAATGCCATCTGATCTCATATTCCCATCATAGAGGACACTTACAGTACAACAATGACCAGATATTAGCACTAGCATTAGATCGCTAGCATTAGCAAGTTAGCATTAGCATTCAAACATTAACATTACTGTATTTGCCTATATACAAGAAGGGTTAATTAAAAGCCATCTGATCTCATATTCTCATGAAGGGTTATGCTTAAATGCCATCTGATCACATATTCCCATCAGAGAGGACACTTACAGTATAACATTGAGCAGATATTAGCACTAGCATTAGATCGCTAGCATTAGCAAGTTAGCATTAGCATTCAAACATTAACATTACTGTATTTGCCTATATACAAGAATGGATAATTTAAATGCCATCTGATCTCATATTCTCATGAAGGGTTATGCTTAAATGCCATCTGATGTCTTATTCTCATCATAGAGGACACTTACAGTATAACAATGAGCAGATATTAGCACTAGCATTAGATCGCTAGCATTAGCAAGTTAGCATTAGCATTCAAACATTAACATTACTGTATTTGCCTATATACAACAATGGATAAGCATAAATGCCATCTGATCTCATATTCTCATGCAAGGGTTATGCTTAAATGCCATCTGATGTCTTATTCTCATCATAGAGGACACTTACAGTATAACAATGAACAGATATTAGCACTAGCATTAGATCGCTAGCATTAGCAAGTTAGCATTAGCATTCAAACATTAACATTACTGTATTTGCCTATATACAAGAAGGGCTTTATTAATTAAAAGCCATCTGATCTCATATTCTCATGAAGGGTTATGCTTAAATGCCATCTGATGTCTTATTCTCATCATAGAGGACACTTACAGTATAACAATGACCAGATATTAGCACTAGCATTAGATCGCTAGCATTAGCAAGTTAGCATTAGCATTCAAACATTAACATTACTGTATTTGCCTATATACAACAATGGATAATTAAATGCCATCTGATCTCATATTCTCATAAAGGGTTATGCTTAAATGCCATCTGATGTCTTATTCTCATCATAGAGACTTACAGTATTACAATGAGCGTATAACATTAGATATTAGCACTAGCATTAGATAACGCTAGCATTAGCAAGTTAGCATTAGCATTCAAACATTAACATTACTGCAGATTTGCCTATATACAACAATGGATGTAGCTTTAAATGCCATCTGATCTCATATTCTCATGCAGGGTTATGCTTAAATGCCATCTGATGTCTTATTCTCATCATAGAGGACACTTACAGTATAACAATGAGCAGATATTAGCACTAGCATTATATCGTTAGCATTAGCAAGTTAGCATTAGCATTCAAACATTAACATTACTGTATTTGCCTATACAACAATGGATAAATTTAAATGCCATCTGATCTCATATTCTCATGAAGGGTTATGCTTAAATGCCATCTGATGTCACATATTCTCATCATAGAGGACACTTACAGTATAACAATGAGCAGATATCTAGCATTCTAGCATTATTCATTAACATTACTGTATTTGCCTTTTATACAACAATGGATAAGCATAAATGCATTAAATGCCAAATCATTAACATGTCTGTATTTGCCTAGCATTATACAAGAATGGATAACAATAATTTATAATCTGATCTCATATGACTCTCATGCAGGGTTATGCTTAAATGCCATCTGATGTCTTATTCTCATCATTAGGATTCAAACAGTATAACAATGAACAGATATTAGCACTAGCATTTGCGCTAGCATTTTATATCAAACATTAACAATTTGAATATAATTATTAAAATGACATTCAAAAGGGGAATTAAACATCTGTATTTCATATTCTCAACAATGGATTATGCTTAAATGCCATCTGATCTCATATTCTCACAACAATGGATAAGCATAAATGACATATGATCTCATATTAAATGCAATAAATGCCATCTTATTCTTATTCTCATCATTAGGACACTTACAGTATAACAATGAACAGATATTAGCACTAGCATTATCGCTAGCATTCAAGTTAGCATTAGCATTCAAACATTAACATTACTGTATTTGCCTATATACAAGAATGGATAAGCTTAAATGCCATCTGATCTCATATTCTCATGAAGGGTTATGCTTAAATGCCATCTGATGTCTTATTCTCATCATAGAGGACACTTACAGTATAACAATGACCAGATATTAGCACTAGCATTAGATCGCTAGCATTGGCAAGTTAGCATTAGCATTCAAACATTAACATTACTGTATTTGAATATATACAAGAAATGGATAAATTAAATGACATCTGATCTCATATTCTCATAAAGGGTAATGCTTAAATGCCATCTGATCTCATATTCTCATCATAGAGGACACTTACAGTATAACAATGAACAGATATTAGCACTAGCATTAGATCGCTAGCATTAGCAAGTTAGCATTAGCATTCAAACATTAACATTACTGTATTTGCCTATATACTGAAGGATTATGAAGGCTTAAATGCCATTGATCTCATATATTCTCATGAAGGGGCTTAAATAATTAAAAGCCATCTGATCTTTGCACTATTCTCATTAGCAGGGTCATGCATTCAAACATTAACATTCTGTATTTCTATATAGAAATGGTTAATCATAAATGCCATCTGACATATTCTCATGCAGGGGTTATGCTTAAATGCCATCTGATGTCTTATTCCCATCATAGACACTTACATTAACAATGAGCAGATATTAGCATTAGCATTAGATCGCTAGCATTAGCATTAGCATTCAAACATTAACATTACTGTATTTGCCTATATACAAGAATGGATAAGCTTTAATGCCATCTGATCTCATATTCTCATGCAGGGTTATGCTTAAATGCCATCTGATGTCTTATTCTCATCATAGAGGACACTTACAGTATAACAATGAACAGATATTAGCACTAGCATTATATCGCTAGCATTAGCAGGTTAGCATTAGCATTCAAACATTAACATTACTGTATTTGCCTTTATACAACAATGGATAAGCATAAATGCCATCTGATCTCATATTCTCATGCAGGGTTATGCTTAAATGCCATCTGATGTCTTATTCTCATCATAGAGGACACTTACAGTATAACAATGAACAGATATTAGCACTAGCATTAGATCGCTAGCATTAGCAAGTTAGCATTAGCATTCAAACATTAACATTACTGTATTTGAATATATACAAGAAGGGTTAATTAAATGACATCTGATCTCATATTCTCATAAAGGGTAATGCTTAAATGCCATCTGATCTCTTATTCTCATCATAGAGGACACTTACAGTATAACAATGACCAGATATTAGCACTAGCATTAGATCGCTAGCATTAGCAAGTTAGCATTATCATTCAAACATTAACATTACTGTATTTGCCTATATACAAGAATGGTTAATTAAAAGCCATCTGATCTCATATTCTCATGAAGGGTTATGCTTAAATGCCATCTGATCTCTTATTCCCATCAGAGAGGACACTTACAGTATAACAATGAGCAGATATTAGCACTAGCATTAGATCGCTAGCATTAGCAAGTTAGCATTAGCATTCAAACATTAACATTACTGTATTTGCCTATATACAACAATGGATAAGCATAAATGCCATCTGATCTCATATTCTCATGCAGGGTTATGCTTAAATGCCATCTGATGTCTTATTCTCATCATAGAGGACACTTACAGTATAACAATGAACAGATATTAGCACTAGCATTAGATCGCTAGCATTAACAAGTTAGCATTAGCATTCAAACATTAACATTACTGTATTTGCCTATATACAAGAAGGGTTAATTAAAAGCCATCTGATCTCATATTCTCATGCAGGGTTATGCTTAAATGCCATCTGATCTCTTATTCTCATCATAGAGGACACTTTCAGTATAACAATGACCAGATATTAGCACTAGCATTAGATCGCTAGCATTAGCAAGTTAGCATTAGCAATTCAAACATTAACATTACTGTATTTGAATATATACAAGAGGGGTTAATTAAATGACATCTGATCTCATATTCTCATAAAGGGTTATGCTTAAATGCCATCTGATCTCATATTCCCATCATAGAGGACACTTACAGTATAACAATGAGCAGATATTAGCACTAGCATTAGATCGCTAGCATTAGCAAGTTAGCATTAGCATTCAAACATTAACATTACTGTATTTGCCTATATACAAGAATGGTTAATTAAATGCCATCTGATCTCATATTCTCATGAAGGTTTATGCTTAAATGCCATCTGATCACATATTCCCATCAGAGAGGACACTTACAGTATAACATTGAGCAGATTTTAGCACTAGCATTAGATCGCTAGCATTAGCAAGTTAGCATTAGAATTCAAACATTAACATTACTGTATTTGCCTATATTCAAGAATGTATAAGCTTTAATTCCATCTGATCTCATATTCTCATGCAGGGTTATGCTTAAATGCCATCTGATGTCTTATTCTAATCATAGAGGACACTTACAGTATAACAATGAGCAGATATTAGCACTAGCATTATATTGCTAGCATTAGCAGGTTAGCATTAGCATTCAAACATTAACATTACTGTATTTGCCTTTATACAACAATGGATAAGCATAAATGCCATCTGATCTGATATTCTCTTGCAGGGTTATGCTTAAATGCCATCTGATGTCTTATTCTAATCATAGAGGACACTTGCAGTATAACAATGAACAGATATTAGCACTAGCATTAGATCGCTAGCATTAGCAAGTTAGCATTAGCATTCAAACATTAACAATACTGTATTTGCCTATATACAAGAAGGGTTAATTAAAAGCCATCTGATCTCATATTCTCATGCAGGGTCATGCTTAAATGCCATCTGATGTCTTATTCTCATCATTGAGGACACTTACAGTATAACAATGAACAGATATTAGCACTAGCATTATATCGCTAGCATTGGCAGGTTAGCATTAGCATTCAAACATTAACATGACTGTATTTGCCTTTATACAACAATGGATAAGCATAAATGCCATCTGATCTCATATTCTCATGCAGGGTTATGCTTAAATGCCATCTGATGTCTTATTCTCATCATAGAGGACACTTACAGTATAACAATGAACAGATATTAGCACTAGCATTAGATCGCTAGCATTAGCAAGTTAGCATTAGCATTCAAACATTAACATTACTGTATTTGCCTATATACAACAATGGATAAGCATAAATGACATCTGATCTCATATTCTCATGCAGGGTTATGCTTAAATGCCATCTGATGTCTTATTCTCATCATAGAGGACACTTACAGTATAACAATGAACAGATATTAGCACTAGCATTAGATCGCTAGCATTAGCAAGTTAGCATTAGCATTCAAACATTAACATTACTGTATTTGCCTATATACAAGAAGGGTTAATTAAAAGCCATCTGATCTCATATTCTCATGAAGGGTAATGCTTAAATGCCATCTGATCTCTTATTCTCATCATAAGGGACACTTTCAGTATAACAATGACCAGATATTAGCACTAGCATTAGATCGCTAGCATTAGCAAGTTAGCATTAGCAATCAAACATTAACATTACTGTATTTGAATATATACAAGAATGGGTTAAATAAATGACATCTGATCTCATATTCTCATGAAGGGTAATGCTTAAATGCCATCTGATCTCATATTCCCATCATGGAGGACACTTACGGTACAACAATGACCAGATATTAGCACTAGCATTAGATCGCTAGCATTAGCAAGTTAGCATTAGCATTCAAACATTAACATTATTGTATTTGCCTATATACAAGAAGGGTTAATTAAAAGCCATCTGATCTCTTATTCTCATGAAGGGTTATGCTTAAATGCCATCTGATCTCATATTCCCATCAGAGAGGACACTTACAGTATAACATTGAGCAGATATTAGCACTAGCATTAGATCGCTAGCATTAGCAAGTTAGCATTAGCATTCAAACATTAACATTACTGTATTTGAATATATACAAGAAAGGTTAATTAAATGACATCTGATCTCGTATTCTCATAAAGGGTAATGCTTAAATGCCATCTGATCTCATATTCCCATCATAGAGGACACTTACCGTACAACAATGACCAAATATTAGCACTAGCATTAGATCGCTAGCATTAGCAAGTTAGCATTAGCATTCAAACATTAACATTACTGTATTTGCATATATACAAGAAGGGTTAATTAAAAGCCATCTGATCTCTTATTCTCATGAAGGGTTATGCTTAAATGCCATCTGATCACATATTCCCATCAGAGAGGACACTTACAGTATTACATTGAGCAGATATTAGCACTAGCATTAGATCGCTAGCATTAGCAAGTTAGCATTAGCATTCAAACATTAACATTACTGTATTTGCCTATATACAAGAATGGATAAGCTTTAATGTCATCTGATCTCATATTCTCATGCAGGGTTATTCTTAAATGGCATCTGATGTCTTATTCTCATCATAGAGGACACTTACAGTATAACAATGAACAGATATTAGCACTAGCATTAGATCGCTAGCATTAGCAAGTTAGCATTAGCATTCAAACATTAACATTACTGTATTTGCCTATATACAACAATGGATAAGTATAAATGACATCTGATCTCATATTCTCATGCAGGGTTATGCTTAAATGCCATCTGATGTCTTATTCTCATCATAGAGGACACTTACAGTATAACAATGAACAGATATTAGCATGAGCATTAGATCGCTAGCATTAGCAAGTTAGCATTAGCATTCAAACATTAACATTACTGTATTTGCCTATATACAAGAAGGGTTAATTTAAAGCCATCTGATCTCATATTCTCATGAAGGGTAATGCTTAAATGCCATCTGATCTCTTATTCTCATCATAAGGGACACTTTCAGTATAACAATGACCAGATATTAGCACTAGCATTAGATCGCTAGCATTAGCAAGTTTGCATTAGCAATCAAACATTAACATTACTGTATTTGAATATATACAAGAAAGGTTAATTAAATTACATCTGATCTCGTATTCTCATAAAGGGTAATGCTTAAATGCCATCTGATCTCATATTCCCATCATAGAGGACACTTACGGTACAACAATGACCAGACATTAGCACTAGCATTAGATCGCTAGCATTAGCAAGTTAGCATTAGCCTTCAATCATTAACATTACTGTATTTGCCTATATACAAGAAGGGTTAATTAAAAGCCATCTGATCTCTTATTCTCATGAAGGGTTATGCTTAAATGCCATCTGATCAAATATTCCCATCAGAGAGGACACCTACAGTATAACATTGAGCAGATATTAGCACTAGCATTAGATCGCTAGCATTAGCAAGTTAGCATTAGCATTCAAACATTAACATTACTGTATTTGCCTATATACAAGAATGGATAAGCTTTAATGTCATCTGATCTCATATTCTCATGCAGGGTTATGCTTAAATGCCATCAGATGTCTCATTCTCATCATAGAGGAAACTTACAGTGTTACAATGAGCAGAAATTAGCACTAGCATTATATCGCTAGCATTAGCAGGTGAGCATTAGCATTCAAATAATAACATTACTGTATTTGCCTATATACAACAATGGATAAGCATAAATGCCATCTGATCTCATAGTCTCATACAGGGTTATGCTTAAATGCCATGTGATGTCTTATTCTCATCAGAGAGGACACTTACAGTATAACATTGTACAGATATTAGCACTAGCATTATATCGCTAGCATTAGCAAGTTAGCATTAGCTTTCAAACATTAACATTACTGTATTTGCCTATATACAAGAAGGGTTAATTAAAAGCCATCTGATCTCATATTCTCATGAAGGGTAATGCTTAAATGGCATCTGATGTCTGATTCTAATCATAAAGGACACTTTCAGTATAACAATGACCAGATATTAGCACTAGCATTATATCGCTAGCATAAGCAAGTTAGCATTAGCATTCAAACATTAACAATACTGTATTTGCCTATACACAAGAAGGGTTAATTAAAAGCCATCTGATCTCATATTCTCATGCAGGGTCATGCCTAAATGCCATCTGATGTCTTATTCTCATCATTGAGGACACTTACAGTATAACAATGAACAGATATTAGCACTAGCATTATATCGCTAGCATTGGCAGGTTAGCATTAGCATTCAAACATTAACATTACTGTATTTGCCTTTATACAACAATGGATAAGCATAAATGCCATCTGATCTCATATTCTCATGCAGGGTTATGCTTAAATGCCATCTGATGTCTTATTCTCATCATAGAGGACACTTACAGTATTACAATGAGCAGATATTAGCACTAGCATTATATCGCTAGCATTCGCAGGTTAGCATTAGCATTCAAACATTAACATTACTGTATTTGCCTTTATACAACAATGGATAAGCTTTAATGCCATCTGATCTCATATTCTCATGCAGGGTTATGCTTAAATGCCATCTGATGTCTTATTCTCATCATAGAGGACACTTACAGTATAACAATGAGCAGATATTAGCACTAGCATTATATCGCTAGCATTGGCAGGTTAGCATTAGCATTCAAACATTAACATTACTGTATTTGCCTATATACAACAATGGATAAATAAATCCATCTGATCTCATATTCTCATGCAGGGTTATGCTTAAATGCCATCTGATGTCTTATTCTCATCATAAAGGACACTTACAGTATAACAATGAACAGATATTAGCACTAGCATTAGATCGCTAGCATTAGCAAGTTAGCATTAGAATTCAAACATTAACATTACTGTATTTGCCTATATACAAGAATGTATAAGCTTTAATGCCATCTGATCTCATATTCTCATGCAGGGTTATGCTTAAATGCCATCTGATGTCTTATTCTCATCATAGAGGACACTTACAGTATTACAATGAGCAGATATTAGCACTAGCATTATATCGCTAGCATTAGGTTAGTTAGCATTAGCATTCAAACATTAACATTACTGTATTTGCCTTTATACAACAATGGATAAGCATAAATGACATCTGATCTCATATTCTCATGCAGGGTTATGCTTAAATGCCATCTGATGTCTTATTCTTATCATAAAGGACAATTACAGTATAACAATGAACAGATATTAGCACTAGCATTAGATCGCTAGCATTAGCAAGTTAGCATTAGCAATCAAACATTAACATTACTGTATTTGAATATATACAAGAAAGGTTAATTAAATGACATCTGATCTCGTATTCTCATAAAGGGTAATGCTTAAATGCCATCTGATCTCATATTCCCATCATAGAGGACACTTACGGTACAACAATGACCAGATATTAGCACTAGCATCAGATCGCTAGCATTAGCAAGTTAGCATTATCATTCAAACATTAACATTACTGTATTTGCCAATATACAAGAAGGGTTAATTAAAAGCCATCTGATCTCTTATTCTCATGAAGGGCTATGCTTAAATGCCATCTGATCACATATTCCCATCAGAGAGGACACTTACAGTATAACATTGAGCAGACATTAGCACTAGCATTAGATCGCTAGCATTAGCAAGTTAGCATTAGCATTCAAACATTAACATTACTGTATTTGCCTATATACAATAATGGATAAGCATAAATGACATCTGATCTCATATTCTCATGCAGGGTTATGCTTAAATGCCATCTGATGTCTTATTCTCATCATAGAGGACACTTACAGTATAACAATGAACAGATATTAGCACTAGCATTAGATCGCTAGCATTAACAAGTTAGCATTAGCATTCAAACATTAACATTACTGTATTTGCCTATATACAAGAAGGGTTAATTAAAAGCCATCTGATCATATATTCTTATGAACGGTAATGCTTAAATGCCATCTGATCTCTTATTCTCATCATAAGGGACACTTTCAGCATAACAATGACCAGATATTAGCACTAGCATTAGATCGCTAGCATTAGCAAGTTAGCATTAGCAATCAAACATTAACATTACTGTATTTGAATATATACAAGAAAGGTTAATTAAATGACATCTGATCTCATATTTTCATAAAGGGTAATGCTTAAATGCCATCTGATCTCATATTCCCATCATAGAGGACACTTACAGTACAACAATGAGCAGATATTAGCACTAGCATTAGATTGCTAGCATTAGCAAGTTAGCATTAACATTCAAACATTAACATTACTGTATTTGCCTATATACAAGAAGGGTTAATTAAAAACCATCTGATCTTATATTCTCATGAAGGTTTATGCTTAAATGCCATCTGATCACATATTCCCATCAGAGAGGACACTTACAGTATAACATTGAGCAGATTTTAGCACTAGCATTAGATCGCTAGCATTAGCAAGTTAGCATTAGAATTCAAACATTAACATTACTGTATTTGCCTATATTCAAGAATGTATAAGCTTTAATTCCATCTGATCTCATATTCTCATGCAGGGTTATGCTTCAATGCCATCTGATGTCTTATTCTAATCATAGAGGACACTTACAGTATTACAATGAGCAGATATTAGCACTAGCATTATATTGCTAGCATTAGCAGGTTAGCATTAGCATTCAACATTAACATAACTGTATTTGCCTTTATACAACAATGGATAAGCATAAATGCCATCTGATCTGATATTCTCTTGCAGGGTTAAGCTTAAATGCCATCTGATGTCTTATTCTCATCATAGAGGACACTTGCAGTATAACAATGAACAGATATTAGCACTAGCATTCGATCGCTAGCATTAGCAAGTTAGCATTAGCATTCAAACATTAACAATACTGTATTTGCCTATATACAAGAAGGGTTAATTAAAAGCCATCTGATCTCATATTCTCATGCAGGGTCATGCCTAAATGCCATCTGATGTCTTATTCTCATCATTGAGGACACTTACAGTATAACAATGAACAGATATTAGCACTAGCATTATATCGCTAGCATTGGCAGGTTAGCATTAGCATTCAAACATTAACATGACTGTATTTGCCTTTATACAACAATGGATAAGCATAAATGCCATCTGATCTCATATTCTCATGCAGGGTTATGCTTAAATGCCATCTGATGTCTTATTCTCATCATAGAGGACACTTACAGTATAACAATGAACAGATATTAGCACTAGCATTAGATCGCTAGCGTTAGCAAGTTAGCATTAGCATTCAAACATTAACATTACTGTATTTGCCTATATACAACAATGGATAAGCATAAATGACATCTGATCTCATATTCTCATGCAGGGTTATGCTTAAATGCCATCTGATGTCTTATTCTCATCATAGAGGACACTTACAGTATAACAATGAACAGATATTAGCACGAGCATTAGATCGCTAGCATTAGCAAGTTAGCATTAGCATTCAAACATTAACATTACTGTATTTGCCTATATACAAGAAGGGTTAATTAAAAGCCATCTGATCTCATATTCTCATGAAGGGTAATGCTTAAATGCCATCTGATCTCTTATTCTCATCATAAGGGACACTTTCAGTATAACACTGACCAGATATTAGCACTAGCATTAGATCGCTAGCATTAGCAAGTTAGCATTAGCAATCAAACATTAACATTACTGTATTTGAATATATACAAGAAAGGTTAATTAAATGACATCTGATCTCGTATTCTCATAAAGGGTAATGCTTAAATGCCATCTGATCTCATATTCCCATCATGGAGGACACTTACGGTACAACAATGACCAGATATTAGCACTAGCATTAGATCGCTAGCATTAGCAAGTTAGCATTAGCATTCAAACATTAACATTATTGTATTTGCCTATATACAAGAAGGGTTAATTAAAAGCCATCTGATCTCTTATTCTCATGAAGGGTTATGCTTAAATGCCATCTGATCACATATTCCCATCAGAGAGGACACCTACAGTATAACATTGAGCAGATATTAGCACTAGCATTAGATCGCTAGCATTAGCAAGTTAGCATTAGCATTCAAACATTAACATTACTGTATTTGAATATATACAAGAAAGGATAATTAAATGACATCTGATCTCGTATTCTCATAAAGGGTAATGCTTAAATGCCATCTGATCTCATATTCCCATCATAGAGGACACTTACCGTACAACAATGACCAAATATTAGCACTAGCATTAGATCGCTAGCATTAGCAAGTTAGCATTAGCATTCATACATTAACATTACTGTATTTGCATATATACAAGAAGGGTTAATTAAAAGCCATCTGATCTCTTATTCTCATGAAGGGTTATGCTTAAATGCCATCTGATCACATATTCCCATCAGAGAGGACACTTACAGTATTACATTGAGCAGATATTAGCACTAGCATTAGATCGCTAGCATTAGCAAGTTAGCATTAGCATTCAAACATTAACATTACTGTATTTGCCTATATACAAGAATGGATAAGCTTTAATGTCATCTGATCTCATATTCTCATGCAGGGTTATGCTTAAATGGCATCTGATGTCTTATTCTCATCATAGAGGACACTTACAGTATAACAATGAACAGATATTAGCACTAGCATTAGATCGCTAGCATTAGCAAGTTAGCATTAGCATTCAAACATTAACATTACTGTATTTGCCTATATACAACAATGGATAAGTATAAATGACATCTGATCTCATATTCTCATGCAGGGTTATGCTTAAATGCCATCTGATGTCTTATTCTCATCATAGAGGACACTTACAGTATAACAATGAACAGATATTAGCATGAGCATTAGATCGCTAGCATTAGCAAGTTAGCATTAGCATTCAAACATTAACATTACTGTATTTGCCTATATACAAGAAGGGTTAATTAAAAGCCATCTGATCTCATATTCTCATGAAGGGTAATGCTTAAATGCCATCTGATCTCTTATTCTCATCATAAGGGACACTTTCAGTATAACAATGACCAGATATTAGCACTAGCATTAGATCGCTAGCAATAGCAATTTAGCATTAGCAATCAAACATTAACATTACTGTATTTGAATATATACAAGAAAGGTTAATTAAATTACATCTGATCTCGTATTCTCATAAAGGGTAATGCTTAAATGCCATCTGATCTCATATTCCCATCATAGAGGACACTTACGGTACAACAATGACCAGACATTAGCACTAGCATTAGATCGCTAGCATTAGCAAGTTAGCATTAGCATTCAAACATTAACATTACTGTATTTGCCTATATACAAGAAGGGTTAATTAAAAGCCATCTGATCTCTTATTCTCATGAAGGGTTATGCTTAAATGCCATCTGATCACATATTCCCATCAGAGAGGACACCTACAGTATAACATTGAGCAGATATTAGCACTAGCATTAGATAGCTAGCATTAGCAAGTTAGCATTAGCATTCAAACATTAACATTACTGTATTTGCCTATATACAAGAATGGATAAGCTTTAATGTCATCTGATCTCATATTCTCATGCAGGGTTATGCTTAAATGCCATCAGATGTCTCATTCTCATCATAGAGGAAACTTACAGTGTTAAAATGAGCAGAAATTAGCACTAGCATTATATCGCTTGCATTAGCAGGTGAGCATTAGCATTCAAATAATAACATTACTGTATTTGCCTATATACAACAATGGATAAGCATAAATGCCATCTGATCTCATAGTCTCATACAGGGTTATGCTTAAATGCCATGTGATGTCTTATTCTCATCAGAGAGGACACTTACAGTATAACATTGTACAGATATTAGCACTTGCATTATATCGCTAGCATTAGCAAGTTAGCATTAGCTTTCAAACATTAACATTACTGTATTTGCCTATATACAAGAAGGGTTAATTAAAAGCCATCTGATCTCATATTCTCATGAAGGGTTATGCTTAAATGGCATCTGATGTCTGATTCTTATCATAAAGGACACTTTCAGTATAACAATGACCAGATATTAGCACTAGCATTATATCGCTAGCATAAGCAAGTTAGCATTAGCAATCAAACATTAACATTACTGTATTTGAATATATACAAGAAGGGTTAATTAAATGACATCTGATCTCATATTCTCATAAAGGGTTATGCTTAAATGCCATCTGATCACATATTCCCATCATAGAGGACATTTACAGTATAACAATGACCAGATATTAGCACTAGCATGAGATTGCTTGCATTAGCAAGTTAGCATTAGCATTCAAACATTAACATTACTGGATTTGCCTATATACAAGAATAGATAAGCTTTAATGGCATCTGATCTCATATTCTCATGATGGGTTATACTTAAATGACATTTGATGTCTTATTCTCATCATAGAGGACACTTACAGTATAACAATGAGCAGATATTAGCACTAGCATTAGATCGCTAGCATTAGCAAGCTAGCATTAGCATTCAAACATTAACATTACTGTATTTGCCTATATACAAGAAGGGTTAATTAAAAGCCATCTGATCTCATATTCTCATGAAGGGTTATGCTTAAATGCCATCTGATCACATATTCCCATCAGAGAGGACACTTACAGTATAACATTGAGGAGATATTAGCGTTAGCATTAGATCGCTAGCATGAGCAAGTTAGCATTAGAATTCAAACATTAACATTACTGTATTTGCCTATATACAAGAATGTATAAGCTTTAATGCAATCTGATCTCATATTCTCATGCAGGGTTATGCTTAAATGCCATCTGATGTCTTATTCTCATCATAGAGGACACTTACAGAATTACAATGAGCAGATATTAGCACTAGCATTATATCGCTAGCATTGGCAGGTTAGCATTAGCATTCAAACATTAACATTACTGTATTTGCCTTTATACAACAATGGATAAGCATAAATGCCATCTGATTTCATATTCTCATGCAGGGTCATGCTTAAATGCCATCTGATCTCTTATTCACATCATAAAGGACACTTACAGAATAACAATGAACAGATATTAGCACTAGCATTATATCGCTAGCATTAGCAAGTTAGCATTAGCATTCAGACATTAACATTACTGTATTTGCCTATATATAAGAATGGATGAGATTAAATGCCATCTGATCTCATATTCTCATGAAGAGTTATGTTTAAATGCCATCTGATCTCTTATTCTCATCAAAGAGGACACTTACAGTTTAACAATGACCAGATATTAGCACTAGCATTAGATCGCTAGCATTAGCAAGTTAGCATTAGGATTCAAACATTAACATTACTGTATTTGAATATATAGAATTTGGGTTAATCTATATTGCCATTTGATCTCATATTCTCATCATAGAGTACACGTACAGTATAACAATGACCAGATATTAGCACTAGCATTATATCGCTAGCATTAGCAAGTGAGCATTAGCATTCAAACATTAACATTACTGGATTTGCCTATATACAAGAATGGATAAGCTTTAATGCCATCTGATCTCATATTTTCATGAAGGGTTATGCTTAAATGCCGTCTGATGTCTTATTCTCATCATAGATTAAACTTACAGTATAACAATTAGCAGATATTAGCACAAGCATTAGATCTTTAGCATTAGCAAGTTAGCATTAGCATTCAAACATTAACATTACTGTATTTGCCTATATACAAGAAGGGTTAATTAAAAGACATCTGATCTCATATTCTCAAAAAGGGTTAAGCTTAAATGCCATCTGATCACATATTCCCATCAGAGAGGACACTTACAGTATAACATTGAGCAGATATTAGCATTAGCATTAGATCGCTAGCATTAGCAAGTTAGCATTAGCATTCAAACATTAACATTACTGTATTTGCCTATATACAAGAATGGATGAGCTTTAATGCCATCTGATCTCATATTCTCATGCAGGTCAATGCTTAAATGCCATCTGATATCTTATTCTCATCATAAAGGACACTTACAGTATTAAAATGAGCAGATATTAGCACTAGCATTATATCGCTACCATTAGCAGGTTAGCATAAGCATTCAAACATTAACATTACTGTATTTGCCTATATACAAGAATAGATAAGCTTTAATTACATCTGATCTCATATTCTCATGAAGGGTTATACTTAAATGACATCTGATGTCTTATTCTCATCATAGAGAACACTTACATTATAACAATGAGCAGATATTTGCACAAGCATTAGATCGCTAGCATTAGCAAGTTAGCATTAGCATTCAAACATTAACATTACTGTATTTGCCTATATACAAGAAGGGTTAATTAAAAGCCATCTGATCTCATATTTGCATGAAGGGTAATGCTTAAATGCCATCTCATCTCTTATTCTCATCATAAGGGACACTTTCAGTATAACAATGACCAGATATTAGCACTAGCATTAGATCGCTAGCATTAGCAAGTTAGCATTAGCAATCAAACATTAACATTACTGTATTTGAATATATACAAGAAAGGTTAATTAAATGACATCTGATCTCGTATTCCCATCATAGAGGACACTTACAGTACAACAATGACCGGATATTAGCACTAGCATTAGATTGATAGCATTAGCAAGTTAGCATTAGCATTCAAACATTAACATTACTGGATTTGCCTATATACAAGAATGGATAAGCTTGAATGCCATCTGATCTCATAATTTCATGCAGGGTAATGCTTCAATGCCATCTGATGTCTTATTCTCATCATAGAGGACACTTACAGTATTAAAATGAGCAGATATTAGCACTAGCATTATATCGCTACCATTAGCAGGTAAGCATTAGCATTCAAACATTAACATTACTGTATTTGCCGATATACAACAATGGATAAGCATAAATGCCATCTGTTCTCAGATTCTCATTCAGTGTGATGCTTAAATGCCATCTGATGTCTTATTCTCATCATAGAGGACACTTACAGTATAACAATGAACAGATATTAGCATTACATTAGATCGCTAGCATTAGCAAGTTAGCATTAGCATTCAAACATTAACATTACTGTATTTGCCTATATACAAGAGGGAATAATCAAAAGCCATCTGATCTCATTTTCTCATGAAGGGGAATGCTTGAATGCCATCTGATCTCTTATTCTCATCATAAAGGACACTTTCAGTTTAACAATGACCACATATTAGCACAAATATTAGATCGTTAGCATTAGCAAGTTAGCATTAGCATTCAAACATTAACATCACTGTCTGTGCCTATATACAAGGTGGGTTAATTAAAAGCCATCTGATCTCATATTCTCATGAAGGTTTATGCTTAAATGCCATCTGATCACATATTCCCATCAGATAGGACAACTACAGTATAACATTGAGCAGATATTAGCACTAGCATTTGATCGCTAGCATTAGCAAGTTAGCATTAGCAATCAAACATTAACATTACTGTATTTGAATATATACAAGAAGGGATAATTAAATGACATCTGATCTCATATTCTCATAAAGGGTTATGTTTAAATGCCATCTGATCTCATATTCCCATCATAGAGGACACTTCCAGTATAACAATGACCAGATATTAGCACTAGCATTAGATTGCTAGCATTAGCAAGTTAGCATTAGCATTCAAGCATTAACATTACTGGATTTGCCCATATACAAGAATGGATAAGCTTTAATGCCATCTGATCTCATATTCTCATGCAGGGTCATGCTTAAATGCCATCTGATCTCTTATTCACATCATAAAGGACACTTACAGAATAACATTGAGCAGATATTAGCACTTGCATTAGATCGCTAGCATTAGCAAGTTAGCATTAGCATTCAGACATTAACATTACTGTATTTGCCTATATATAAGAATGGATGAGATTAAATGCCATCTGATCTCATATTCTCATGAAGAGTTATGTTTAAATGCCATCTGATCTCTTATTCTCATCAAAGAGGACACTTACAGTTTAACAATGACCAGATATTAGCACTAGCATTAGATCGCTAGCATTAGCAAGTTAGCATTAGCATTCAAACATTAACATTACTGTATTTGAATATATACAAGAATGGATTTGATCTCATATTCTTTAATGCCATCTGATCTCATATTCTCATGCAGGTCAATGCTTAAATGCCATCTGATATCTTATTCTCATCATAAATGACTTACAGTATTAAAATGAGCAGATATTAGCACTAGCATTATATCGCTAGCATTAGCAGGTTAGCATAAGCATTCAAACATTAACATTACTGTATTTGCCTATATTTGCCTATATACAAACGGGTTAAGCTTAAATGGATAATCTTTAAACACCATCTGATCTCATATTTTCATGAAGGGTTACAAGAATAATTTAAATGCCATCTGATGTCTTATTCTCATCATAGAAGGACACTTACAGTATAACAATGAGCAGATATTAGCACTAGCATTAGATCGCTAGCATTAGCAAGTTAGCATTAGCATTCAAACATTAACATTACTGTATTTGCCTATATACAAGAAGGGTTAATTAAAGCCATCTGATCTCATATTCTCATGAAGGGTAATGCTTAAATGCCATCTGATCTCATATTCTCATTAGAGGACACTTACAGTATAACAATGACCAGATATTAGCACTAGCATTAGATCGCTAGCATTAGCAAGTTAGCATTAGCATTCAAACATTAACATTACTGTATTTGCCTATATACAAGAAGGGAATGGATAATGAAGGTCAATTAAATGCCATCTGATCTCATACATTTCATGCAGGGTAGCAATGCATTAAATGCATTAGCAATCAAACATTAACATCTGATGTCTTATTCATCATCATCAGAAGGGTAATGCTTAAATGCCACTGATCTCATATTCCCATCAGAGGACACTTTAACAATGAGCAGATATTAGCACTAGCATTAGATTGCTAGCATTAGCAAGTTAGCATTAGCATTCAAACATTAACATTACTGGATTTGCCTATATACAAGAATGGATAAGCTTTAATGCCATCTGATCTCATATTTTCATGAAGGGTTATGCTTAAAATGACATCTGATGTCTTATTCTCATCATAGAGGACACTTACATTATAACAATGAGCAGATATTTGCACAAGCATTAGATCGCTAGCATTAGCAAGTTAAGCATTAGCATCAAACATTAACATTACTGTATTTGCCTATATACAACAATGGATAAGCATAAATGCCATCTGATCTCATATTCTCATGCAGGGTTATGCTTAAATGCCATCTGATGTCTTATTCTCATCATAAAGGACACTTACAGTATAACAATGAGCAGATATTAGCACTTGCATTAGATCGCTAGCATTAGCAAGTAAGCATTAGCATTCAGACATTAACATTACTGTATTTGCCTATATACAAGAATGGATAAGATGAAATGCCATCTAATCTCATATTTCATGAAGAGTTATATTTACATGCCATCTGATCTCTTATTCTCATGACAGAGCACGCTTACAGTTTAACAATGACCAGATATTAGCACTAGCATTATATCACTAGCATTTGCAAGTGAGCATTAGCATTCAAACATTAACATTATGGGATTTGCCTATATACAAGAATGGATAAGGTTTAATGCCATCTGATCTCATATTCTCAAACAGGGTTATGCTTAAATGCCATCTGATGTCTTATTCTCATCATAAAGGACACTTACAGTATTACAATGAGCAGATATTAGCAATAGCATTATATCGCTAGCATTAGCATGTTAGCATTAGCATTCATTAACATTACTGTATTTGCCTTTATACAACAATGGATAAGCATAAATTCCATATGATCTCATATTCTAATGCAGGGTTATGCTTAAATGCCTTCGGATGTCTTATTCTCATCATAGATTAAACTTACAGTATAACAATTAGCAGATATTAGCACAAGCATTAGATCTTTAGCATTAACAAGTTAGCATTAGCATTCAAACATTAACATTACTGTATTTGCCTATATACAAGAAGGGTCAATTAAAAGCCATCTGATGTCATATTCTCATGAAGGGTTAAGCTTAAATGCCATCTGATCACATATTCCCATCATAGAGGACACTTACAGTATAACATTGAGCAGATATTTGCACAAGCATTAGATCGCTAGCATTCGCAAGTTAGCATTAGCATCCAAACATTAACATTACTGTATTTGCCTATATTCAAGAATGGATAAACATAAATGCCATCTGATCTCATATTCTCATGCAGGGTTATGCTTAAATGCCATCTGATGTCTTATTCTCATCATAAAGGACACTTACAGTATAACAATGAACAGATATTAGCACTTGCATTAGATCGCTAGCATTAGCAAGTAAGCATTAGCATTCAGACATTAACATTACTGTATTTGCCTATATAAAAGAATGGATAAGATGAAATGCCATCTAATCTCATATTTCATGAAGAGTTATATTTACATGCCATCTGATCTCTTATTCTCATGATAGAGCACGCTGACAGTTTAACAATGACCAGATATTAGCACTAGCATTATATCACTAGCATTTGCAAGTGAGCATTAGCATTCAAACATTAACATTACGGGATTTGCCTATATACAAGAATGGATAAGCTTTAATGCCATCTGATCTCATATTCTCATACAGGGTTATGCTTAAATGCCATCTGATGTCTTATTCTCATCATAAAGGACACTTACAGTATTACAATGAGCAGATATTAGCACTAGCATTATATCGCTAGCATTAGCATGTTAGCATTAGCATTCATTAACATTACTGTATTTGCCTTTATACAACAATGGATAAGCATAAATTCCATATGATCTCATATTCTCATGCAGGGTTATGCTTAAATGCCTTCGGATGTCTTATTCTCATCATAGATTAAACTTACAGTATAACAATTAGCAGATATTAGCACAAGCATTAGATCTTTAGCATTAACAAGTTAGCATTAGAATTCAAACATTAACATTACTGTATTTGCCTATATACAAGAAGGGTCAATTAAAAGCCATCTGAGGTCATATTCTCATGAAGGGTTAAGCTTAAATGCCATCTGATCACATATTCCCATCATAGAGGACACTTACAGTATAACATTGAGCAGATATTAGCACTAGCATTAGATCGCTAGCATTAGCAAATTAGCATTAGCATTCAAACATTAACATTACTTTATTTGAATATATACAAGAAGGGTTAAGCTTTATTGCCATCTGATCTCATATTCTCATCATAGAGTACACTTACAGTATGACAATGAGCAGATATTAGCACTAGCATTAGATCGCTAGCATTAGCAAGTTAGCATTAGCATTCAAAACATTAACATTACTGTATTTGCCTATATACAAGAATGGATAAGATTAAATGACATCTGATCTCATATTCTCATTAAGAGTTATTTTTAAATGCCATCTGATCCTTATTCTCATCATAGAGGACACTAACAGTTTAACAATGACCAGATATTAGCACTAGCATTAGATCGCTAGAATTAGCAAGTTAGCATTAGCATTCAAACATTAACATTACTTTATTTGAATATATAGAAGTTGGGTTAATCTTTATTGCCATTTGATCTCATATTCTCATCATAGAGTATACGTACAGTATAACAATGACCAGATATTAGCAATAGCATTATATCCCTAGCATTAGCAAGTGAGCATTAGCATTCAAACATTAACATGACTGGATTTGCCTATATACAAGAATGGATAAGCTTTAATGCCTTCTGATCTCATATTTTCATGAAGGGTTATGCTTAAATGCCATCTGATGTCTTCTTCTCATCATAGATTAAACTTACAGTATAACAATTAGCAGATATTAGCACAAGCATTAGATCTTTAGCATTAGCAAGTTAGCATTAGCATTCAAACTTTAACATGACTGTATTTGCCTATATACAAGAAGGGCTAATTAAAAGCCATCTGATCTCATATTCTCATGAAGGGTTAAGCTTAAATGCCATCTGATCTCATATTCCCATCAAAGAGGACACTTACAGTATAACATTGAGCAGATATTAGCATTAGTATTAGATCGCTCGCTTTAGCAAGTTAGCATTAGCATTCAAACATTAACATTACTCTATTTGCCTATATACAAGAATGGATAAGCTTTAATGCCATCTGATCTCATAATCTCATGCAGGGTAATGCTTAAATGCCATCTGATGTCTTATTCTCATCATAGAGGACACTTACAGTATTAAAATGAGCAGATATTAGCACTAGCATTATATCGCTACCATTAGCAGGTTAGCATTAGCATTCAAAGATTAACATTACTGTATTTGCCTATATACAACAATGGATAAGCATAAATGCCATCTGATCTCAGATTCTCATTCAGTGTTATGCTTAAATGCCATCTGATGTCTTATTCTCATCATAGAGGACACTTTCAGTATAACAATGAGCAGATATTTGCACAAGCATTAGATCGCTAGCATTCACAAGTTAGCATTAGCATTCAAACATTAACATTACTGTATTTGCCTATATACAAGAAGGGTTAATTAAAAGCCATCTGATCTCATATTTCATGAAGAGTTATATTTAAATGCCATCTGATCTCTTATTCTCATCATAGAGGACACTTACAGTTTAACAATCACCAGATAGTAGCACTAGCATTATATCGCTAGCATTAGCAAGTGAGCATTAGCATTCAAACATTAACATTACTGGATTTGCCTATATACAAGAATGGATAAGCTTTAATGCCATCTGATCTCTTATTCTCATACAGGGTTATGCTTAAATGCCATCTGATGTCTTATTCTCATCATAAAGGACACTTACAGTATTACAATGAGCAGATATTAGCACTAGTATTATATCGCTAGCATTAGCATGTTAGCATTAGCATTCATTAACATTACTGTATTTGCCTTTATACAACAATGGATAAGCATAAATGCCATCTGATCTCATATTCTCATGCAGGGTTATGCTTAAATGCCATCTGATGTCTTATTCTCATCATAGATTAAACTTACAGTATAACAATTAGCAGATATTAGCACAAGCATTAGATCTTTAGCATTAACAAGTTAGCATTAGCATTCAAACATTAACATTACTTTATTTGCCTATATACAAGAAGGTCAATTAAAAGCCATCTGATCTCATATTCTCATGAAGGGTTAAGCTTAAATGCCATCTGATGTCTTATTCTCATCATAAAGGACACTTACAGTATTACAATGAGCAGATATTAGCACTAGCATTATATCGCTAGCATTAGCATGTTAGCATTAGCATTCATTAACATTACTGTATTTGCCTTTATACAACAATGGATAAGCATAAATTCCATATGATCTCATATTCTCATGCAGGGTTATGCTTAAATGCCTTCGGATGTCTTATTCTCATCATAGATTAAACTTACAGTATAACAATTAGCAGATATTAGCACAAGCATTAGATCTTTAGCATTAACAAGTTAGCATTAGAATTCAAACATTAACATTACTGTATTTGCCTATATACAAGAAGGGTCAATTAAAAGCCATCTGAGGTCATATTCTCATGAAGGGTTAAGCTTAAATGCCATCTGATCACATATTCCCATCATAGAGGACACTTACAGTATAACATTGAGCAGATATTAGCACTAGCATTAGATCGCTAGCATTAGCAAATTAGCATTAGCATTCAAACATTAACATTACTTTATTTGAATATATACAAGAAGGGTTAAGCTTTATTGCCATCTGATCTCATATTCTCATCATAGAGTACACTTACAGTATGACAATGAGCAGATATTAGCACTAGCATTAGATCGCTAGCATTAGCAAGTTAGCATTAGCATTCAAAACATTAACATTACTGTATTTGCCTATATACAAGAATGGATAAGATTAAATGACATCTGATCTCATATTCTCATTAAGAGTTATTTTTAAATGCCATCTGATCCCTTATTCTCATCATAGAGGACACTAACAGTTTAACAATGACCAGATATTAGCACTAGCATTAGATCGCTAGAATTAGCAAGTTAGCATTAGCATTCAAACATTAACATTACCTTATTTGAATATATAGAAGTTGGGTTAATCTTTATTGCCATTTGATCTCATATTCTCATCATAGAGTATACGTACAGTATAACAATGACCAGATATTAGCAATAGCATTATATCCCTAGCATTAGCAAGTGAGCATTAGCATTCAAACATTAACATGACTGGATTTGCCTATATACAAGAATGGATAAGCTTTTAATGCCTTCTGATCTCATATTTTCATGAAGGGTTATGCTTAAATGCCATCTGATGTCTTCTTCTCATCATAGATTAAACTTACAGTATAACAATTAGCAGATATTAGCACAAGCATTAGATCTTTAGCATTAGCAAGTTAGCATTAGCATTCAAACTTTAACATGACTGTATTTGCCTATATACAAGAAGGGCTAATTAAAAGCCATCTGATCTCATATTCTCATGAAGGGTTAAGCTTAAATGCCATCTGATCTCATATTCCCATCAAAGAGGACACTTACAGTATAACATTGAGCAGATATTAGCATTAGTATTAGATCGCTCGCTTTAGCAAGTTAGCATTAGCATTCAAACATTAACATTACTCTATTTGCCTATATACAAGAATGGATAAGCTTTTAATGCCATCTAATCTCTCATAATCTCATGCAGGGTAATGCTTAAATGCCATCTGATGTCTTATTCTCATCATAGAGGACACTTACAGTATTAAAATGAGCAGATATTAGCACTAGCATTATATCGCTACCATTAGCAGGTTAGCATTAGCATTCAAAGATTAACATTACTGTATTTGCCTATATACAACAATGGATAAGCATAAATGCCATCTGATCTCAGATTCTCATTCAGTGTTATGCTTAAATGCCATCTGATGTCTTATTCTCATCATAGAGGACACTTTCAGTATAACAATGAGCAGATATTTGCACAAGCATTAGATCGCTAGCATTCACAAGTTAGCATTAGCATTCAAACATTAACATTACTGTATTTGCCTATATACAAGAAGGGTTAATTAAAAGCCATCTGATCTCATATTTCATGAAGAGTTATATTTAAATGCCATCTGATCTCTTATTCTCATCATAGAGGACACTTACAGTTTAACAATCACCAGATAGTAGCACTAGCATTATATCGCTTGCATTAGCAAGTGAGCATTAGCATTCAAACATTAACATTACTGGATTTGCCTATATACAAGAATGGATAAGCTTTAATGCCATCTGATCTCTTATTCTCATACAGGGTTATGCTTAAATGCCATCTGATGTCTTATTCTCATCATAAAGGACACTTACAGTATTACAATGAGCAGATATTAGCACTAGTATTATATCGCTAGCATTAGCATGTTAGCATTAGCATTCATTAACATTACTGTATTTGCCTTTATACAACAATGGATAAGCATAAATGCCATCTGATCTCATATTCTCATGCAGGGTTATGCTTAAATGCCATCTGATGTCTTATTCTCATCATAGATTAAACTTACAGTATAACAATTAGCAGATATTAGCACAAGCATTAGATCTTTAGCATTAACAAGTTAGCATTAGCATTCAAACATTAACATTACTTTATTTGCCTATATACAAGAAGGGTCAATTAAAAGCCATCTGATCTCATATTCTCATGAAGGGTTAAGCTTAAATGCCATCTGATGTCTTATTCTCATCATAAAGGACACTTACAGTATTACAATGAGCAGATATTAGCACTAGCATTATATCGCTAGCATTAGCATGTTAGCATTAGCATTCATTAACATTACTGTATTTGCCTTTATACAACAATGGATAAGCATAAATTCCATATGATCTCATATTCTCATGCAGGGTTATGCTTAAATGCCTTCGGATGTCTTATTCTCATCATAGATTAAACTTACAGTATAACAATTAGCAGATATTAGCACAAGCATTAGATCTTTAGCATTAACAAGTTAGCATTAGAATTCAAACATTAACATTACTGTATTTGCCTATATACAAGAAGGGTCAATTAAAAGCCATCTGAGGTCATATTCTCATGAAGGGTTAAGCTTAAATGCCATCTGATCACATATTCCCATCATAGAGGACACTTACAGTATAACATTGAGCAGATATTAGCACTAGCATTAGATCGCTAGCATTAGCAAATTAGCATTAGCATTCAAACATTAACATTACTTTATTTGAATATATACAAGAAGGGTTAAGCTTTATTGCCATCTGATCTCATATTCTCATCATAAAGTACACTTACAGTATGACAATGAGCAGATATTAGCACTAGCATTAGATCGCTAGCATTAGCAAGTTAGCATTAGCATTCAAAACATTAACATTACTGTATTTGCCTATATACAAGAATGGATAAGATTAAATGACATCTGATCTCATATTCTCATTAAGAGTTATTTTTAAATGCCATCTGATCCCTTATTCTCATCATAGAGGACACTAACAGTTTAACAATGACCAGATATTAGCACTAGCATTAGATCGCTAGAATTAGCAAGTTAGCATTAGCATTCAAACATTAACATTACTTTATTTGAATATATAGAAGTTGGGTTAATCTTTATTGCCATTTGATCTCATATTCTCATCATAGAGTATACGTACAGTATAACAATGACCAGATATTAGCAATAGCATTATATCCCTAGCATTAGCAAGTGAGCATTAGCATTCAAACATTAACATGACTGGATTTGCCTATATACAAGAATGGATAAGCTTTAATGCCTTCTGATCTCAAATTTTCATGAAGGGTTATGCTTAAATGCCATCTGATGTCTTCTTCTCATCATAGATTAAACTTACAGTATAACAATTAGCAGATATTAGCACAAGCATTAGATCTTTAGCATTAGTAAGTTAGCATTAGCATTCAAACTTTAACATGACTGTATTTGCCTATATACAAGAAGGGCTAATTAAAAGCCATCTGATCTCATATTCTCATGAAGGGTTGCTTTAAATGCCATCTGATCTCATATTCCCATCAAAGAGGACACTTACAGTATAACATTGAGCAGATATTAGCATTAGTATTAGATCGCTCGCTTTAGCAAGTTAGCATTAGCATTCAAACATTAACATTACTCTATTTGCCTATATACAAGAATGGATAAGCTTTAATGCCATCTGATCTCATATTCTCATGCAGGGTTAATGCTTAAATGCCATCTGATGTCTTATTCTCATCATAGAGGACACTTACAGTATTAAAAATGAGCAGATATTAGCACTAGCATTATATCGCTACCATTAGCAAGTTAGCATTAGCATTCAAACATTAACATTACTGTATTTGCCTATATACAACAATGGATAAGCATAAATGCCATCTGATCTCAGATTCTCATTCAGTGTTATGCTTAAATGCCATCTGATGTCTTATTCTCATCATAGAGGACACTTACAGTATAACAATGAGCAGATATTTGCACAAGCATTAGATCGCTAGCATTCACAAGTTAGCATTAGCATTCAAACATTAACATTACTGTATTTGCCTATATACAAGAAGGGTTAATTAAAAGCCATCTGATCTCATATTTCATGAAGAGTTATATTTAAATGCCATCTGATCTCTTATTCTCATCATAGAGGACACTTACAGTTTAACAATCACCAGATAGTAGCACTAGCATTATATCGCTTGCATTAGCAAGTGAGCATTAGCATTCAAACATTAACATTACTGGATTTGCCTATATACAAGAATGGATAAGCTTAAATGCCATCTGATCTCTTATTCTCATACAGGGTTATGCTTAAATGCCATCTGATGTCTTATTCTCATCATAAAGGACACTTACAGTATTACAATGAGCAGATATTAGCACTAGTATTATATCGCTAGCATTAGCATGTTAGCATTAGCATTCATTAACATTACTGTATTTGCCTTTATACAACAATGGATAAGCATAAATGCCATCTGATCTCATATTCTCATGCAGGGTTATGCTTAAATGCCTTCTGATGTCTTATTCTCATCATAGATTAAACTTACAGTATAACAATTAGCAGATATTAGCACAAGCATTAGATCTTTAGCATTAACAAGTTAGCATTAGCATTCAAACATTAACATTACTTTATTTGCCTATATACAAGAAGGGTCAATTAAAAGCCATCTGATCTCATATTCTCATGAAGGGTTAAGCTTAAATGCCATCTGATGTCTTATTCTCATCATAGAGGACACTTACAGTATAACAATGAACAGATATTAGCACTAGCATTAGATCGCTAGCATTAGCAAGTTAGCATTAGCATTCAAACATTAACATTACTGTATTTTTGCCTATATACAAGAGGAATAATTAAAAGCCATCTGATCTCATTTTTTCATGAAGGGGAATGCTTGAATGCCATCTGATCTCTTATTCTCATCATAAAGGACACTTTCAGTTTAACAATGACCACATATTAGCACAAATATTAGATCGTTAGCATTAGCAAGTTAGCATTAGCATTCAAACATTAACATTACTGTCTGTGCCTATATACAAGGAGGGTTAATTAAAAGCCATCTGATCTCATATTCTCATGAAGGTTTATGCTTAAATGCCATCTGATCACATATTCCCATCAGAGAGGACACTTACAGTATAACATTGAGCAGATATTAGCACTCGCATTTGATCGCTAGCATTAGCAAGTTAGCATTAGCAATCAAACTTTAACATTACTGTATTTGAATATATACAAGAAGGGTTAATTAAATGACATCTGATCTCATATTCTCATAAAGGGTTATGCTTAAATGCCATCTGATCTCATATTCCCATCATAGAGGACACTTCCAGTATAACAATGACCAGATATTAGCACTAGCATTAGATTGCTAGCATTAGCAAGTTAGCATTAGCATTCAAACATTAACATTACTGGATTTGCCCATATACAAGAATGGATAAGCTTTAATGCCATCTGATCTCATATTCTCATGAAGGGTTATACTTAAATGACATCTGATGTCTTATTCTAATCATAGAGGACACTTACAGTATAACAATGAGCAGATATTTGCACAAGCATTAGATCGCTAGCATTCGAAAGTTAGCATTAGCATCCAAACATTAACATTACTGTATTTGCCAATATACAAAAATGGATAAGCATAAATGCCATCTGATCTCATATTCTCATGCAGGGTTATGCTTAAATGCCATCTGATGTCTTATTCTCATCATAAAGGACACTTACAGTATAACAATGAGCAGATATTAGCACAAGCATTAGATCGCTAGCATTAGCAAGTAAGCATTAGCATTCAGACATTAACATTACTGTATTTGCCTATATACAAGAATGGATAAGACGAAATGCCATCTAATCTCATATTTCATGAAGAGTTATATTTCCATGCCATCTGATCTCTTATTCTCATGATAGAGGACACTTACAGTTTAACAATGACCAGATAATAGCACTAGCATTATATCGCTAGCATTAGCAAGTGAGCATTAGCATTCAAACATTAACATTACTTTATTTGCCTATATAGAAGAATGGATAAGCTTTAATGCCATCTGATCTCATATTCTCATACAGGGTTATGCTTTAATGCCATCTGATGTCTTATTCTCATCATATAGGACACTTACAGTATTACAATGAGCAGATATTAGCACTAGCGTTATATCGCTAGCATTAACATGTTAGCATAAGCATTCATGAACATTACTGTATTTGCCTTTATACAACAATGGATAAGCATAAATTCCATCTGATCTCATATTCTCATGCAGGGTTATGCTTAAATGCCTTCTGATGTCTTATTCTCATCATAGATTAAACTTACAGTATAACAATTAGCAGATATTAGCAAAAGCATTAGATCTTTAGCATTAACAAGTTAGCATTAGCATTCAATCATTAACATTACTGTATTTGCCTATATACAAGAAGGCTCAATTAAAAGCCATCTGATCTCATATTCTCATGAAGGGTTAAGCTTTAATGCCATCTGATCACATAGTCCCATCATAGAGGACACTTACAGTATAACATTGAGCAGATATTAGCACTAGCATTAGATCGCTAGCATTAGCAAATTAGCATTAGCATTCAAACATTAACATTACTTTATTTGAATATATACAAGAAGGGTTAAGCTTTATTGCCATCTGATCTCATATTCTCATCATAGAGTACACTTACAGTATGACAATGAGCAGATATTAGCACTAGCATTAGATCGCTAGCATTAGCAAGTTAGCATTAGCATTCAAAACATTAACATTTCTGTATTTGCCTATATACAAGAATGGATAAGATTAAATGACATCTGATCTCATATTCTCATTAAGAGTTATTTTTAAATGGCATCTGATCTTTTATTCTCATCATAGAGGACTCTTACAGTTTAACAATGACCAGATATTAGCACTAGCATTATATCGCTAGCATTAGCAAGTGAGCATTAGCATTCAAACATTAACATTACTGGATTTGCCTATATACTAGAATGGATAAGCTTTAATGCCATCTGATCTCATATTCTCATACAGGGTTATGCTTAAATGCCATCTGATGTCTTATTCTCATCATAAAGGACACTTACAGTATTACAATGAGCAGATACTAGCACGAGCATTATATCGCTAGCATTAGCATGTTAGCATTAGCATTCATTAACATTACTGTATTTGCCTTTATACAACAATGGATCAGCATAAATGCCATCTGATCTCATATTCTCATGCAGGGTTATGCTTAAATGCCATCTGATGTCTTATTCTCATCATAGATTAAACTTACAGTATAACAATTAGCAGATATTAGCACAAGCATTAGATCTTTAGCATTAACAAGTTAGCATTAGCATTCAAACATTAACATTACTATATTTGCCTATATACAAGAAGGGTCAATTAAAAGCCATCTGATCTCATATTCTCATGAAGGGTTAAGCTTAAATGCCATCTGATGTCTTATTCTCATCATAGAGGACACTTACAGTATAACAATGAACAGATATTAGCACAAGCATTAGATCTTTAGCATTAACAAGTTAGCATTAGCATTCAAACATTAACATTACTGTATTTGCCTATATACAAGAAGGAATAATTAAAAGCCATCTGATCTCATTTTCTCATGAAGGGGAATGCTTGAATGCCATCTGATCTCTTATTCTCATCATAAAGGACACTTTCAGTTTAACAATGACCACATATTAGCACAAATATTAGATCGTTAGCATTAGCAAGTTAGCATTAGCATTCAAACATTAACATTACTGTATTTGCCTATATACAAGGAGGGTTAATTAAAAGCCATCTGATCTCATATTCTCATGAAGGTTTATGCTTAAATGCCATCTGATCACATATTCCCATCAGAGAGGACACTTACAGTATAACATTGAGCAGATATTAGCACTAGCATTTGATCGCTAGCATTAGCAAGTTAGCATTAGCAATCAAACATTAACATTACTGTATTTGAATATATACAAGAAGGGTTAATTAAATGACATCTGATCTCATATTCTCATGAAGGGTTATGCTTAAATGCCATATGATCACATATTCACATCAGAGAGGAAACTAACAGTATAACATTGAGCAGATATTAGCACTAGCATTAGATCGCTAGCATTAGCAAGTTAGCATTAGCATCCAAACATTAACATTACTGTATTTGCCTATATACAACAATGGATAAGCATTAAATGCCATCTGATCTCATATTCTCATGGAGGGTTATGCTAAAATGCCATCTGATATCTTTTTCTCATCATAAAGGACACTTACAGTATAACAATGGGCAGATATTAGCACTTGCATTAGATCGCTAGCATTAGCAAGTTAGCATTAGCATTCAAACATTAACATTACTGTATTTGCCTATATACAAGAATGGATAAGATGAAATGCCATCTGATCTCATATTCTCATGAAGAGTTATATTTAAATGCCATCTGATCTCTTATTCTCATCATAGAGGACACTTACAGTATAACAATGAGCAGATATTAGCACTAGCATTATATCGCTAGCATTAGCATGTTAGCATTAGCATTCATTAACATTACTGTATTTGCCTTTATACAACAATGGATAAGCATAAATGCCATCTGATCTCATATTCTCATGCAGGGTTATGCTTAAATGCCATCTGATGTCTTATTCTCATCATAGATTAAACTTACAGTATAACAATTGGCAGATATTAGCACAAGCATTAGATCTTTAGCATTAACAAGTTAGCATTAGCATTCAAACATTAACATTACTTTATTTGCCTATATACAAGAATGGGTAAATTAATGCCATCTGATCTCATATTCTCATGAAGGGTTATATTTAAATGCCATCTGATGTCTTATTCTCATCATAGAGGACACTTACAGTATAACAATGAACAGATATTAGCACTAGCATTAGATCGCTAGCATTAGCAAGTTAGCATTAGCATTCAAACATTAACATTACTGTATTTGCCTATATACAAGATGGAATAATTAAAGCCATCTGATCTCATTTTTTTCATTCAGGGAATGCTTAAATGCCATCTGATCTCTTATTCTCATCATAAATGACACTTTCAGTTTAACAATGACCAGATATTAGCAGAAATATTAGATCGTTAGCATTAGCAAGTTAGCATTAGCATTCAAACATTAACATTACTGTCTTTGCCTATATACAAGAAGGGTTAATTAAAAGCCATCTGATCTCATATTCTCATGAAGGTTTATGCTTAAATGCCATCTGATCTCATATTCCCATCATAGAGGACACTTACAGTATAACAATTGAGCAGATATTAGCACTAGCATTTAGATCGCTAGCATTAGCAAGTTAGCATTAGCATTCAAACATTAACATTACTGTATTTGAATATATACAAGAAGGGTTAATTAAAATGACATCTGATCTCATATTCTCATAAAGGGTTATGCTTAAATGCCATCTGATCTCATATTCCCATCATAGAGGACTTCAGTATAACATTGACCAGATATTAGCACTAGCATTAGATTGCTAGCATTAGCATGTTAGCATTAGCATTCAAACATTAACATTACTATTTGCCTATATATCAAGAATGGATTTTTAAATGCCATCTGATCTCATATTTCAACAAGGGTTATGCTTAAATGCCATCTGATGTCATATTCTCCCATAGAGGACACTTACAGTATAACATTGAGCAGATATTAGCACTAGCATTAGATCGCTAGCAAGCAAGTTAGCATTAGCATTCAAACATTAACATTACTTTATTTGCCTATATACAAGAAATGGATAATTAAAAGCCATCTGATCTCATATTCTCATGAAGGGTTAATGCTTAAATGCCATCTGATGTCTTATTCTCATCATAGAGGACACTTACAGTATAACAATGAGCAGACATTAGCACTAGCATTAGATCGCTAGCATTAGCAAGTTAGCATTAGCATTCAAACATTAACATTACTGTATTTGCCTATATACAAGAGGGAATAATTAAAAGCCATCTGATCTCATTTTCTCATGAAGGGTTATGCTTAAATGCCATCTGATGTCTTATTCTCATCATAAAGGACACTTTCAGTTTAACAATGACCAGATATTAGCACAAGCATTAAAGCATTAGATCGTTAGCATTAGCAAGTTAGCATTAGCATTCAAACATTAACATTACTGTATTGTGCCTATATACAAGGAGGGTTAATTAAAAGCCATCTGATCTCATATTCTCATGAAGGTTTATGCTTAAATGCCATCTGATCTCATATTCTCATCAGAGAGGACACTTACAGTATAACATTGAGCAGATATTAGCACTAGCATTTGATCGCTAGCATTAGCAAGTTAGCATTAGCAATCAAACATTAACATTACTGTATTTGAATATATACAAGAAGGGTTAATTAAATGACATCTGATCTCATATTCTCATAAAGGGTTATGCTTAAATGCCATCTGATCTCATATTCTCATCATAGAGGACACTTACAGTATAACAATGAGCAGATATTAGCACTAGCATTAGATTGCTAGCATTAGCAAGTTAGCATTAGCATTCAAACATTAACATTACTGGATTTGCCTATATACAAGAATGGATAAGCTTTAATGCCATCTGATCTCATATTCTCATGAAGGGTTATACTTAAATGACATCTGATGTCTTATTCTCATCATAGAGGACACTTACAGTATAACAATGAGCAGATATTTGCACAAGCATTAGATCGCTAGCATTCGCAAGTTAGCATTAGCATTCAAACATTAACATTACTGTATTTGCCTATATACAACAATGGATAAGCATAAATGCCATCTGATCTCATATTCTCATGCAGGGTTATGCTTAAATGCCATCTGATGTCTTATTCTCATCATAAAGGACACTTACAGTATAACAATGAGCAGATATTAGCACTTGCATTAGATCGCTAGCATTAGCAAGTTAGCATTAGCATTCAGACATTAACATTACTGTATTTGCCTATATACAAGAATGGATAAGATGAAATGCCATCTAATCTCATATTTCATGAAGAGTTATATTTAAATGCCATCTGATCTCTTATTCTCATGATAGAGACACTTACAGTTTAACAATGACCAGATAATAGCACTAGCATTATATCGCTAGAATTAGCAAGTGAGCATTAGCATTCAAACATTAACATTACTTTATTTGCCTATATAGAAGAATGGATAAGCTTTAATGCCATCTGATCTCATATTCTCATACAGGTTATGCTTTAATGCCATCTGATGTCTTATTCTCATCATAGAGGACACTTACAGTATAACAATGAACAGATATTAGCACTAGCATTATATCGCTAGCATTAACATGTTAGCATTAGCATTCATGAACATTACTGTATTTGCCTTTATACAACAATGGATAAGCATAAATGCCATCTGATCTCATATTCTCATGCAGGGTTATGCTTAAATGCCATCTGATGTCTTATTCTCATCATAGATTAAACTTACAGTATAACAATGAGCAGATATTAGCACAAGCATTAAATCTTTAGCATTAACAAGTTAGCATTAGCATTCAAACATTAAAATTACTGTATTTGCCTATATACAAGAAGGGTCAATTAAAAGCCATCTGATCTCATATTCTCATGAAGGGTTAAGCTTAAATGCCATCTGATGTCTTATTCTCATCATAGAGGACACTTACAGTATAACAATGAACAGATATTAGCACAAGCATTAGATCGCTAGCATTAGTAAATTAGCATTAGAATTCAAACATTAACATTACTTTATTTGAATATATACAAGAAGGGTTAATCTTTATTGCCATCTGATCTCATATTCTCATCATATGCTTAAAGTACACATATTCCCACAGTATGACAATGAGCAGATATTAGCACTAGCATTAGATCGCTAGCATTAGCAAGTTAGCATTAGCATTCAAAACATTAACATTACTGTATTTGCCTATATACAAGAATGGATAAGATTAAATGACATCTGATCTCATATTCTCATGAAGAGTTATTTTTAAATGGCATCTGATCTTTTATTCTCATCATGGAGGACACTTACAGTTTAACAATGACCAGATATTAGCACTAGCATTATATCGCTAGCATTAGCAAGTGAGCATTAGCATTCAAACATTAACATTACTGGATTTGCCTATATACTCGAATGGATAAGCTTTAATGCCATCTGATCTCTTATTCTCAAACAGGGTTATGCTTAAATGCCATCTGATGTCTTATTCTCATCATAAAGGACACTTACAGTATTACAATGAGCAGATATTAGCACTAGCATTATATCGCTAGCATTAGCATGTTAGCATTAGCATTCATTAACATTACTGTATTTGCCTTTATACAACAATGGATAAGCATAAATGCCATCTGATCTCATATTCTCATGCAGGGTTATGCTTAAATGCCATCTGATGTCTTATTTTCATCATAGATTAAACTTACAGTATAACAATTAGCAGATATTAGCACAAGCATTAGATCTTTAGCATTAACAAGTTAGCATTAGCATTCAAACATTAACATTACTATATTTGCCTATATACAAGAAGGGTCAATTAAAAGCCATCTGATCTCATATTCTCATGAAGGGTTAAGCTTAAATGCCATCTGATGTCTTATTCTCATCATAGAGGACACTTACAGTATAACAATGAACAGATATTAGCACAAGCATTAGATCTTTAGCATTAACAAGTTAGCATTAGCATTCAAACATTAACATTACTGTATTTGCCTATATACAAGAGGGAATAATTAAAAGCCATCTGATCTCATTTTCTCATGAAGGGGAATGCTTGAATGCCATCTGATCTCTTATTCTCATCATAAAGGACACTTTCAGTTTAACAATGACCACATATTAGCACAAATATTAGATCGTTAGCATTAGCAAGTTAGCATTAGCATTCAAACATTAACATTACTGTCTGTGCCTATATACAACAATGGATAAGCATAAATGCCATCTGATCTCATATTCTCATGAAGGTTTATGCTTAAATGCCATCTGATCACATATTCCCATCAGAGAGGACACTTACAGTATAACATTGAGCAGATATTAGCACTAGCATTTGATCGCTAGCATTAGCAAGTTAGCATTAGCAATCAAACATTAACATTACTGTATTTGAATATATACAAGAAGGGTTAATTAAATGACATCTGACCTCATATTCTCATTAAGGGTTATGCTTAAATGCCATATGATCACATATTCACATCAGAGAGGACACTTACAGTATAACATTGAGCAGATATTAGCACTAGCATTAGATCGCTAGCATTAGCAAGTTAGCATTAGCATCCAAACATTAACATTACTGTATTTGCCTATATACAACAATGGATAAGATGAAATGCCATCTGATCTCATATTTCATGAAGGTTATATTTAAAATGCCATCTGATCTCTTATTCTCATCATAGAGGACACTTACAGTTTAACAATGGGCAGATATTAGCACTAGCATTAGATCGCTAGCATTAACAAGTGAGCATTAGCATTCAAACATTAACATTACTGGATTTGCCTATATACAAGAATGGATAAAAATGCCATCTGATCTCATATTCTCATGAAGGGTTATGCTAAAATGCCATCTGATGTCTTATTCTCATCATAGAGGACACTTACAGTATTACAATGAGCAGATATTAGCACTAGCATTATATCGCTAGCATTAGCATGTTAGCATTAGCATTCATTAACATTACTGTATTTGCCTTTATACAACAATGGATAAGCATAAATGCCATCTGATCTCATATTCTCATGCAGGGTTATGCTTAAATGCCATCTGATGTCTTATTCTCATCATAGATTAAACTTACAGTATAACAATTAGCAGATATTAGCACAAGCATTAGATCTTTAGCATTAACAAGTTAGCATTAGCATTCAAACATTAACATTACTTTATTTGCCTATATACAAGAAGGGTCAATTAAAAGCCATCTGATCTCATATTCTCATGAAGGGTTAAGCTGAAATGCCATCTGATGTCTTATTCTCATCATAGAGGACAGTTACAGTATAACAATGAACAGATATTAGCACTAGCATTAGATCGCTAGCATTAGCAAGTTAGCATTAGCATTCAAACATTAACATTACTGTATTTGCCTATATACAAGAGGGAATAATTAAAAGCCATCTGATCTCATTTTCTCATGAAGGGGAATGCTTGAATGCCATCTGATCTCTTATTCTCATCATAAACGACACTTTCAGTTTAACAATGACCACATATTAGCAGAAATATTAGATCGTTAGCATTAGCAAGTTAGCATTAGCATTCAAACATTAACATTACTGTCTGTGCCTATATACAAGGAGGGTTAATTAAAAGCCATCTGATCTCATATTCTCATGAAGGTTTATGCTTAAATGCCATCTGATCACATATTCCCATCAGAGGACACTTACAGTATAACATTGAGCAGATATTAGCACTAGCATTTGATCGCTAGCATTAGCAAGTTAGCATTAGCATTCAAACATTAACATTACTGTATTTGAATATATACAAGAAGGGTTAATTAAATGACATCTGATCTCATATTCTCATGAAGGGTTATATTTAAATGCCATATGATCACATATTCACATCATAGAGGAAACTTACAGTATAACATTGAGCAGATATTAGCACTAGCATTAGATCGCTAGCATTAGCAAGTTAGCATTAGCATTCAAACATTAACATTACTGTATTTGTGCCTATATACAAGAATGGAAGGTTAATTAAAAGCCATCTGATCTCATATTCTCATGAAGGTTTATGCTTAAATGCCATCTGATGTCATATTCCCATCATAGAGGACACTTACAGTATAACATTGAGCAGATATTAGCACTAGCATTTGATCGCTAACATTAGCAAGTTAGCATTAGCAATCAAACATTAACATTACTGTATTTGAATATATACAAGAAGGGTTAATTAAATGACATCTGATCTCATATTCTCATAAAGGGTTATGCTTAAATGCCATCTGATCTCATATTCCCATCATAGAGGACACTTCCAGTATAACATTGACCAGATATTAGCACTAGCATTAGATTGCTAGCATTAGCAAGTTAGCATTAGCATTCAAACATTAACATTACTGGATTTGCCCAAATACAAGAATGGATAAGCTTTAATGCCATCTGATCTCATATTCTCATGAAGGGTTATGCTTAAATGCCATATGATCACATATTCCCATCAGAGAGGACACTTACAGTATAACATTGAGCAGATAAAGCACTAGCATTAGATCGCTAGCATTAGCAAGTTAGCATTAGCATCCAAACATTAACATTACTGTATTTGCCTATATACAACAACGGATAAGCATAAATGCCATCTGATATCATATTCTCATGCAGGGTTATGCTTAAATGCCATCTGATTTCTTATTCTCATCATAAAGGACACTTACAGTATAACAATGAGCAGATATTAGCACTAATATTAGATCGCTAGCATTAGCAAGTAAGCATTAGCATTCAGACATTAACATTACTGTATTTGCCTATATACAAGAATGGATAAGATGAAATGCCATCTAATCTCATATTTCATGAAGAGTTATATTTAAATGCCATCTGATCTCTTATTCTCATCATAGAGGACACTTACTGTTTAACAATGACCAGATATTAACACTGGCATTATATCGCTAGCATAAGCAAGTGAGCATTAGCATTCAAACATTAACATTACTGGATTTGCCTATATACAAGAATGGATAAGCTTTAATGCCATCTGATCTCATATTCTCATTCAGGGTTATGCTTAAATGCCATCTGATGTCTTATTCTCATCATAAAGGACACTTACAGTATTACAATGAGCAGATATTAGCACTAGTATTATATCGCTAGCATTAGCATGTTAGCATTAGCATTCATTAACATTACTGTATTTGCCTTTATACAACAATGGATAAGTATAAATGTCATCTGATCTCATATTCTTATGCAGGGTTATGCTTAAATGCCATCTGATGTCTTATTCTCATCATAGATTAAACTTACAGTATAACAATTAGCAGATATTAGCACAAGCATTAGATCTTTAGCATTAACAAGTTAGCATTAGCATTCAAACATTAACATTACTTTATTTGCCTATATACAAGAAGGGTCAATTAAAAGCCATCTGATCTCATATTCTCATGAAGGGTTAAGCTTAAATGCCATCTGATGTCTTATTCTCATCATAGAGGACACTTACAGTATAACAATGAACAGACATTAGCACTAGCATTAGATCCCTAGCATTAGCAAGTTAGCATTAGCATTCAAACATTAACATTACTGTATTTGCCTATATACAAGAGGGAATAATTAAAAGCCATCTGATCTCATTTTCTCATGAAGGGGGATGCTTGAATGCCATCTGATCTCTTATTCTCATCATAAAGGACACTTTCAGTTTAACAATGACCACATATTGGCACAAATATTAGATCGTTAGCATTAGCAAGTTAGCATTAGCATTCATACATTAACATTACTGTCTGTGCCTATATACAAGGAGGGTTAATTAAAAGCCATCTGATCTCATATTCTCATGAAGGTTTATGCTTAAATGCCATCTGATCACATATTCCCATCAGAGAGGACACTTACAGTATAACATTGAGCAGATATTAGCACTCGCATTTGATCGCTAGCATTAGCAAGTTAGCATTAGCAATCAAACATTAACATTACTGTATTTGAATATATACAAGAAGGGTTAATTAAATGACATCTGATCTCATATTCTCATAAAGGGTTATGCTTAAATGCCATCTGATCTCATATTCCCATCATAGAGGACACTTCCAGTATAACAATGACCAGATATTAGCACTAGCATTAGATTGCTAGCATTAGCAAGTTAGCATTAGTATTCAAACATTAACATTACTGGATTTGCCCATATACAAGAATGGATAAGCTTTAATGCCATCTGATCTCATATTCTCATGAAGGGTTATACTTAAATGACATCTGATGTCTTATTCTCATCATAGAGGACACTTACAGTATAACAATGAGCAGATATTTGCACAAGCATTAGATCGCTAGCATTCGCAAGTTAGCATTAGCATCCAAACATTAACATTACTGTATTTGCCTATATACAAAAATGGATAAGCATAAATGCCATCTGATCTCATATTCTCATGCAGGGTTATGCTTAAATGCCATCTGATGTCTTATTCTCTTCATAAAGGACACTTACAGTATAACAATGAGCAGATATTAGCACTTGCATTAGATCGCTAGCATTAGCAAGTAAGCATTAGCATTCAGACATTAACATTACTGTATTTGCCTATATACAAGAATGGATAAGATGAAATGCCATCTAATCTCATATTTCATGAAGAGTTATATTTCCATGCCATCTGATCTCTTATTCTCATGATAGAGGACACTTACAGTTTAACAATGACCAGATAATAGCACTAGCATTATATCGCTAGAATTAGCAAGTGAGCATTAGCATTCAAACATTAACATTACTTTATTTGCCTATATAGAAGAATGGATAAGCTTTAATGCCATCTGATCTCATATTCTCATACAGGGTTATGCTTTAATGCCATCTGATGTCTTATTCTCATCATAAAGGACACTTACAGTATTACAATGAGCAGATATTAGCACTAGCATTATATCGCTAGCATTAACATGTTAGCATTAGCATTCATGAACATTACTGTATTTGCCTTTATACAACAATGGATAAGCATAAATTACATCTGATCTCATATTCTCATGCAGGGTTATGCTTAAATGCCTTCTGATGTCGTATTCTCATCATAGATTAAACTTACAGTATAACAATTAGCAGATATTAGCACAAGCATTAAATCTTTAGCATTAACAAGTTAGCATTAGCATTCAAACATTAAAATTACTGTATTTGCCTATATACAAGAAGGGTCAATTAAAAGCCATCTGATCTCATATTCTCATGAAGGGTTAAGCTTAAATGCCATCTGATGTCTTATTCTCATCATAGAGGACACTTACAGTATAACAATGAACAGATATTAGCACAAGCATTAGATCGCTAGCATTAGTAAATTAGCATTAGAATTCAAACATTAACATTACTTTATTTGAATATATACAAGAAGGGTTAAGCTTTATTGCCATCTGATCTCATATTCTCATCATAGAGTACACTTACAGTATGACAATGAGCAGATATTAGCACTAGCATTAGATCGCTAGCATTAGCAAGTTAGCATTAGCATTCAAAACATTAACATTTCTGTATTTGCCTGTATACAAGAATGGATAAGATTAAATGACATCTGATCTCATATTCTCATTAAGAGTTATTTTTAAATGGCATCTGATCTTTTATTCTCATCATGGAGGACACTTACAGTTTAACAATGACCAGATATTAGCACTAGCATTATATCGCTAGCATTAGCAAGTGAGCATTAGCATTCAAACATTAACATTACTGGATTTGCCTATATACTCGAATGGATGAGCTTTAATGCCATCTGATCTCTTATTCTCAAACAGGGTTATGCTTAAATGCCATCTGATGTCTTATTCTCATCATAAAGGACACTTACAGTATTACAATGAGCAGATATTAGCACGAGCATTATATCGCTAGCATTAGCATGTTAGCATTAGCATTCATTAACATTACTGTATTTGCCTTTATACAACAATGGATAAGCAAAAATGCCATCTGATCTCATATTCTCATGCAGGGTTATGCTTAAATGCCATCTGATGTCTTATTTTCATCATAGATTAAACTTACAGTATAACAATTAGCAGATATTAGCACAAGCATTAGATCTTTAGCATTAACAAGTTAGCATTAGCATTCAATCATTAACATTACTATATTTGCCTATATACAAGAAGGGTCAATTAAAAGCCATCTGATCTCATATTCTCATGAAGGGTTAAGCTTAAATGCCATCTGATGTCTTATTCTCATCATAGAGGACACTTACAGTATAACAATGAACAGATATTAGCACAAGCATTAGATCTTTAGCATTAACAAGTTAGCATTAGCATTCAAACATTAACATTACTGTATTTGCCTATATACAAGAAGGAATAATTAAAAGCCATCTGATCTCTTATTCTCATCATAAAGGACACTTTCAGTTTAACAATGACCACATATTAGCACAAATATTAGATCGTTAGCATTAGCAAGTTAGCATTAGCATTCAAACATTAACATTACTGTCTGTGCCTATATACAAGGAGGGTTAATTAAAAGCCATCTGATCTCATATTCTCATGAAGGTTTATGCTTAAATGCCATCTGATCACATATTCCCATCAGAGAGGACACTTACAGTATAACATTGAGCAGATATTAGCACTAGCATTTGATCGCTAGCATTAGCAAGTTAGCATTAGCAATCAAACATTAACATTACTGTATTTGAATATATACAAGAAGGGTTAATTAAATGACATCTGACCTCATATTCTCATTAAGGGTTATGCTTAAATGCCATATGATCACATATTCACATCAGAGAGGACACTTACAGTATAACATTGAGCAGATAAAGCACTAGCATTAGATCGCTAGCATTAGGAAGTTAGCATTAGCATCCAAACATTAACATTACTGTATTTGCCTATATACAACAATGGATAAGATGAAATGCCATCTAATCTCATATTTCATGAAGAGTTATATTTAAATGCCATCTGATCTCTTATTCTCATCATAGAGGACACTTACAGTTTAACAATGACCAGATATAAGCACTAGCATTATATCGCTAGCATTAGCAAGTGAGCATTAGAATTCAAACATTAACATTACTGGATTTGCCTATATACAAGAATGGATAAGCTTTAATGCCATCTGATCTCATATTCTCATACAGGGTTATGCTAAAATGCCATCTGATGTCTTATTCTCATCATATAGGACACTAACAGTATTACAATGAGCAGATATTAGCACTAGCACTATATCGCTAGCATTAGCATGTTAGCATTAGCATTCATTAACATTACTGTATTTGCCTTTATACAACAATGGATAAGCATAAATGCCATCTGATCTCATATTCTCATGCAGGGTTATGCTTAAATGCCATCTGATGTCTTATTCTCATCATAGATTAAACTTACAGTATAACAATTAGCAGATATTAGCACAAGCATTAGATCTTTAGCATTAACAAGTTCGCATTAGCATTCAAACATTAACATAACTTTATTTGCCTATATACAAGAAGGGTCAATTAAAAGCCATCTGATCTCATATTCTCATGAAGGGTTAAGCTTAAATGCCATCTGATGTCTTATTCTAATCATAGAGGACAGTTACAGTATAACAATGAACAGATATTAGCACTAGCATTAGATCGCTAGCATTAGCAAGTTAGCATTAGCATTCAAACATTAACATTACTGTATTTGCCTATATACAAGAGGGAATAATTAAAAGCCATCTGATCTCATTTTCTCATGAAGGGGAATGCTTGAATGCCATCTGATCTCTTATTCTCATCATAAACGACACTTTCAGTTTAACAATGACCACATATTAGCAGAAATATTAGATCGTTAGCATTAGCAAGTTAGCATTAGCATTCAAACATTAACATTACTGTCTGTGCCTATATACAAGGAGGGTTAATTAAAAGCCATCTGATCTCATATTCTCATGAAGGTTTATGCTTATATGCCATCTGATCACATATTCCCATCAGAGAGGACACTTACAGTATAACATTGAGCAGATATTAGCACTAGCATTTGATCGCTAGCATTAGCAAGTTAGCATTAGCATTCAAACATTAACATTACTGTATTTGAATATATACAAGAAGGGTTAATTAAATGACATCTGATCTCATATTCTCATGAAGGGTTATGCTTAAATGCCATATGATCACATATTCACATCAGAGAGGAAACTTACAGTATAACATTGAGCAGATATTAGCACTAGCATAAGATCGCTAGCATTAGCAAGTTAGCATTAGCATCCAAACATTAACATTACTGTATTTGCCTATATACAACAATGGATAAGCATAAATGCCATCTGATCTCATATTCTCATGGAGGGTTATGCTTCAATGCCATCTGATATCTTTTTCTCATCATAAAGGACACTTACAGTATAACAATGGGCAGATATTAGCACTTGCATTAGATCGCTAGCATTAGCAAGTAAGCATTAGCATTCAGACATTAACATTACTGTATTTGCCTATATACAAGAATGGATAAGATGAAATGCCATCTAATCTCATATTTCATGAAGAGTTATATTTAAATGCCATCTGATCTCTTATTCTCATCATAGAGGACACTTACAGTTCAACAATGACCAGATATTAGCACTAGTATTATATCGCTAGCATTAGCAAGTGAGCATTAGCATTCAAACATTAACATTACTGGATTTGCCTATATACAAGAATGGATAAGCTTTAATGCCATCTGATCTCATATTCTCATACAGGGTAATGCTTAAATGCCATCTGATGTCTTCTTCTCATCATAAAGGACACTTACAGTATTACAATGAGCAGATATTAGCACTAGCATTATATCGCTAGCATTAGCATGTTAGCATTAGCATTCATTAACATTACTGTATTTGCCTTTATACAACAATGGAAAAGCATAAATGCCATCTGATCTCATATTCTCATGCAGGGTTATGCTTAAATGCCATCTGATGTCTTATTCTCATCATAGATTAAACTTACAGTATAACAATTGGCAGATATTAGCACAAGCATTAGATCTTTAGCATTAACAAGTTAGCATTAGCATTCAAACATTAACATTACTTTATTTGCTTATATACAAGAAGGGTCAATTAAAAGCCATCTGATCTCATATTCTTATTAAGGGTTAAGCTTAAATGCCATCTTATGTCTTATTCTCATCATAGAGGACACTTACAGTATAACAATGAACAGATATTAGCACTAGCATTAGATCGCTAGCATTAGCAAGTTAGCATTAGCATTCAAACATTAACATTACTGTATTTGCCTATATACAAAAATGGATAAGCATAAATGCCATCTGATCTCATATTCTCATGCAGGGTTATGCTTAAATGCCATCTGATGTCTTATTCTCATCATAAAGGACACTTACAGTATAACAATGAGCAGATATTAGCACTTGCATTAGATCGCTAGCATTAGCAAGTAAGCATTAGCATTAAGACATTAACATTACTGTATTTGCCTATATACAAGAATGGATAAGATGAAATGCCATCTAATCTCATATTTCATGAAGAGTTATATTTCCATGCCATCTGATCTCTTATTCTCATGATAGAGGACACTTACAGTTTAACAATGACCAGATAATAGCACTAGCATTATATCGCTAGAATTAGCAAGTGAGCATTAGCATTCAAACATTAACATCACTTTATTTGCCTATATAGAAGAATGGATAAGCTTTAATGCCATCTGATCTCATATTCTCATACAGGGTTATGCTTTAATGCCATCTGATGTCTTATTCTCATCATAAAGGACACTTACAGTATTACAATGAGCAGATATTAGCACTAGCATTATATCGCTAGCATTAACATGTTAGCATTAGCATTCATGAACATTACTGTATTTGCCTTTATACAACAATGGATAAGCAAAAATGCCATCTGATCTCATATTCTCATGCAGGGTTATGCTTAAATGCCATCTGATGTCTTATTTTCATCATAGATTAAACTTACAGTATAACAATTAGCAGATATTAGCACAAGCATTAGATCTTTAGCATTAACAAGTTAGCATTAGCATTCAATCATTAACATTACTATATTTGCCTATATACAAGAAGGGTCAATTAAAAGCCATCTGATCTCATATTCTCATGAAGGGTTAAGCTTAAATGCCATCTGATGTCTTATTCTCATCATAGAGGACACTTACAGTATAACAATGAACAGATATTAGCACAAGCATTAGATCTTTAGCATTAACAAGTTAGCATTAGCATTCAAACATTAACATTACTGTATTTGCCTATATACAAGAGGGAATAATTAAAAGCCATCTGATCTCATTTTCTCATGAAGGGGAATGCTTGAATGCCATCTGATCTCTTATTCTCATCATAAAGGACACTTTCAGTTTAACAATGACCACATATTAGCACAAATATTAGATCGTTAGCATTAGCAAGTTAGCATTAGCATTCAAACATTAACATTACTGTCTGTGCCTATATACAAGGAGGGTTAATTAAAAGCCATCTGATCTCATATTCTCATGAAGGTTTATGCTTAAATGCCATCTGATCACATATTCCCATCAGAGAGGACACTTACAGTATAACATTGAGCAGATATTAGCACTAGCATTTGATCGCTAGCATTAGCAAGTTAGCATTAGCAATCAAACATTAACATTACTGTATTTGAATATATACAAGAAGGGTTAATTAAATGACATCTGACCTCATATTCTCATTAAGGGTTATGCTTAAATGCCATATGATCACATATTCACATCAGAGAGGACACTTACAGTATAACAATGAGCAGATAAAGCACTAGCATTAGATCGCTAGCATTAGGAAGTTAGCATTAGCATCCAAACATTAACATTACTGTATTTGCCTATATACAACAATGGATAAGATGAAATGCCATCTAATCTCATATTTCATGAAGAGTTATATTTAAATGCCATCTGATCTCTTATTCTCATCATAGAGGACACTTACAGTTTAACAATGACCAGATATAAGCACTAGCATTATATCGCTAGCATTAGCAAGTGAGCATTAGAATTCAAACATTAACATTACTGGATTTGCCTATATACAAGAATGGATAAGCTTTAATGCCATTTGATCTCATATTCTCATACAGGGTTATGCTTAAATGCCATCTGATGTCTTATTCTCATCATATAGGACACTAACAGTATTACAATGAGCAGATATTAGCACTAGCACTATATCGCTAGCATTAGCATGTTAGCATTAGCATTCATTAACATTACTGTATTTGCCTTTATACAACAATGGATAAGCATAAATGCCATCTGATCTCATATTCTCATGCAGGGTTATGCTTAAATGCCATCTGATGTCTTATTCTCATCATAGATTAAACTTACAGTATAACAATTAGCAGATATTAGCACAAGCATTAGATCTTTAGCATTAACAAGTTCGCATTAGCATTCAAACATTAACATAACTTTATTTGCCTATATACAAGAAGGGTCAATTAAAAGCCATCTGATCTCATATTCTCATGAAGGGTTAAGCTTAAATGCCATCTGATGTCTTATTCTAATCATAGAGGACAGTTACAGTATAACAATGAACAGATATTAGCACTAGCATTAGATCGCTAGCATTAGCAAGTTAGCATTAGCATTCAAACATTAACATTACTGTATTTGCCTATATACAAGAGGGAATAATTAAAAGCCATCTGATCTCATTTTCTCATGAAGGGGAATGCTTGAATGCCATCTGATCTCTTATTCTCATCATAAAGGACACTTTCAGTTTAACAATGACCACATATTAGCAGAAATATTAGATCGTTAGCATTAGCAAGTTAGCATTAGCATTCAAACATTAACATTACTGTCTGTGCCTATATACAAGGAGGGTTAATTAAAAGCCATCTGATCTCATATTCTCATGAAGGTTTATGCTTATATGCCATCTGATCACATATTCCCATCAGAGAGGACACTTACAGTATAACATTGAGCAGATATTAGCACTAGCATTTGATCGCTAGCATTAGCAAGTTAGCATTAGCAATCAAACATTAACATTACTGTATTTGAATATATACAAGAAGGGTTAATTAAATGACATCTGATCTCATATTCTCATGAAGGGTTATGCTTAAATGCCATATGATCACATATTCACATCAGAGAGGAAACTTACAGTATAACATTGAGCAGATATTAGCACTAGCATTAGATCGCTAGCATTAGCAAGTTAGCATTAGCATCCAAACATTAACATTACTGTATTTGCCTATATACAACAATGGATAAGCATAAATGCCATCTGATCTCATATTCTCATGGAGGGTTATGCTTCAATGCCATCTGATATCTTTTTCTCATCATAAAGGACACTTACAGTATAACAATGGGCAGATATTAGCACTTGCATTAGATCGCTAGCATTAGCAAGTAAGCATTAGCATTCAGACATTAACATTACTGTATTTGCCTATATACAAGAATGGATAAGATGAAATCCCATCTAATCTCATATTTCATGAAGAGTTATATTTAAATGCCATCTGATTTCTTATTCTCATCATAGAGGACACTTACAGTTTAACAATGACCAGATATTAGCACTAGTATTATATCGCTAGCATTAGCAAGTGAGCATTAGCATTCAAACATTAACATTACTGGATTTGCCTATATACAAAAATGGATAAGCTTTAATGCCATCTGATCTCATATTCTCATACAGGGTAATGCTTAAATGCCATCTGATGTCTTCTTCTCATCATAAAGGACACTTACAGTATTACAATGAGCAGATATTAGCACTAGCATTATATCGCTAGCATTAGCATGTTAGCATTAGCATTCATTAACATTACTGTATTTGCCTTTATACAACAATGGAAAAGCATAAATGCCATCTGATCTCATATTCTCATGCAGGGTTATGCTTAAATGCCATCTGATGTCTTATTCTCATCATAGATTAAACTTACAGTATAACAATTGGCAGATATTAGCACAAGCATTAGATCTTTAGCATTAACAAGTTAGCATTAGCATTCAAACATTAACATTACTTTATTTGCTTATATACAAGAAGGGTCAATTAAAAGCCATCTGATCTCATATTCTTATTAAGGGTTAAGCTTAAATGCCATCTTATGTCTTATTCTCATCATAGAGGACACTTACAGTATAACAATGAACAGATATTAGCACTAGCATTAGATCGCTAGCATTAGCAAGTTAGCATTAGCATTCAAACATTAACATTACTGTATTTGCCTATATACAAAAATGGATAAGCATAAATGCCATCTGATCTCATATTCTCATGCAGGGTTATGCTTAAATGCCATCTGATGTCTTATTCTCATCATAAAGGACACTTACAGTATAACAATGAGCAGATATTAGCACTTGCATTAGATCGCTAGCATTAGCAAGTAAGCATTAGCATTCAGACATTAACATTACTGTATTTGCCTATATACAAGAATGGATAAGATGAAATGCCATCTAATCTCATATTTCATGAAGAGTTATATTTAAATGCCATCTGATCTCTTATTCTCATGATAGAGGACACTTACAGTTTAACAATGACCAGATAATAGCACTAGCATTATATCGCTAGAATTAGCAAGTGAGCATTAGCATTCAAACATTAACATTACTTTATTTGCCTATATAGAAGAATGGATAAGCTTTAATGCCATCTGATCTCATATTCTCATACAGGGTTATGCTTTAATGCCATCTGATGTCTTATTCTCATCATAAAGGACACTTACAGTATTACAATGAGCAGATATTAGCACTAGCATTATATCGCTAGCATTAACATGTTAGCATTAGCATTCATGAACATTACTGTATTTGCCTTTATACAACAATGGATAAGCATAAATTCCATCTGATCTCATATTCTCATGCAGGGTTATGCTTAAATGCCTTCTGATGTCGTATTCTCATCATAGATTAAACTTACAGTATAACAATTAGCAGATATTAGCACAAGCATTAAATCTTTAGCATTAACAAGTTAGCATTAGCATTCAAACATTAAAATTACTGTATTTGCCTATATACAAGAAGGGTCAATTAAAAGCCATCTGATCTCATATTCTCATGAAGGGTTAAGCTTAAATGCCATCTGATCACATATTCCCATCATAGAGGACACTTACAGTATAACATTGAGCAGATATTAGCACTAGCATTAGATCGCTAGCATTAGCAAATTAGCATTAGAATTCAAACATTAACATTACTTTATTTGAATATATACAAGAAGGGTTAAGCTTTATTGCCATCTGATCTCATATTCTCATCATAGAGTACACTTACAGTATGACAATGAGCAGATATTAGCACTAGCATTAGATCGCTAGCATTAGCAAGTTAGCATTAGCATTCAAAACATTAACATTTCTGTATTTGCCTATATACAAGAATGGATAAGATTAAATGACATCTGATCTCATATTCTCATTAAGAGTTATTTTTAAATGGCATCTGATCTTTTATTCTCATCATAGAGGACACTTACAGTTTAACAATGACCAGATATTAGCACTAGCATTATATCGCTAGCATTAGCAAGTGAGCATTAGCATTAAAACATTAACATTACTGGATTTGCCTATATACTCGAATGGATAAGCTTTAATGCCATCTGATCTCTTATTCTCAAACAGGGTTATGCTTAAATGCCATCTGATGTCTTATTCTCATCATAAAGGACACTTACAGTATTACAATGAGCAGATATTAGCACGAGCATTATATCGCTAGCATTAGCATGTTAGCATTAGCATTCATTAACATTACTGTATTTGCCTTTATACAACAATGGATAAGCAAAAATGACATCTGATCTCATATTCTCATGCAGGGTTATGCTTAAATGCCATCTGATGTCTTATTCTCATCATAGATTAAACTTACAGTATAACAATTAGCAGATATTAGCACAAGCATTAGATCTTTAGCATTAACAAGTTAGCATTAGCATTCAAACATTAACATTACTATATTTGCCTATATACAAGAAGGGTCAATTAAAAGCCATCTGATCTCATATTCTCATGAAGGGTTAATATTTAAATGCCATCTGATGTCTTATTCTCATCATAGAGGACACTTACAGTATAACAATGAACAGATATTAGCACAAGCATTAGATCTTTAGCATTAACAAGTTAGCATTAGCATTCAAACATTAACATTACTGTATTTGCCTATATACAAGAGGAATAATTAAAAGCCATCTGATCTCATTTTCTCATGAAGGGAATGCTTGCTTAAATGCCATCTGATGTCTTATTCTCATCATAAAGGACACTTTCAGTTTAACAATGACCACATATTAGCACAAATATTAGATCGTTAGCATTAGCAAGTTAGCATTAGCATTCAAACATTAACATTACTGTCTGTGCCTATATACAAGGAGGGTTAATTAAAAGCCATCTGATCTCATATTCTCATGAAGGTTTATGCTTAAATGCCATCTGATCACATATTCCCATCAGAGAGGACACTTACAGTATAACATTGAGCAGATATTAGCACTAGCATTTGATCGCTAGCATTAGCAAGTTAGCATTAGCAATCAAACATTAACATTACTGTATTTGCATATATACAAGAAGGGTTAATTAAATGACATCTGACCTCATATTCTCATGAAGGGTTATGCTTAAATGCCATATGATCACATATTCACATCAGAGAGGACACTTACAGTATAACATTGAGCAGATAAAGCACTAGCATTAGATCGCTAGCATTAGGAAGTTAGCATTAGCATCCAAACATTAACATTACTGTATTTGCCTATATACAAGAATGGATAATTAAAATGCCATCTATCTCATATTTTCATGAAGGGTTATATTTAAATGCCATCTGATCTCTTATTCTCATCATAGAGGACACTTTACAGTTTAACAATGACCAGATATTAGCACTAGCATTAGATCGCTAGCATTAGCAAGTTAGCATTAGCATTCAAACATTAACATTACTGGATTTGCCTATATACAAGAAGGGTTAATTAAAAGCCATCTGATCTCATATTCTCATGAAGGGTTATGCTTAAATGCCATCTGATGTCTTATTCTCATCATAGAGGACACTTACAGTATTAACAATGAGCAGATATTAGCACTAGCATTATATCGCTAGCATTAGCAAGTTAGCATTAGCATTCAAACATTAACATTACTGTATTTGCCTATATACAACAATGGGTTAATTAAATGCCATCTGATCTCATATTCTCATGCAGGGTTATGCTTAAATGCCATCTGATGTCTTATTCTCATCATAGAGGAAACTTACAGTATAACAATTGAGCAGATATTAGCACAAGCATTAGATCGCTAGCATTAGCAAGTTAGCATTAGCATTCAAACATTAACATTACTGTATTTGCCTATATACAAGAATGGATCAGCATCAAAATGCCATCTGATCTCATATTCTCATGAAGGGTTATGCTTAAATGCCATCTGATCTCTTATTCTCATCATATAAAGGACACTTACAGTATAACAATGAGCAGATATTAGCACTAGCATTAGATCGCTAGCATTAGCAAGTTAGCATTAGCATTCAAACATTAACATTACTGTATTTGCCTATATACAAGAATGGATAAGATGAAATGCCATCTAATCTCATATTTTCATGAAGAAGTTATATTTAAATGCCATCTGATCTCTTATTCTCATCATAGAGGACACTTACAGTTTAACAATGACCAGATATTAGCACTAGCATTAGATCGCTAGCATTAGCAAGTTAGCATTAGCATTCAAACATTAACATTACTGGATTTGCCTATATACAAGAATGGATAAGCTTTAAATGCCATCTGATCTCATATTCTCATGAAGGTTAATGCTTAAATGCCATCTGATGTCTTATTCTCATCATAAAGGACACTTACAGTATTACAATGAGCAGATATTAGCACTAGCATTATATCGCTAGCATTAGCATGTTAGCATTAGCATTCATTCATTAACATTACTGTATTTGCCTTTATACAAGAATGGTTAAGCATAAATGCCATCTGATCTCATATTCTCATGAAGGGTTATGCTTAAATGCCATCTGATGTCTTATTCTCATCATAGAGGAAACTTACAGTATAACAATTGAGCAGATATTAGCACAAGCATTAGATTTTTAGCATTAACAAGTTAGCATTAGCATTCAAACATTAACATTACTGTATTTGCCTATATACAAGAAGGGTCAATTAAAAGCCATCTGATCTCATATTCTCATTAAGGGTTAAGCTGAAATGCAATCTTATGTCTTATTCTCATCATAGAGGACACTTACAGTATAACAATGAACAGATATTAGCACTAGCATTAGATCGCTAGCATTAGCAAGTTAGCATTAGCATTCAAACATTAACATTACTGTATTTGCCTATATACAAGAGGGAATAATTAAAAGCCATCTGATCTCATTTTCTCATGAAGGGGAATGCTTGAATGCCATCTGATCTCTTATTCTAATCATAAAGGACACTTTCAGTTTAACAATGACCACATATTAGCAGAAATATTAGATCGTTAGCATTAGCAAGTTAGCATTAGCATTCAAACATTAACATTACTGTCTGTGCCTATATACAAGGAGGGTTAATTAAAAGCCATCTGATCTCATATTCTCATGAAGGTTTATGCTTAAATGCCATCTGATCACATATTCCCATCAGAGAGGACACTTACAGTATAACATTGAGCAGATATTAGCACTAGCATTTGATCGCTAACATTAGCAAGTTAGCATTAGCAATCAAACATTAACATTACTGTATTTGAATATATACAAGAAGGGTTAATTAAATGACATCTGATCTCATATTCTCATAAAGGGTTATGCTTAAATGCCATCTGATCTCATATTCCCATCATAGAGGACACTTCCAGTATAACAATGACCAGATATTAGCACTAGCATTAGATTGCTAGCATTAGCAAGTTAGCATTAGCATTCAAACATTAACATTACTGGATTTGCCCAAATACAAGAATGGATAAGCTTTAATGCCATCTGATCTCATATTCTCATGAAGGGTTATACTTAAATGACATCTGATGTCTTATTCTCATCATAGAGGACACTTACAGTATAACAATGAGCAGATATTTGCACAAGCATTAGATCGCTAGCATTCGCAAGTTAGCATTAGCATTCAAACTTTAACATTACTGTATTTGCCTATATACAAGAAGGGTTAATTAAAAGCCATCTGATCTCATATTCTCATGAAGGGTTATGCTTAAATGCCATATGATCACATATTCCCATCAGAGAGGACACTTACAGTATAACAATGAGCAGATATTAGCACTAGCATTAGATCGCTAGCATTAGCAAGTTAGCATTAGCATCCAAACATTAACATTACTGTATTTGCCTATATACAACAATGGATAAGCATAAATGCCATCTGATCTCATATTCTCATGCAGGGTTATGCTTAAATGCCATCTGATCTCTTTTTCTCATCATGAAGGACACTTACAGTATAACAATGAGCAGATATTAGCACTTGCATTAGATCTCTAGCATTAGCAAGTAAGCATTAGCATTCAGACATTAACATTACTGTATTTGCCTTTATACAAGAATGGATAAGATGAAATGCCATCTAATCTCATATTTCATGAAGAGTTATATTTCAATGCCATCTGATCTCTTATTCTCATCATAGAGGACACTTACAGTTTAACAATGACCAGATATTAGCACTAGCATTATATCGCTAGCATTAGCAAGTGAGCATTAGCATTCAAACATTAACATTACTGGATTTGCCTATATACAAGAATGGATAAGCTTTAATGCCATCTGATCTCATATTCTCATACAGGGTTATGCTTAAATGCCATCTGATGTCTTATTCTCATCATAGATTAAACTTACAGTATAACAATTAGCAGATATTAGCACAAGCATTAGATCTTTAGCATTAACAAGTTAGCATTAGCATTCAAACATTAACATTACTGTATTTGCCTTTATACAAGAAGGGTCAATTAAAAGCCATCTGATCTCATATTCTCATGAAGGGTTAAGCTTAAATGCCATCTGATCACTTATTCCCATCATAGAGGACACTTACAGTATTACATTGAGCAGATATTAGCACTAGCATTAGATCGCTACCATTAGCAAATTAGAATTAGCATTCAAAGATTAAAATTACTTTATTTGAATATATACAAGAATGGTTAAACTTTATTGCCATCTGATCTCATATTCTCATCATAGAGTACATCTACAGTATGACAATGAGCAGATATTAGCACTAGCATTTGATCGCTAGCATTAGCAAGTTAGCATTAGCATTCAAACATTAACATTACTGTATTTGAATATATAGAAGTTGGGTTAATCTTTATTGCCATTTGATCTCATATTCTCATCATAGAGTATACGTACAGTATAACAATGACCAGATATTAGCACGAGCATTATATCGCTAGCATTAGCAAGTGAGCATTAGCATTCAAACATTAACATTGCTGGATTTGCCTATATACAAGAATGGATAAGCTTTAATGCCATATGATCTCATATTTTCATGAAGGGTTATGCTTAAATGCCATCTGATGTCTTATTCTCATCATAGATTAAACTTACAGTATTACAATTAGCAGATATTAGCACAAGCATTAGATCTTTGGCATTAGCAAGTTATCATGAGCATTCAAACATTAACATTACAGTATTTGCCTATATACAAGAAGGGTTAATTAAAAGCCATCTGATCTCATATTCTCATGAAGGGTTAAGCTTAAATGCCATCTGATCACATATTCCCATCAGAGAGGACACTTACAGTATAACATTGAGCAGATATTAGCATTAGTATTAGATCGCTAGCATTAGCAAGTTAGCATTAGCATTCAAACATTAACATTACTGTATTTGCCTATATACAAGAATGGATAAGCTTTAATGCCATCTGATCTCATATTCTCATGCAGGGTAATGCTTAAATGCCATCTGATGTCATATTCTGCTCATAGAGGACACTTACAGTATTAAAATGAGCAGATATTAGCACGAGCATTATATCGCTACCATTAGCAGGTTAGCATTAGCATTCAAACATTAACATTACTGTATTTGCCTTTATACAACAATGGATAAGCATAAATGCCATCTGATCTCAGATTCTCATTCATTGTTGTGCTTAAATGCCATCTGATGTCTTATTCTCATCATAGAGGACACTTACAGTATAACAATGAACAGATGTTAGCACTAGCATTAGATCGCTAGCATTAGCAAGTTAGCATTAGCATTCAAACATTAACATTACTGTATTTGCCTATATACAAGAAGGAATAATTAAAAAGCCATCTGATCTCATTTTCTCATGAAGGGGAATGTTTGAATGCCATCTGATCTCTTATTCTCATCATAAAGGACACTTTCAGTTTAACAATGACCACATATTAGCACAAATATTAGATCGTTAGCATTAGCAAGTTAGCATTAGCATTCAAACATTAACATTACTGTCTGTTCCTATATACAAGGAGGGTTAATTAAAAGCCATCTGATCTCATATTCTCATGAAGGTTTATGCTTAAATGCCATCTGATCACATATTCCCATCAGAGAGGACACTTACAGTATAACATTGAGCCGATATTAGCACTAGCATTTGATCGCTAGCATTAGCAAGTTAGCATTAGCAATCAAACATTAACATTACTGTATTTGAATATATACAAGAAGGGTTAATTAAATGACATATGATCTCATATTCTCATAAGGGTTATGCTTAAATGCCATCTGATCTCATATTCCCATCATAGAGGACACTTCCAGTATAACAATGACCAGATATTAGCACTAGCATTAGATTGCTAGCATTAGCAAGTTAGCATTAGCATTCAAACATTAACATTACTGGATTTGCCTATATACAAGAATGGATAAGCTTTAATGCCATCTGATCTCATATTCTCATGAAGGGTTATACTTAAATGACATCTGATGTCTTATTCTCATCATAGAGGACACTTACAGTATAACAATGAGCAGATATTTGCACAAGCATTAGATCGCTAGCATTCGCAAGTTAGCATTAGCATTCAAACATTAACATTACTGTATTTGCCTATATACAAGAAGGGTTAATTAAAAGCCATCTGATCTGATATTCTCATGAAGGGTTATGCTTAAATGCCATATGATCACATATTCCCATCAGAGAGGACATTTATAGTATTACATTGAGCAGATAAAGCACTAACATTAGATCGCTAGCATTAGCAAGTTAGCATTAGCATCCAAACATTCACATTACTGTATTTGCCTATATACAACAATGGATAAGCATAAATGCCATCTGATCTCATATTCTCATGCAGGTTTATGCTTAAATGCCATCTGATCTCTTATTCTCATCATAAAGGACACTTACAGTATAACAATGAGCAGATATTAGCACTTGCATTAGATCCCTAGAATTAGCAAGTAAGCATTAGCATTCAGACATTAACATTACTGTATTTGCCTATATAAAAGAATGGATAAGATGAAATGCCATCTAATCTCATATTTCATAAAAACTTATATTTAAATGCCATCTGATCTCTTATTCTCATCATAGAGGACACTTACAGTATTAAAATGAGCAGATATTAGCAATAGCATTATATCGCTACCATTAGCAGGTTAGCATTAGCATTCAAACATTAACATTACTGAATTTGCCTTTATACAACAATGGATAAGCATAAATGCCAACTGATCTCAGATTCTCATTCAGTGTTATGCTTAAATGCCATCTGATGTCTTATTCTCATCATAGAGGACACTTACAGTATAACAATGAACAGATATTAGCACTAGCATTAGATCGCTAGCATTAGCAAGTTAGCATTAGCATTCAAACATTAACATTACTGTATTTGCCAATATACAAGAGGGAATAATTAAAAGCCATCTGATCTCATTTTCTCATGAAGGGGAATGCTTGAATGCCATCTGATCTCTTATTCTCATCATAAAGGACACTTTCAGTTTAACAATGACCACATATTAGCACAAATATTAGATTGTTAGCATTAGCAAGTTAGCATTAGCATTCAAGCATTAACATTACTGTCTGTGCCTATATACAAGGAGGGTTAATTAAAAGCCATCTGATCTCATATTCTCATGAAGGTTTATGCTTAAATGCCATCTGAACACATATTCCCATCAGAGAGGACACTTACAGTATAACATTGAGCAGATATTAGCACTAGAATTTGATCGCTAGCATTAGCAAGTTAGCATTAGAAATCAAACATTAACATTACTGTACTTGAATATATACAAGAAGGGTTAATTAAATGACATCAGATCTCATATTCTCATAAAGGGTTATGCTTAAATGCCATCTGATCTCATATTCCCATCATAGAGGACACTTCCAGTATAACAATGACCAGATATTAGCACTAGCATTAGATTGCTAGCATTAGCAAATTAGCATTAGCATTCAAACATTAACATTACTGTATTTGCCTATATACAAGAATGGATAAGCTTTAATGCCATCTGATCTCATATTCTCATGAAGGGTTATACTTAAATGACATCTGATGTCTTATTCTCATCATAGAGGACACTTACAGTATAACAATGAGCAGATATTTGCACAAGCATTAGATCGCTAGCATTCGCAAGTTAGCATTAGCATTCAAACATTAACATTACTGTATTTACCTATATACAAGAAGGGTTAATTAAAAGCTATTTGATCTCATATTCTCATGAAGGGTTATGCTTAAATGCCATGTGATCACATATTCCCATCAGAGAGGACACTTACAGTATAACATTGAGCAGATAAAGCACTAGCATTTGATCGCTAGCATTAGAAAGTTAGCATTAGCATCCAAACATTAACATTACTGTATTTGCCTATAAACAACAATGGATAAGCATAAATGCCATCTGATCTCATATTCTCATGCAGGGTTATGCTTAAATGTCATCTGATCTCTTATTCTCATCATAAAGGACACTTACAGTATAACAATGAGCAGATATTAGCACTTGCATTAGATCGCTAGCATTAGCAAGTAAGCATTAGCATTCAGACATTAACATTACTGTATTTGCCTATATACAAGAATGGATAAGATGAAATGGCATCTAATCTCATGATGTCTTATTCTCATTTCAATGAGCAGATATGAAGAGTTATGGATTGCTTTTAAATGCCATATATCTCAAACAGATATACAAGCATGGGATATGGCATTGATCTCATAATGCCATCTGATCTCTTATTCTCATCATAAAGGACACTTACAGTCTTATTAACAATGACCAGATATTAGCACTAGCATTATATCGCTAGCATTAGCAAGTGAGCATTAGCATTCATTGCCATTAACATTACTGCTTAAATTTGCCTATATACAACAATGGATAAGCATTAATGCCATCTGATCTCATATTCTCATACAGGGTTATGCTTAAATGCCATCTGATGTCTTATTCTCATCATCATAGTATTACAATGTCAGATATTACAGTATATCGCTACAATTAGCTTTAGATTATTAGCTTTATACAACAATGGATAAGCATTATCTGATCTCATTCTAGCAGGGTTATTAATGCCATCTGATGACTTTTTCTCATTAGCAATTAGCAGATATTAGCAAAGCATTATCTTTAGCATTAACAAGTTAGCATTAGCATTTTAACATTACTGTATATACAAGAAGGGTTAATTAAAAGCCATCTGATCTCATATTCTCATGAAGGGTGAAGCTTAAATGCCATCTGATCACATATTCCCATCATAGAGGACACTTACAGTTTAACAATGACCAGATATTAGCACTAGCATTTGATCGCTAGAATTAGCAAGTTAGCATTAGCATTCAAACATTAACATTACTGTATTTGAATATATAGTAGTTGGGTTAATCTTTATTGCCATTTAATCTCATATTCTCATCATAGAGTATTCGTACAGTATAACAATGACCAGATATTAGCACTAGCATTATATCTCTAGCATTAGCAAGTGAGCATTAGCATTCAAACATTAACATTACTGGATTTGCCTATATACAAGAATGGATAAGCTTTAATGCCATCTGATCTCATATTCTCATGCAGGGTAATGCTTATATGCCATCTGATGTCTTATTCTCATCATAGAGGACACTTACAGTATTAAAATGAGCAGATATTAGCACAAGCATTAGATCTTTGGCATTAGCAAGTTATCATGAGCATTCAAACATTAACATTACAGTATTTGCCTATATACAAGAAGGGTTAATTAAAAGCCATCTGATCTCATATTCTCATGAAGGGTTAAGCTTAAATGCCATCTGATCACATATTCCCATCAGAGAGGACACTTACAGTATAACATTGAGCAGATATTAGCATTAGTATTAGATCGCTAGCATTAGCAAGTTAGCATTAGCATTCAAACATTAACATTACTGTATTTGCCTATATACAAGAATGGATAAGCTTTAATGCCATCTGATCTCATATTCTCATGCAGGGTAATGCTTAAATGCCATCTGATGTCATATTCTGCTCATAGAGGACACTTACAGTATTAAAATGAGCAGATATTAGCACGAGCATTATATCGCTACCATTAGCAGGTTAGCATTAGCATTCAAACATTAACATTACTGTATTTGCCTTTATACAACAATGGATAAGCATAAATGCCATCTGATCTCAGATTCTCATTCATTGTTGTGCTTAAATGCCATCTGATGTCTTATTCTCATCATAGAGGACACTTACAGTATAACAATGAACAGATGTTAGCACTAGCATTAGATCGCTAGCATTAGCAAGTTAGCATTAGCATTCAAACATTAACATTACTGTATTTGCCTATATACAAGAGGGAATAATTAAAAGCCATCTGATCTCATTTTCTCATGAAGGGGAATGTTTGAATGCCATCTGATCTCTTATTCTCATCATAAAGGACACTTTCAGTTTAACAATGACCACATATTAGCACAAATATTAGATCGTTAGCATTAGCAAGTTAGCATTAGCATTCAAACATTAACATTACTGTCTGTTCCTATATACAAGGAGGGTTAATTAAAAGCCATCTGATCTCATATTCTCATGAAGGTTTATGCTTAAATGCCATCTGATCACATATTCCCATCAGAGAGGACACTTACAGTATAACATTGAGCAGATATTAGCACTAGCATTTGATCGCTAGCATTAGCAAGTTAGCATTAGCAATCAAACATTAACATTACTGTATTTGAATATATACAAGAAGGGTTAATTAAATGACATATGATCTCATATTCTCATAAAGGGTTATGCTTAAATGCCATCTGATCTCATATTCCCATCATAGAGGACACTTCCAGTATAACAATGACCAGATATTAGCACTAGCATTAGATTGCTAGCATTAGCAAGTTAGCATTAGCATTCAAACATTAACATTACTGGATTTGCCTATATACAAGAATGGATAAGCTTTAATGCCATCTGATCTCATATTCTCATGAAGGGTTATACTTAAATGACATCTGATGTCTTATTCTCATCATAGAGGACACTTACAGTATAACAATGAGCAGATATTTGCACAAGCATTAGATCGCTAGCATTCGCAAGTTAGCATTAGCATTCAAACATTAACATTACTGTATTTGCCTATATACAAGAAGGGTTAATTAAAAGCCATCTGATCTGATATTCTCATGAAGGGTTATGCTTAAATGCCATATGATCACATATTCCCATCAGAGAGGACATTTATAGTATTACATTGAGCAGATAAAGCACTAACATTAGATCGCTAGCATTAGCAAGTTAGCATTAGCATCCAAACATTCACATTACTGTATTTGCCTATATACAACAATGGATAAGCATAAATGCCATCTGATCTCATATTCTCATGCAGGTTTATATTTAAATGCCATCTGATCTCTTATTCTCATCATAAAGGACACTTACAGTATAACAATGAGCAGATATTAGCACTTGCATTAGATCCCTAGAATTAGCAAGTAAGCATTAGCATTCAGACATTAACATTACTGTATTTGCCTATATAAAAGAATGGATAAGATGAAATGCCATCTAATCTCATATTTCATAAAAACTTATATTTAAATGCCATCTGATCTCTTATTCTCATCATAGAGGACACTTACAGTATTAAAATGAGCAGATATTAGCAATAGCATTATATCGCTACCATTAGCAGGTTAGCATTAGCATTCAAACATTAACATTACTGAATTTGCCTTTATACAACAATGGATAAGCATAAATGCCAACTGATCTCAGATTCTCATTCAGTGTTATGCTTAAATGCCATCTGATGTCTTATTCTCATCATAGAGGACACTTACAGTATAACAATGAACAGATATTAGCACTAGCATTAGATCGCTAGCATTAGCAAGTTAGCATTAGCATTCAAACATTAACATTACTGTATTTGCCAATATACAAGAGGGAATAATTAAAAGCCATCTGATCTCATTTTCTCATGAAGGGGAATGCTTGAATGCCATCTGATCTCTTATTCTCATCATAAAGGACACTTTCAGTTTAACAATGACCACATATTAGCACAAATATTAGATTGTTAGCATTAGCAAGTTAGCATTAGCATTCAAGCATTAACATTACTGTCTGTGCCTATATACAAGGAGGGTTAATTAAAAGCCATCTGATCTCATATTCTCATGAAGGTTTATGCTTAAATGCCATCTGAACACATATTCCCATCAGAGAGGACACTTACAGTATAACATTGAGCAGATATTAGCACTAGAATTTGATCGCTAGCATTAGCAAGTTAGCATTAGAAATCAAACATTAACATTACTGTATTTTGAATATATACAAGAAGGGTTAATTAAATGACATCAGATCTCATATTCTCATAAGGGTTATGCTTAAATGCCATCTGATCTCATATTCCCATCATAGAGGACACTTCCAGTATAACAATGACCAGATATTAGCACTAGCATTAGATTGCTAGCATTAGCAAATTAGCATTAGCATTCAAACATTAACATTACTGTATTTGCCTATATACAAGAATGGATAAGCTTTAATGCCATCTGATCTCATATTCTCATGAAGGGTTATACTTAAATGACATCTGATGTCTTATTCTCATCATAGAGGACACTTACAGTATAACAATGAGCAGATATTTGCACAAGCATTAGATCGCTAGCATTCGCAAGTTAGCATTAGCATTCAAACATTAACATTACTGTATTTACCTATATACAAGAAGGGTTAATTAAAAGCTATTTGATCTCATATTCTCATGAAGGGTTATGCTTAAATGCCATGTGATCACATATTCCCATCAGAGAGGACACTTACAGTATAACATTGAGCAGATAAAGCACTAGCATTAGATCGCTAGCATTAGAAAGTTAGCATTAGCATCCAAACATTAACATTACTGTATTTGCCTATAAACAACAATGGATAAGCATAAATGCCATCTGATCTCATATTCTCATGCAGGGTTATGCTTAAATGATCTCTTATTCTCATCTGATACAGTATAACTTATTCTCATCATAAAGGACACTTACAGTATAACAATGAGCAGATATTGAAAGCACATATTTTGCATTAAAGATCTGATCTCTTATTCTCATCATAGCATTAGTATAACAAGATATTAGCATTAGCATTCAGCATTACATTAACATTACTGTATTTGCCTATATACAAGAATGGATAAGATGAAATGCCATCTGATCTCATATTCTCATACAGGGTTATATTTAAATGCCATCTGATGTCTTATTCTCATCATAGAGGACACTTACAGTATAACAATGACCAGATATTAGCACTAGCATTATATCGCTAGCATTAGCAAGTGAGCATTAGCATTCAAACATTAACATTACTGGATTTGCCTATATACAAGAATGGATAAGCATTAATGCCATCTGATCTCATATTCTCATACAGGGTTATGCTTAAATGCCATCTGATGTCTTATTCTCATCATAAAGGACACTTACAGTATTACAATGAGCAGATATTAGCACTAGCATTATATCGCTAGCATTAGCATGTTAGCATTAGCATTCATTAACATTACTGTTTTTGCCTATATACAAGAATGGATAAGATGAAATGCCATCTAATCTCATATTCTCATGCAGGGTTATGCTTAAATGCCATCTGATCTCTTATTCTCATCATAAAGGACACTTACAGTATAACAATGACCAGATATTAGCACTAGCTTTATATCGCTAGCATTAGCAAGTGAGCATTAGCATTCAAACATTAACATTACTGGATTTGCCTATATACAAGAATGGATAAGCTTTAATGGCATCTGATCTCATATTCTCATACAGGGTTATGCTTAAATGCCATCTGATGACTTATTCTCATCATAAAGGACACTTACAGTATTACAATGACCAGATATTAGCACTAGCATTATATCGCTAGCATTAGCATGTTAGCTTTAGCATTCATTAACATTACTGTATTTGCCTTTATACAACAATGGATAAGCATAAATGCCATCTGATCTCATATTCTCATGCAGGGTTATGCTTAAATGCCATCTGATGTCTTTTTCTCATCATAGATTAAACTTACAGTATAACAATTAGCAGATATTAGCACAAGCATTAGATCTTTAGCATTAACAAGTTAGCATTAGCATTCAAACATTAACATTACTGTATTTGCCTATATACAAGAAGGGTTAATTAAAAGCCATCTGATCTCATATTCTCATGAAGGGTGAAGCTTAAATGCCATCTGATCACATATTCCCATCATAGAGGACACTTACAGTTTAACAATGACCAGATATTAGCACTAGCATTTGATCAAGTTAGCATTAGCATTCAAACATTATTTCTGTTTTGAATATATAGTAGTTAGGTTAGCATTTAGCATTCATACATTAACATATAACAATGACCAGATATTTCAGCATTATATCTCTAGCTATTAGCATTGAACATTATGTTTTGCCTATATACAGAATGGATAAATGCCATCTGATCTCATATTCTCATGCAGGGTAATGCTTAAATGCCATCTGATGTCTTATTCTCATCATAGAGGACACTTACAGTATAACAATGAGCAGATATTAGCACAAGCATTAGATCTTTAGCATTAACAAGTTAGCATTAGCATTCAAACATTAACATTACTGGATTTGCCTATATACAAGAAGGGTTATTTAATGCCATCTGATCTCATATTCTCATGAAGGGTTATGCTTATATGCCATCTGATCACATATTCTCATCATAGAGACACTACAGTATTGGGCAGATATTAGCATTAGCATTATAATCGCTACCATTAGCAGGTTAGCATTAGCATTCAAACATTAACATTACTGTATTTGCCTATATAGCATGGATAAGCTTTAATGCCATCTGATTCATATTCTCATTACTGTTATGATTAAATGCCATCTGATGTCTTATTCTCATCATAAAGATACTTACAGTATAAAATGAGCAGATATTAGCACTAGCATTAGATCGCTAAATCTGCATTCTCAAAATTAACATTACTGTATTTGGGTATATACAACAATGGATAGATAAATGCCATCTGATCTCAGATTCTCATGATTGGAATGCTTTAAATGCCATCTGATGTTTTATTCTCATATCATAGAGGACACTTTCAGTTTAACAACGACCAAATATTAGCACTAGCATTAGATCGCTAGCATTAGCATTAGCATTACATTCAACATTAACATTACTGTGGATTTGCCTATATACATTAAAAGCCATCACAATCCTCATTTTTCTCATGAAGGATATGCCATCTGATCTCTTATTCTTCAAAGGACCAGTTTGATCAAATATTAGATTCATTAGCGAAGGCATTCAAACATTTTATTCTAAAGGGGTTAATTAAAAGCCATCTGTTCACATGAAGGTTTTGCCCTCATCAGAGAGGACACTTACAGTATAACATTGACAGATATTAGCACTCAGCATTTGATCGCTAGCATTAGCAAGTTAGCATTAGCAATCAAACATTAACATTACTGTATTTGAATATATACAAGAAGGGTTAATTAAATGACATATGATCTCATATTCTCATAAAGGGGTTATGCTTAAATGACATCTGATCTCATATTATCATAGAGGACACTTAGTATAACAAAAAATAAGTTAAAGTAGCATTCAAGCAGTATACTGGATCTCCTATATATTGGATCATGAAGGGTTAGCTTAAATTGAATGCCATTAGAAGCAGATATTTGCACAAGCATTATATTCCATTCGAGCATTAGGACACTAACAGATTTGCCTATAATACAAGAAAGGGGTTAATTAATGCCATCTGATCTGATATTCTCATGAAGGGTTATACTTAATGACCATATAGACACTTATTCCTCATCATAGAGGACATTTAGTATAACATTGAGCAGACATTTGCATTAACATTATTTGCTAGCATTAGCAAGTTAGCATTGGATCAAACATTAAACATTACTGTATTTTGCCTATATTCTCATAAGCATAAGTACCCATCTGATCTCATATTCTCATGAAGGTTTATGCTTAAAATGCCATCTGATCTCTTATTCTCATCATAGGGACACTTACAGTATAACAATGAGCAGATATTAGCACTTGCATTAGATCGCTAAATTAGCAAGTAAGCATTGCATTCAGACATTAACATTACTGTATTTTTTATATACAAGAATGGATAAGATGAAATGCCATCTGATCTCATATTCTCATAAGAGTTATATTTAAATGCCATCTGATCTCTTATTCTCATCATAGAGGACACTTACAGTATTAACAATGAGCAGATATTAGCACTAGCATTATATCGCTAGCATTAGCAAGTTAGCATTAGCATTCAAACATTAACATTACTGTATTTGCCTTTATACAACAATGGATAAGCATAAATGCCATCTGATCTCAGATTCTCATTCAGGGTTATGATTAAATGCCATCTGATGTCTTATTTCTCATCATAGATGACACTTACAGTATAACAATGAGCAGATATTAGCACTAGCATTAGATCTTTAGCATTAGCAAGTTAGCATTAGCATTCAAACATTAACATTACTGTATTTGCCTATATACAAGAAGGGTTAATTATTAAAAGCCATCTGATCTCATTTTCTCATGAAGGGAATGCTTTTAAATGCCATCTGATCTTATTCTCATAGCAAGGACACTTTCAGTTTAACAATGACCAGATATTAGCACTAATATTAGATCGTTAGCATTAGCAAGTTAGCATTAGCATTCAAACATTAACAATACTGTATTTGTCTATATACAAGAATGGTTAATTAAAAGCCATCTGATCTCATATTCTCATGAAGGTTATGCTTAAATGCCATCTGACCATATTCCCATCAGAGGACACTTACAGTATAAAGATCGCTAGCATTAGCAAGTTAGCATTAGCATTCAAACGCTAACAATACTGTATTTGCTCAAGGTATAAAGAAGTTAGTTAATTAAAAGCCATCTGATCTCAGTATTCTCATGTGGGTTATTCTGAAATGACATCTGATGTCTTATTTTCATCATAGAGACACTTATATAAATAACAATGAAAGATATTTTATACGCATTAGATTCATAGCATTAGCAAAGTTAGCATTAGCATTCAAACATTAACAATACTGTATTTGCCTATATACAAGAAGGGTTAATTAAAAGCCATCTGATCTCATATTCTCATGCAAGGTTATTCTTAAATGCCATCTGATGTCTTATTCTCATCATATAGAGGACACTTTGGCAGTAAATGAGTGATATTTGCACAAGCATTAGATCGCTAGCATTAGCAAGTTAGCATTAGCATCCAAACATTAACATTACTGTATTTGCCTATATACAACAATGGATAAGCATAAATGCCATCTGATCTCATATTCCCATGCAGGGTTATGCTTAAATGCCATCTGATGCCTTATTCTGATCATAGAGGACACTTACAGTATAACAATGACCAGATATTAGCCCTAGCATTAGATCGCTAGCATTAGCAAGTTAGCATTAGCATTCAAACATTAACATTACTGTATTTGGCTTTATATTAAGAAAGGTTTAAAAACTCATCTGATCTCATATATTCTCATGAAGGGTTATGCTTAAATGCCATCTTCTATGATCTCTTTATTCTCTACCAAGTAAAGGACACTTACAGTAGCAATAAATGAGCAGATATTAGCACTTTGCATTAGATCGCTAGCATTAGCAAGTTAGTATTGAAGTATTCAGACATTAACATTATTGGGTATTTGCTCATATACAAGAAATGATAAGATGAAATACATCTGATCTCATATTCTCATGAAGAGTTATATTTAAATGCCATCTGATCTTTATTCTATCATAGAGGACACTTATGTTTAACAATGACCAGATATTAGCACTAGCATTATATCGCTAGCATTAGCAAGTGAGCATTAGCATTCAAACATTAACATTACGGATTTGCCTATATACAAGAACAACAAATGGATAAGGCTTATAATGCCATCTGATCTCATATTCTCATACAGGCTATGCTTTAAATGCCATATGATGTCTTATATTCTTCACTATAGAGGACACTTACAGAATTACAATGAGCAGATATTAGCACTAGCATTATATTTGCTAGCATTAGCATAAAGCACAGTTATTCATTAACATTACTGTATTTGTTTCATACACAAATGGATAAGCATAAATGCCATCTTGATCTCATATTCTCATGCAGGCAGGGTTATGCTTAAAGGCCATCTGATCTCTTTATTCTTATCATAATGGACACTACAGCATACAATGAGCAGATATTAGCACTTGCATTAGATCACAGCATGAAGTAAGTAAGCATTAGCATTCAGACATTAAGACAACATGTATTTGGTTTATATACAAGAATGGATAAGATGAAATGCCATCTAACTCCCTATACTGAAGAGTTATATTTAAATGCCATCTGATTCCTTTATTCTCATCATTGAGGACACTTATATAATGACCAGATATTAGCACTAGCATTATATCGCTAGCATTAGCAAGTAGCATTAGCATTCAAAACATTAACATTGGATTTGCTTTATAAAAAGAATAGATAAGCTTAATGCCATCTGATTCCATATTCATACAGGGTTAGTGCTTAAATGCCATCTCTGATGTCTTATTCTCATCATAAAGCATACCTTACAGTATAACAACAGAGCAGATATTAACACTAGCATTATATCGCTAGCATTAGTACGTTGGCACAGCATTCATTAACATTAATAATGGCTTTTATATAACAATGGATAAAGGCCAAATGCCATCCTGATCTCAGTTATTCTCATGGCAGGTTATGCTTCAAACGCCATCTGATGTCTTATTCTCATCATAGATTAAACTTTACAGTATACCAAATTAGCAGATATTAGTACGCTATTTAGATCTTCAGCATATTAACAAGTTCAAGATTAGCATTCAAACATTAACATTACTATATTTGGTAAATATACAAGATGGGTTAATTGGTGTCATCTGATTATATTCTCATGAAGGGTTAAGCTTTAAATGCCATCTGATGTCTTATTCTAATCAATGAGGACATCTTACAGTATAACAATGAACAGATATTAGCACTAGCATTAGATCGCTAGCATTAGCAAGTCTTCGCATTAGCATTGAAACATTAACATTACTAGTATTTGCAAATATACAAGATGGGTTAGATTAAAGCCATCTGATCTCATATTCTCATAAAGGTTATGCTAAATGCCATCTGATCTCATATTCCAATCTATAGAGAACACTTCCAGCATAACAATGACCAGATATTAGCACTAGCATTGGGATTGCTAGCATTAGCAGTTAGCATTAAAGATCAAACATGTCATTACTGGATTTGCCTTATATATAAGAATAAATGGATAAGCATAAATGCCATCTGATTCATATTCTCATGCAGGGTTATGCTTGTTTCATATCTGATGTCTTATTCTCATCATATAGAGGACATCTACAGTATAACAATCAGCAGATATTTGCACAAGCATTAGATAGTTAGCATTCGCATAGTATTTTCTAGCACTCAAAACATTACCATACTGTATTTTGCTCTATACAAGAAGGGTTAACAAGTCATCTGGATCTCATATTCTCGCTAGCGGTTATGTAATGCTATATGATCACATATTCCATCAGAGAGGACACTTGCAATACGGAGCAGACATAGTACCTAGCATTAGATCTTAGCATTAACAAGTTACATTAGCATTCAAAACATTCACATTACCGTATTTGGTCTATATACAAAGAAGCTAATTAAAAGCCATCTGATCTCATATTCTCATGAAGGGTTCAGCTTAAATGCCATCTGATGTCTTATTCTCATCATAGAGGACACCTTACAGTATAACAATGAATAGATATTAGTACCCAGCATTAGATCGCTAGCATTAGCAAGTTAGCATTAGCATTCAAACATTAACATTACTGTACGGTTTATATACAAGAGGAATAATTAAAAGCCATCTGATCTCATTTTCATGAAGGGGAACATTGAATGCTATCCATCTCCTTATTCTCATCATAGCGACACTTTCAGTATAACAATGAACAGATATTAGCACCAGCATTAGATCGTGCGAAGCATTAGTAAAGTTAGCATAGGGAATTCAAATATTAACATTACTGTCTGTGCCTATATACAATGTGGGTTAATTAAAAGCCATCTGATCCTCATATTCTCATGAGAAGGTTTATGCTAAATGCCATCTTTGATCACATATTCTAACAGAGAGGACACTTACAGTATAACATTGAGCAGATATTAGCATTCATATCGATTCGCTAGTATTAGCGTTAGCATTAGCAATCAAATATGAACATTACTGTATTTGAATATATACAAGAAGGGTTAACAAATTACATTCCGATCTCTACATTCTCATAAGTTTAAATGCCACATTCAAGGATCTCAAGTATTCCCATCAGCAGAGGACACTCTCCAGTATAACACAATGACCAGATATTAGCACTAGCATTAGATTGCCAGCATTGGCAAGTTAAAACATTAGCATTCAAACATTAACATTACTGGATTTGCTTATATACAAGCTAGGTAAATGGATAAGCTTTTAATGCCATCTGATCTCACATTTTCATGAAGGGTTATATTTTAATGATATCTGATGTCTTATTCTCATCATAGAGGACACCTTACAGTATAACAATGAGCGATATTTCTGCACAAGATCGCTAGCATTCATAGTTAGTATTAGTATTCAAACATTGGGTCATTCGTATTGCCTAAGAAGGGTTACATATAAAATGTTAATTAAAAGCCATCTGATCTCATATTCTCATGAAGGGTTATTTTTAAATGCCATATGACTAAGCATATTCTAATCAGAGGAGGATACCCCATATATATTGAAAGCAGATAAAAGCACTAGCATTAGATCGCTAGCATTAGCAAGTTAGCATTAGCATCAAACATTGAAGACGCATTGGTATTTGCCTATATACAACAATGGATAAGCATAAATGCCATCTGATCTCATATTCTCATGCAGGGTTTTGCTTAAATGCCATCTGATGTCTTATTCTCATCATAGATTAAACTTAGTAGGTAATGAAGTAAGATAGTACGCTACTTAGATCTTTGGTGACACAAGTTAGCATTAGCGGCCTCAAACATTAACATTACTGTATTTGGTCATATACAAGAAGGGCCAATAAAAATACCCTGACTTCATATTCTCATGAAGGGTTGCTTAAATGCCATCTGATCACATATTCCCATCATAGAGACACTTACAGTATAACATTGAGCAGATATTAGGCACTAGCATTAGATCGTGTTTGCATTAGTTAGTATTAGCATTCAAAGATACGACATTACTTTTATTTGAATATATGCAAGAAGAGTTAAGCTTTTATTGCCATCTGATCTCATATTTCATCATAGAGTGCAAGTACTTTACAGTAAGATGAATGAGCAACATAGCATCATATTGATCGGCGAAGATGAAGCAAGTTAGCATTAGCACTAAAAACATTAACATTACTGTATTTGCCTATATACGTTGTAAATGGAGAAGATTAAATGACATCTGATCCTTTCATATTCACATGAAAGAGCGGTTTCAAATGCCATCTGATTCTTTTTGGCTCAAATATAGAGGACACTTAAGCAGTTTAACAATGACCAGATATTATACTAGCATTAGATCGCTAGCATTAGCAAGTAAGTTAGCATTAGCATTCAAACGTTAAATAATACTGTATTTGCTCTGTATACAAGAAAGGGAAGACTAAAAAGCCATCTGATCTCATATTCTCATTCAGGGTTATTCTGAAATGACATCTACGTCTTATTCTCATCATAGAGGACACTTACAGTATATCAATGAGCAGATATTAGCACTAGCATTAGATCGCTAGCATTAGCAAGTTAGCATTAGCATTCAAACATTAACATTACTGTATTTGCCTATATACAAGAAGGGTTAATTAAAAGCCATCTGATCTCATATTTTCATGCACGGTTATTCTAAATGCCATCTTGATGTCTTATTCTCATCATAGAGGACACTTTAGCGTATAAAAATGAGCAGGATATTTTGCGGACAAGCATTAGATCGCTAGCATTAAAGTAAGTTAGCATTAGCATCCAAACATAAATATTACCAGACGGTTTATATACAACAACAATGGATAAGTATGAATATCTGGATTCCTTATATTCATGCAGGGTTATGCTTAAATGCCATTTTGATGTCTTGGCTCCTGATCATAGAGGACACTTACAGTATAACAATGAACAGATATTAGCCCTAGCATTAGATCGCTAGCATGAAGGTTAGCATTAGCATTCAAACATTAACACATTGCATTTGTCATATACAAGAAAGGTTAATTAAAACTCATCTGATCTCATATTCTCATGAAGGGTTATGCTTTAAATGCTATCTGGATTCTTTATTCTCATCATAAAGGACACTTACAGTATAACAATGAGCAGATATTAGCACTTGCATTAGATCGTTAGCATTAGCAAGTTAGCATTAGCATTCTGCATATTAAACACATTGTATTTGCCTATATACAAGAAATGGATAAGCGAAATGCCATCTGATCTCATATTCTCATGAAGAGTTATATTTAAATGCCATCTGACTTTATTCTCATCATAGAGACACTTACAGTTTAACAATGACCAGATATTAGCACTAGCATTATATCGCGAGTATTAAAAGTGAGCATTAGCATTCAACACAATATTACGGGATTTTATTTATATACAAGAATGGATGTTTTTAATGCCATCTGATCTCATATTCTCATACAGGGTTATGCCGCAATGCCATATGATGTCTTATTTCATCATAGAGGACACCTCACAGAATTACAATGAGCAGATATTAGCACTAGCATTTTATCGCTAGTATTTTACATGTTAGCATTAGCATTAACATTACTGTATTTGCCTCTTATACAACAATGATAAGCATAAAATGCCATCTGATCTCATATTCTCATGCAGGGTTATGCTTAAAAGCCATCTGATCTCTTTATTCTTATCATAATGGACACTCTACAGTATACAATGAGCAGATATTAGCACTTGCATTAGATCGCTAGCATTAGCAAGTAAGCATTAGCATTCAGACATTAACATTACTGTATTTGCCTATATACAAGAATGGATAAGATGAAATGCCATCTAATCTCATATTTCATGAAGAGTTATATTTAAATGCCATCTGATCTCTTATTCTCATCATAGAGGACACTTACAGTATAATAATGACCAGATATTAGCACTAGCATTATATCGCTAGCATTAGCAAGTGAGCATTAGCATTCAAACATTAACATTACTGGATTTGCCTCAAGTATAAAAAAGAATGGATGTTTTAATGCCATCTGGATCTCATATTCTCATACAGGGTTATTATGCTTAAATGCCATCTGATGTCTTTTATTTCATCATAAAGTATTACTTACAGTATAACAATGAGCAGATATTAACACTAGCATTATATCGCTAGCATTAGCATGTTAGCATTAGCATTCATTAACATTACTGTATTTGCCTTTATACAACAATGGATAAGCATAAATGCCATCTGATCTCATATTCTCATGCAGGCGTTTAAATGCCATATCTGATGTCTTATTCTCATCATAGATTAAACTTACAGTATAACACTAGTAGATATTAGCACAAGCATTAGATCTTCAGCATTAACAAGTTCAAGATTAGCATTCAAAATGATTAACATTACTGTATTTGCAAATAGAGTACAAGATGGGTTAATTAAAGTTTTCATCTGATCTCATATTCTCATGAAGGGTTGCTTAAATGCCATCTGATGTCTTATTCTCATCATAGAGGACACCCTACAGTATAACAATGAACAGATATTAGCACTAAAGCATTAGATCGCTAGCATTAGCAAGTTCGCATAGCATTCAAACATTAAATACATTGTATTTGCAAATATACAAAGATGGGTTAATTAAAAAGCCATCTTGATCTCATTTTCTCATGAAGGGGAATGCTTGAATGCCATCTGACTTTATTCTCATCATAAAGGACACTTTCTATTTAACAATGACTAGATATTAGCACAAGCATTAGATCGCTCGTGATATAAGTTAGCATTAGCATTCAAACATTAACATTACTGTCTGTGCTCTATATATACAAGGTATTAATTAAAAGCCATCTGATTCATATTCTCATGAAGGTTTATGCTTAAATGCCATCTGATCACATATTCCCATCAGAGAGGACACTTACAGTATAACATTGAGCAGATATTAGCACTAGCATTTGATCGCTAGCATTAGCAAGTTAGCATTAGCAATCAAACATGAACATTACTGTATTTGAATATATACAAGAAGGGTTAATTAAATGACATCTGATCTCATATTCTCATAAAGGGTTATGCTTAAATGCCATCTGATCCATATTCTATCATAGAGTGACACTTCCAGTATAACAATGACCAGATATTAGCAGTAGCATTAGATTGCTAAAGGCTAGTGCTAGCATTATTATTCAAACATTAACATTACTGGACGGCTCTATATACAAGAATGGATAAGCTTTAATGCCATCTGATCTCATATTTCATGAAGGGTTATACTTAAATGACATCTGATGTCTTATTTCATCATAGAGATTACTTACAGTATAACAATGAGCAGATATTTGCACAAGATTAGATCGCTAGTATTCGCAAGTTAGCATTAGCATTCAAACATTAACATTACTGTATTTGCCTATATACAAGAAATGTTAATTAAAAGCCATCTGATCTCATATTCTCATGAAGGGTTATGCTTAAATGCTATATGATCACATATTCCTATAAAGGGTTATGCTTAAATGCCATCTGATGTCTTATTCTCTCATAGAGGACACTTACAGTATAACATTGAGCAGATAAAGCACTAGCATTAGATCGCTAGCATTAGCAAGTTAGCATTAGCATCCAAACATTAACATTACTGTATTTGCCTATATACAACAATGGATAAGCATAAATGCCATCTGATCTCATATTCTCATGCAGGGTTATGCTTAAATGCCATCTGATGTCTTATTCTCAACAGACAAATTCTACAGTATAACAATTAGCAGATATTAGCACAAGCATTAGATTCAGCATTAACAAGTTAGCATTAGCATTCAAAACATTAAATAATACTGTATTTGGCTATATACAAGAAGGGTCAATTTAAAAGCCATCTGATCTCATATTCTCATGAAGGTCAGCTTTAAATGCCATCTAATCACATATTCCCCATCATAGAAGACACTAATGTATAACATTGAGCAGATATTAGCACTAGCATTAGATCGGCTGTACAGCAGCAGCATTACTAGCATTCAAACATTAACATTACTTTATTTGAATATATGCAAGAAGGGTTAAGCTTCTATTGCCATCTGACTCATATTTCATCATATACACTTTACAGTATGACAATGAGCAGATATTAGCACTAGCACAGATCTAGCATTAGCAAGTTAGCATTAGTGATTCAAAACATTAGCATTATCAGTATTTCTATTTATATACGCTAAATGAGAAGATTAAATGACATTCGATCCTTTACATTCACATGAAGAGTTATTTTTAAATGCCATCTTGATCCCTTATTCTCATCATAGAGTGACACCTTACAGTTTAACAATGACCAGATATTAGCACTAGCATTAGATCGCTAGCATTAGCAAGTTAGCATTAGCATTCAAACGCTAACAATACTGTATTTGCCTGTATACAAGAAGGGTTAATTAAAAGCCATCTGATCTCATATTTCAAGCAGGGTTATTCTGAAATGCCATCTGATGTCTTATTCTCATCATAGAGGAAACGGCAGTATAACAATGAGCAGAGGTTTGCATTAAGCATTAGATCGCTAGCATTAAAGTAAGTTAGTTTAGCATTCAAACATTAATACTGTATTTGCCTATATGACAAGAAGGGTTTACCAAAAGCCATCTGATCTTCATATTCTCATGCACGGTTATTCTTAATGCCATCTGATGTCTTATTCTCATCATAGAGGACACTTACAGTATAACAATGAGCAGATATTTTGCATGCTACTAGATCGCTAGCATTAGTAAAGTTAGCATTAGCATCCAAACATTAACATTATTGTATTGCCTATATATTAACAATGGATAAGCATAAATCTGATCTTCATATTCTCATGAAGGTTTATGCTTAAAATGCCATCTGATGTCTTATTCTCATCATAGAGGACACTGACAGTATAACAATGAGCAGATATTAGCATTCAGCATTTGATCGCTAGTATTAGCGTTAGCATTAGCAATCAAACATTAAATACATTACTGTATTGAAGTATATCCAAGAAGGGTTAATTAAATGACATCTGATCTCATATTCTCATGAAGGGTTATGCTAAAATGCCATCTTATCTCATATTCCCATCATAGAGGACACTCTAGCATAACAACGACCTCAGATATTAGCATCTAGCATTGACGTTAGCATTACAAAGTTAGCACATTAAGCATTCAAACACAATATCACTGGATTTGCTTTATATATTAAGAAAATGGATAGGCTAAATGCCATCTGGATCTCATATTCTCATGCAGGGTTATGCTTAAATGACATCTGATGTCTTATTCTCATCATAGAGTAATAATTTCTTACAGTATAACAATCAGCAGATATTTGCACAAGCATTAGATAGTTAACATTCGCAAGTTAGCATTAGCATCAAACATTAACATTACTGTATTTGCCTATATACAAGAAGGGTTAATTAAAAGCCATCTGATCTCATATTCTCATGAAGGGTTATGCTTAATGCCATATGATCAAGCTTATTATTCCCATCAGAGAGTGCCACAATTTTACAGTATAACATTGAGCAGATAAAGCACCAGCATTAGATCGCTAGCATTAGCAAGTTAGCAAGCATTAGCATCTCAAACATTAACATTAATGTATTTGCCTATATACAAGAATAAATGATAAGCATAAATGCCATCTGATCTCATATTCTCATGCAGGGTTATGCTTAATGCCATCTGGATTCTTTATTCTCATCATAAAAGGACACTTACAGTATAACAATGAGCGATATTAGCACTTGCACAGACTAGATTAGCAAGTAAGCATTAGCATTCAGACATTAACATTACTGTATTTCTGTTTATATACAAGAATGATAAGATGAAATGCCATCTGATCTCTGCTATTCTCAAGGAAGAGTTATATTTAAATGCCATCTTAGATCTCTTATTCTCATCATAGAGGACACTACAGTTTAACAATGACCAGATATTAGCACTAGCATTATATCGCTAGCATTTGCCTTTATACAACAATGGATATGCATAAATGCCATCTGATCTCATATTCTCATGCAGGGTTATGCTTAAATGCCATCTGATGTCTTATTCTCATCATAGATTAAACTTACAGTATAACAATTAGCAGATATTAGCACAAGCATTAGATCTTTTTTTTAGCACAATAAGTTAGCATTAGCATTCTAAACACTACACACGGCTTGCCTATACAAGAAGGAATAATTAAAAGCCATCTGATCTCTATATATTCTCATGAAGGGTTCTGTGTTTAAATGCCATCTGATGTGTCTTATTCTCATCATAGAGGACACCCCTTACAGTATAACAATGAACAGATATTAGCACCAGGCATTATCGCTAGTATTAGTGTTAGCATTAGCATTCAAACATTAACATTACATTGCATTTTGCCTATATACAAGAGGAATAATTAAAAGCCATCTGATCTCGCCTTTTCATGAAGGGGAATGCTTGAATGCCATCTGATCTCTTATTATCATCAAAGGACACTTTCAGTAACAATGAACAGATATTAGCACTAGCATTAAATCATCGTTAGCATTAGCAAGTTAGCATTAGCATTCAAACATTACCATTGCTTCGTCTGTGCCTATATACAATGTGGGTTAATTAAAAGCCATCTGATCTCATATATTCTCATGAAGGTTTATGCTTAAATGCCATCTGTGATCACATATTCCCATCAGAGAGTGACACTTTACAGTATAACATTGAGCAGATATTAGTTAATCAGTATTTGATCTAAGCATTAGCAAGTTAAAGATTATAATCAAATATGAATATTAATATTTGAATATATACAAGAAGGGTTAATTAAATGACATCTGATCTCATATTTCATAAAGGGTTGGTGCTTTAAATGCCATCTGATCTTCATATTCCCATCATAGAGACACTTCCAGTATAACAATGACTAGATATTAGCACTAGCATTAGATTGCTAGTATTAGCAAGTTAGCATTAGTATTCAAACATTAACATTACTGACGGTTTATATACAAGAATGGATAAGCTTAATGCCATCTGATCTCATATATTCTCATGAAGGGGTTATACTTAATGACATCTGATGTCTTATTCTCATCATAGAGTATACTTACAGTATAATGAGCAGATATTTGCACAAGCATTAGATCGCTAGTATTCGCAAGTTAGCATATTAAGATTCAAACATTAACATTACTGTATTTGCTCATATACAAGAAATGTTAATTAAAAGCCATCTGATTCATATTCTCATGAAGGGTTATGCTTGTACCATATGATCACATATTCTATCAGAGGACACTTACAGTATACCATTGAGCAGATAAAGCACTAGCATTAGATCGCTAGCAAGTTAGCATTAGCATCAAAAACATTAACACATTGTATTTGCCTTATATACAACAATGGATAAGCATAAATGCCATCTGATCTCATATTCTCATGCAGGGTTATGCTTAAATGCCATCTGATGTCTTATTTTCATCATAGATTAAACTTACAGTATAACAATTAGCAGATATTAGCACAAGCATTAGATCTTTAGCATTAACAAGTTAGCATTAGCATTCAAACATTAACATTACTGTATTTGTCTATATACAAGAAGGGTCAATTAAAAGCCATCTGATCTCATATTCTCATGAAGGGTTAAGCTTAAATGCCATCTGATCACATATTCCCATCAGAGTGACACTTTACAGTATAACATTGAGCAGATATTAGCACTAGCATTAGATCGGGTTGCATTAGCAAGTTAGATTAGCATTCAAACATTAATATTACTTTATTTGAATATATGCAAGAAGAGTTAAGTTTTATTACATTCGATCTCATATTCTCACTAGCTGAGTTCACTTACAGTATGACAATGAGCAGATATTAGCACTAGCATTAGATCGCTAGCATTAGCAAGTTAGCATTAGCATTCAAAACATTAACATTACTGTATTTGCCTATATACAAGAATGGAGAAGATTAAATGACATCTGATCTCATATTCACATGAAGAGTTATTTTTAAATGCCATCTGATCTCTTATTCTCATCATAGAGGACACTTACAGTTTAACAATGACCAGATATTAGCACTAGCATTAGATCGCTAGCATTAGCAAGTTAGCATTAGCATTCAAACGTTAACAATACTGTATTTGCCTGTATACAAGAAGGGTTAATTAAAAGCCATCTGATCTCATATTCTCATGCAGGGTTATTCTGAAATGACATCTGATGTCTTATTCTCATCATAGAGGACACTTACAGTATAACAATGAGCAGATATTTGCACAAGCATTAGATCGCTAGCATTAGCAAGTTAGCATTAGCATTCAAACATTAACAATACTGTATTTGCCTATATACAAGAAGGGTTAATTAAAGTTTTATTCATCTCTATATTCTCATGCACGTGTTATTCTTAAATGCCATCTGATGTCTTATTCTCATCATAGAGGACACTACAGTATAACAATGAGCAGATATTTGCACAAGCATTAGATCGCCAGCATTAGCAAGTTAAGACATAGTATCCATACATTAACATTACTGTATTTGCCTATATACAACAATGGATAAGCATAATGCCATCTGATCTCATATTCCCATGCAGGGTTATGCTTAAATGCCATCTGATGTCTTATTCTGATCATAGAGGACACTTACAGTATAACAATGAACAGATATTAGCCCTAGCATTAGATCGCTAGCATTAGCAAGTTAGCATTAGCATTCAAACATTAACATTACTGTATTTGCCTATATACAAGAAGGGTTAATTAAATGCCATCTGATCTCATATTCTCATGAAGTATTATGCTTAAATGCCATCTGATCACATATTCCCATCATAGAGGACACTTACAGTATAACAATGAGCAGATATTAGCACTTGCATTAGATCGCTAGCATTAGCAAGTTAGCATTAGCATTCAGACATTAACATTATTGTATTTGCCTATATACAAGAATGGATGAGATGAAATGCCATCTGATCTCATATTCTCATGAAGAGTTATATTTAAATGCCATCTGATCTCTTATTCTCATCATAGAGGACACTTACAGTTTAACAATGACCAGATATTAGCACTAGCATTATATCGCTAGCATTAGCAAGTGAGCATTAGCATTCAAACATTAACATTAATGGATTTGCTTATATACAAGAATGGATAAGGTTTAATGCCATCTGATCTCATATTCTCATACAGGGTTATGCTTAAATGCCATATGATGTCTTATTCTCATCATAGAGGACACTTACAGAATTACAATGAGCAGATATTAGCACTAGCATTATATCGCTAGCATTAGCATGTTAGCATTAGCATCCATTAACATTACTGTATTTGCCTTTATACAACAATGGATAAGCATAAATGCCATCTGATCTCATATTCTCATGCAGGGTTATGCTTAAAGGCCATCTGATCTCTTATTCTTATCATAATGGACACTCTACAGTATACAATGAAAGCAGATATTAGCACTTGCATTAGATCGCTAGCATTAGCAAGTAAGCATTAGCATTCAGATATTAACATTACTGTATTTGCCTATATACAAAGAATGGATAAGATGAATGCCATATCTAATCTCATATTTCATGAAGAGTTATATTTTAAATGCCATCTGATCTCTTATTCTCATCATAGAGGATATTCTACAGTATAATAATGACTATATAGCACTAGCATTATATCGCTAGCATTAGCAAGTGAGCATTAGCATTCAAACATTAACATTACTGGATTTGCCTATATACAAGAATGGATAAGCTTTAATGCCATCTGATCTCATTTTAATGAAGGGTTATGCTTAAATGCCATCTGACGTCTTATTCTCATCATAGATTAAAACTTTACAGTATAACAATTAGCAGATACAAGCACAAGCATTAGATCTTTTTAGCATTAGCAAGTTAGCATTAGCATTTAAACATTAACATTACTGTATTTGCCTTTATACAAGAAGGGTTAATTAAAAGCCATCTGATCTCATATTCTCATGAAGGGTTATGCTTAAATGCCATCTGATCACATATTCTCATCAGAGAGGACACTTACAGTATAACAATGAGCAGATATTAGCACTAGCATTAGATCGCTAGCATTAGCAAGCAAGCATTGTGCATTCAAAACATTAAGAACTACTGTATTTGCCTATATACAAGAAGGGCTAATTAAAAAGCCATCTGATAATAAGTGTTTCGCAGGTTATGCTTAAATGCCATCTGATGTCTTATTCTCATCATAGAGGACACTTACAGTATAACAATGACCAGATATTAGCACTAGCATTAGATCGCTAGCATTAGCAAGTTTGCATTAGCATTCAAACATTGACATTACTGTATTTGCCTATATACAAGAAGGGTTAATTAAAAGACATCTGATCTCATATTCTCATGCAGGGTTATGTTAAATGCCATCTGATGTCTTATTTCTTCATAAGCGACACTTTCAGTTTAATAATTGATTAGATATTAGCACTAGCATTAGATCGCTAGCATTGTGCTAAAGTTAGCATTAGCATTCAAACATTAACATTACTATATTTGCCTATGTACAAGAATGATGTCATAATGCCATCTTGGATTCTTCATATTTCATGCAGGGTAATGCTTAAATGCCATCTGATGTCTTATTCTGCTCATAGAGTGACATCTTCAGTATTAAAATGAGCAGATATTAGCACTAGCATTATATCGCTACCATTAGCAGGTTAGCATTAGCATTCAAACATTAACATTACTGTATTTGCCTATATACAACAATGGATAAGCATAAATGCCATCTGATCTCAGATCATCTGCGTTAAGAACAATGAACCGATATAGCACTAGCATTAGATCGCTAGCATTAGCAAGTTAGCATTAGCATTCAAACATTAACATTACTGTATTTGCCTATATACAAGAGGGAATAATTAAAAGCCATCTGATCTCATTTTCTCATGAAGGCGTAATGCTTGAATGCCATCTGATCTCTTATTCTCATCATAAAGGACACTTTCAGTTTAACAATGACCACATATTAGCACAAATATTAGATCGTTATATTAGCAAGTTAGCATTAGCATTCAAACATTAACATTACTGTCTGTGTCTATATACAAGGAGGTTAATTAAAAGCCATCTGATCTCATATTCTCATGAAGGGTTATGCTTAAATGCCATCTGATCACATATTACCATCAGAGAGGACAATTACAGTATAACATTGAGCAGATATTAGCACTAGCATTAGATCGCTAGCATTAGCAAGTTAGCATTAGCATTCAAACATTAACATTACTTGTATTTGAATATATACAAGAAGGGTTAAATAAATGACATCTGATCTCATATTCTCATAAAGGGTTATGCTTAAATGCCATCTGATCTCATATCTCTCATGATAGAGGACACTGCTCAGTATAACAATGACCAGATATTAGCACTAGCATTAGATTGCTAGCATTAGCAAGTGCAAGCATTAGCAGAGAGACATTAACACAAGATTGTCGATAAGATGAAATGCCATCTAATCTCATATTTCATGAAGAGTTATATTTAAATGCCATCTGATCTTTATTCTCATCATAGAGTATAGGTACAGTATAACAATGACCAGATATTGTAATTAGCATTATATCGCTAGCATTAGCAAGTGAGCATTAGCATTCAAACATTAACATTGTTTCGGATTTCAGTTTCTATATACAAGAATGGAAAGTTTTAAATGCCATCTGATCTCATATTTTCATGAAGGGTTATGCTTAAATGCCATCTGATGTCTTTATTCATCATAGATTAAACTTACAGTATAACAATTAGCAGATATTAGCACAAGCATTAGATCTTGAGCATTAAAGTTAGCATTAGTATTCAAACATTAACATTACTGTATTTGCCTATATACACAAGAAGCGGTTGTACTAAAAGCCATCTGTTCTCACATATTCTCATGAAGGGTTGTTTTAAATGCCATCTGATCACATATATTCTACTGTAGGTATTTAATTACAGAATAACATTGAGCAGATATAGTATTAGTATTAGATCGCTAGCATTAAAGCAAGTTAGCATTAGCATTTAAACATTAACATTAATGGGTATTTGCCTATATACAAGAAATATATACTAATGCCATCTGATCTCATATTCTCATGCAGTAAATGCTTAAATGCCATCTGATGTCTTATTCACTACAGAGTGATTACACTTGCAGTATTAAAATGAGCAGATATTAGCACTAGCATTATATCGCTACCATTGTGCGTTAGCATTAGTATTCAAACATTAACATTACTGTATTTGCTTATATACAAATAATGGATAAGCATAAATGCTATCTGATCTATTCTCATTCAGTGTTATGCTTAAATGCCATCTGATGTCTTATTCTCATCATAGAGGACACTTTACAGTATACTAATGAAATAGATATGAAAATCTAGCATTAGATCGCTAGCATAGCAAGTTAGCATTAGCATTCAAATATTGAATATTATTGTATTTGCTCTATATACAAGAGGGAATAATTAAGTTTTCATCTGATCTCATTTTCATGAAGGATATTCTGAATGCCATCTGATCTTCTATTCTCATCATAGCGACACTTCTTTAGTTTCTAATTTAATGACCACATATTAGCAAAATATTAGATCGTTAGCTGTAGCAAGTTAGCATTAGCATTCAAACATTAACATTACTGTTCGTGCCTATATGTCAAAGGAGGTTAATTAAAAGCCATCTGATCTCATATTCTCATGAAGGGTTATGCTTAAATGCCATCTGATCATATATTCCCATCAGAGAGGACACTGACAGTATAACATTGAGCAGATAGTAGCACTAGCATTTGATCGCTAGCATTAGCAAGTTAGCATTAGCAATCAAACATTAACATACTGTATTTTAAAATATATCCAAGAAGGGTTAATTAAATGACATCTGGATCTCATATTTCATAAAGGGTTATGCTAAAATGCCATCTGATCTCATATTCCCATCATAGAGAACACTTCAGTATAAATAATGACCAGATATTAGCACTAGCATTAGATTGCTAGCATTAGCAAGTTAGCATTAGCATTCAAAACATTAACATTAGTTTTATTTTCTTATATACAAGAATGGATAAGCATAAATGCCATCTGATCTCATATTCTCATGCAGGGTTATGCTTAAATGACATCTGACGTCTTATTCTCATCATAGAGGACAATTTACAGCATAACAATGAGCAGATATTTCTGCACAAGCATTAGATAGATACATTCGCAGTTAGCATTAGTACCAAAACATAACATTACCAGCTTCACTATATAAGAAGGTTAAGCAATTAAAAGCCATCTGATTCATATTCTCATGAAGGGTTATACAGAATGCCATATGATCACATATATTCTATCAGAGAGACACTTACAGTATAACAATGAGCAGATAGCACTAGCATTAGATCGCTAGCATTAGCAAGTTAGCATTAGCATCCAAACATTAACATTACTGTATTTGCCTATATACAAGAATGGATAAGCATAAATGCCATCTGATCTCATATTCTCATGCAGGGTTATGCTTAAATGCCATCTGATTCTTATTCATCATCATAAAGGACACTACAGTATAACAATGAGCGATATTAAAGCACTTGCATTAGATCGCTAGGATTAGTGTAAGTAAGCATTAGTATCCAGACATTAATATTAATTGGGCTTGTTTATGGTTGAATGGATAAGATGAAATGCCATCTAATCTCATATTTGCGAAGAGACATTTAAATGCCATCTGATTCTATTCTCATCATAGAGGACACTTACAGTATAATAATGAATAAGGTTAGCATCAGCATTATATCGCTAGCATTAGCAAGGAGCATTAGCATTCAAACATTAACATGACTGGATTTGCCTATATATACAAGAATGGATAAGCTTTAATGATATTCGACCAAGATTTCACACAGGGTTATGCTTAAATGCCATATGATGTTCTTATTCTCATCATAAAGGACACTTCCAGTATTACATTGAGCAGATATTAGCACAAGCATTAGATCTTTAGCATTAACAAGTTAGCATTAGCATTCAAACATTCACATTACTGTATTTGCATATTTACAAGAAGGGTCAATTAAAAGCCATCTGATCTCATATTCGCTAGTTATTCAGCTTAAATGCCATCTGATGTCTTATTCTCATCATAGGTGACACTTACAGTATAATAAATGAACAGATAGGCTAGCACTAGCATTAGATCGCTAGCATTAGCGTTAGCACAGTATTCAAACATTAACATTACTGTTTTTGCCTATATAATAAGAGGGAATAATTATAAATGCTACCCGATCTCATTTTTCTCATGAAGGGGAACGCTTTGAATGCCATCTGATTCTTTATTCTCATCATATGATACTTTCAGTTTAAACAATGACTAGATATTAGCACAAGCATTAGATCGTTAGTATTAGCAAGTTAGTTAGCATTCAAACATTAACATTACTATATTTTGCCTATATACAAGAATGGATAAGTTTATAATGCCATTCCATCTCATATTCTCGGCGCAGGGTAATGCTTAAATGCCATCTGATGTCTTATTCTGTCACAGAGGACACTTACAGTATTAAAATGAGCAGATATTAGCACTAGTACAGTATCGCTACCATTAGCAGGTTAGCAATAGTATTCAAACATTAAATATTACTGTATTTATTTATATACAAACAATGGATAAGCAGAAATGCCATCTGATTCAGATTCATTCAGTGCTATGCTAAAATGCCATCTGATGTCTTATTCTCAACAGGAGTATTGACTTACAGTATAACAATGAACAGATATTAGCACTAGCATTAGATCGCTTAGCATTAGCAAGTTAGCATTAGCATTCAAACATTAACATTACTGTTTTAAGCCATATACAAGAGGGAATAAATTAAAAGCCATCTGATCTCATTTTCTCAAGCGAAGGGGAATGCTTGAATGCCATCTGGATCTCTTTATTCTTTAATTACAAAGGACACTTCAGTTTAACAATGACCACATATAGCACAAATATTAGATCGTTAGCATAAGCAAGTTAGCATTTTAGCATTCAAACATTAACATTACTGTCTGTGTCTATATACAAGGAGTGGTTTAATAAAAGCCATCTGATCTCATATTCTCATGAAGGTTTCTTATGCTTAAATTCATCTGATCACATATTACCATCAGAGAGGACACTTACACAGTATAACAATGAGCAGATATTAGCACTTGCATTAGATCGCTAGCATTAGCAAGTAAGCATTAGCATTCAAACATTAACATTACTGTATTTGCCTATATACAAGAATGGATAATTAAAAGCCATCTGATCTCATATTCTCATGAAGGGTTATATTAAATGCCATCTGATGTCTTATTCTCATCATAGAGGACACTTTTATAATTACAGTATAACAATGAACAGATATTAGCACTAGCATTAGATCGCTAGCATTAGCAAGTTAGCATTAGCATTCAAACATTAACATTACTGTATTTGCAAATATACAAGAATGGTTAATTAAAATGCCATCTGATCTCATTTTCCCATGAAGGGATAAGCTTTAAATGCCATCTGATCTCTTATTCTCATCATAAAGGACACTATCAGTTTAATAATGAGCAGATATTAGCACAAGCATTAGATCGTTAGCATTAGCAATTTAGCATTAGCATTCAAACATTAACATTACTGTCTTTGCCTATATACAAAAAAATGGGTTAATTAAAAGCCATCTGATCTCATATTCTCATGAAGGGGTTATGCTTGAAAATGCCATCTGATCACATATTCCCATCAGATATTAAAGGACAGTATAACATTGAGCAGATATTAACTAATTTGACGCTAGCATTAACAAGTTAGCATTAGCAATCAAACATTAACATTACTGTATTTGAATATATGTCAAGAAGGGTTAATTAAATGACATCTGATCTCATATTCTCATGAATGGTTATGCTTAAATGCCATATGATCACATATTCCCATATCAGAGGACACTTAGAATATAACATTGAGCAGATAAAGCACTAGCATTAGATCTAGCATTAGCAAGGCATTAGCATCAAACATTAACATTACTGTATTTGCCTTATATACAACAATGGATAAGCATAAATGCCATCTGATCTCATATTCTCATGCAGGGTTATGCTTAAATGCCATCTGATGTCTTATTCTCATCATAGATTAAACTTACAGTATAACAATTAGCAGATATTAGCACAAGCATTAGTTCTTTAGCATTAACAAGTTAGCATTAGCATTCAAACATTAACATTCCTGTATTTGCCTATATACAAGAAGGGTCAATTAAAAGCCATCTGATCTCATATTCTCATGAAGGGTTAAGCTTCAATGCCATCTGATCACATATTCCCATCAAAGAGGACACTTACAGTATGACAATGAGCAGATATTAGCACTAGCATTAGATCGCTAGCATTAGCAAGTTAGCATTAGCATTCAAAACATTAACATTACTGTATTTGCCTATATACAAGAATGGAGAAGATTAAATGACATCTGATCTCATATTCACATGAAGAGTTATTTTTAAATGCCATCTGATCCCTTATTCTCATCATAGAGGACACTTACAGTTTAACAATGACCAGATATTAGCACTAGCATTAGATCGCTAGCATTAGCAAGTTAGCATTAGCATTCAAACGTTAACAATACTGTATTTGCCTATATACAAGAAGGGTTAATTAAAAGCCATCTGATCTCATATTCTCATGCAGGGTTATTCTTAAATGCCATCTGATGTCTTATTCTCATCATAGAGAACACTTACAGTATAACAATGAGCAGATATTTGCACAAGCATTAGATCGCTAGCATTAGCAAGTTAGCATTAGCATTCAAACATTAACAATACTGTATTTGCCTATATACAAGAAGGGTTAATTAAAAGCCATCTGATCTCATATTCTCATGCAGGGTTATTCTTAAATGCCATCTGATGTCTTATTCTCATCTTAGAGGACACTTACAGTATAACAATGAGCAGATATTTGCACAAGCATTAGATCGCTAGCATTAGCAAGTGAGCATTAGCATTCAAACATTAACATTACTGTATTTGCCTATATACAACAATGGATAAGCATAAATGACATCTGATCTCATATTCCCATGCTGGGTTATGCTTAAATGCCATCTGATGTCTTATTCTGATCATAGAGGACACTTACAGTATAACAATGAACAGATATTAGCCCTAGCATTAGATCGCTAGCATTATCAAGTTAGCATTAGCATTCAAACATTAACATTACTGTATTTGCCTATATACAAGAAAGGTTAATTAAAACTCATCTGATCTCATATTCTCATGAAGGGTTATGCTTAAATGCCATCTGATCTCTTATTCTCATCATAAAGGACACTTACAGTATAACAATGAGCAGATATTAGCACTTGCATTAGATCGCTAGCATTAGCAAGTTAGCATTAGCATTCAAACATTAACATTACTGTATTTGCCTATATACAAGAATGGATAAGATGAAATGCCATCTGATCTCATATTCTCATGAAGGGTTATGCTTAAATGCCATCTGATCTCTTATTCTCATCATAGAGGACACTTACAGTTTAACAATGACCAGATATTAGCACTAGCATTATATCGCTAGCATTAGCAAGTGAGCATTAGCATTCAAACATTAACATTACGGGATTTGCCTATATACAAGAATGGATAAGCTTTAATGCCATCTGATCTCATATTCTCATACAGGTTTATGCTTAAATGCCATATGATGTCTTATTCTCATCATAGAGGACACTTACAGTATTACAATGAGCAGATATTAGCACTAGCATTATATCGCTAGCATTAGCATGTTAGCATTAGCATTCATTAACATTACTGTATTTGCCATTATACAACAATGGAGAAGCATAAATGCCATCTGATCTCATATTCTCATGCAGGGTTATGCTTAAATGCCATCTGATCTCTTATTCTTATCATAATGGACACTTACAGTATAACAATGAGCAGATACTAGCACTTGCATTAGATCGCTAGCATTAGCAAGTAAGCATTAGCATTCAGACATTTACATTACTGTATTTGCCTTTATACAAGAATGGATAAGATGAAATGCCATCTAATCTCATATTTCATGAAGAGTTATATTTAAATGCCATCTGATCTCTTATTCTCATCATAGAGGACACTTACAGTATAATAATGACCAGATATTAGCACTAGCATTATATCGCTAGCATTAGCAAGTGAGCATTAGCATTCAAACATTAACATTACTGGATTTGCCTATATACAAGAATGGATAAGCTTTAATGCCATCTGATCTCATATTCTCATACAGGGTTATGCTTAAATGCCATCTGATGTCTTATTCTCATCATAGAGGACACTTACAGTATTACAATGAGCAGATATTAGCACTAGCATTATATCGGTAGCATTAGCATGTTAGCATTAGCATTCATTAACATTACTGTATTTGCCTTTATACAACAATGGATAAGCATAAATGCCATCTGATCTCATATTCTCATGCAGGGTTATGCTTAAATGCCATCTGATGTCTTATTCTCATCATAGATTAAACTTACAGTATAACAATTAGCAGATATTAGCACAAGCATTAGATCTTCAGCATTAGCAAGTTAGCATTAGCATTCAAACATTAACATTACTGTATTTGCCTATATACAAGAAGGGTTAATTAAAAGCCATCTGATCTCATATTCTCATGAAGGGTTATGCTTAAATGCCATCTGATGTCTTATTCTCATCATAGAGGACACTTACAGTATAACAATGAACAGATATTAGCACTAGCATTAGATCGCTAGCATTAGCAAGTTAGCATTAGCATTTAAACATTAACATTACTGTATTTGCAAATATACAAGATGGGTTAATTAAAAGCCATCTGATCTCATTTTCTCATGAAGGGTTATGCTTGAATGACATCTGATCTCTTATTCTCATCATAAAGGACACTTTCAGTTTAACAATGATTAGATATTAGCACAAGCATTAGATCGCTAGCATTAGCAAGTTAGCATTAGCATTCAAACATTAACATTACTGTCTTTGCCTATATACAAGAATGGGTTAATTAAAAGCCATCTGATCTCATATTCTCATGAAGGTTTATGCTTAAATGCCATCTGATCACATATTCCCATCATAGAGCACACTTATAGTATGACAATGAGCAGATATTAGCACTAGCATTAGATCGCTAGCATAAGCAAGTTAGCATTAGCATTCAAAACATTAACATTACTGTATTTGCCTATATACAAGAATGGATAAGATTAAATGACATCTGATCTCATATTCTCATGAAGGGTTATTTTTAAATGCCATCTGATGTCCTTATTCTCATCATAGAGGACACTTACAGTTTAACAATGACCAGATATTAGCACTAGCATAAGATCGCTAGCATTAGCAAGTTAGTATTAGCATTCAAACATTAACATTACTGTATTTGAATATATAGAAGGGTTAATTAAATGTCTGATCTTTTCTCATTGCCAAATTCTGATCTCTTATTCTCATCATAGAGGACACTTACAGTATAACAATGACCAGATATTAGCACTAGCATTATATTGCCAGCATTAGCAAGTGAGCATTAGCATTCAAACATTAACATTACTGTATTTGCCTCTATACAAGAGGGAATAATTAAAAGCCATCTGATCTCATTTTTCTCATGAAGGGAATGCTTTAAATGCCATCTGATCTCTTATTCTCATCATAAAGGACACTTTCAGTTTAACAATGACCACATATTAGCACAAATATTAGATCGTTAGCATTAGCAAGTTAGCATTAGCATTCAAACATTAACATTACTGTCTGTGTCTATATACAAGGAGGGTTAATTATAAGCCATCTGATCTCATATTCTCATGAAGGTTTATGCTTAAATGCCATCTGATCACATATTCCCATCAGAGAGGACACTGACAGTATAACATTGAGCAGATATTAGCACTAGCATTTGATCGCTAGCATTAGCAAGTTAGCATTAGCAATCAAACATTAACATTACTGTATTTGAATATATCCAAGAAGGGTTAATTAAATGACATCTGATCTCATATTCTCATAAAGGGTTATGCTAAAATGCCATCTGATCTCATATTCCCATCATAGAGAACACTTCCAGTATAACAATGACCAAATATTAGCACTAGCATTAGATTGCTAGCATTAGCAAGTTAGCATTAGCATTCAAACATTAACATTACTGGATTTGCCTATATACAAGAATGGATAAGCATAAATGACATCTGATCTCATATTCTCATGAAGGGTTATGCTTAAATGACATCTGATGTCTTATTCTCATCATAGAGGACACTTACAGTATAACAATGAGCAGATATTTGCACAAGCATTAGATAGTTAGCATTCGCAAGTTAGCATTAGCATCAAAACATTAACATTACTGTATTTGCCTATATACAAGAAGGGTTAATTAAAAGCCATCTGATCTCATATTCTCATGAAGGGTTATGCTTAAATGCCATATGATCACATATTCCCATCAGAGAGGACACTTACAGTATAACATTGAGCAGATAAAGCACTAGCATTAGATCGCTAGCATTAGCAAGTTAGCATTAGCATCCAAACTTTAACATTACTGTATTTGCCTATATACAAGAATGGATAAGCATAAATGCCATCTGATCTCATATTCTCATGCAGGGTTATGCTTAAATGCCATCTGATCTCTTATTCTCATCATAAAGGACACTTACAGTATAACAATGAGCAGATATTAGCACTTGCATTAGATCGCTAGGATTAGCAAGTAAGCATTAGCATTCAGACATTAACATTACTGTATTTGCCTATATACAAGAATGGATAAGATGAAATGCCATCTAATCTCATATTTCATGAAGAGTTATATTTAAATGCCATCTGATCTCTTATTCTCATCATAGAGGACACTTACAGTATAATAATGACCAGATATTAGCACTAGCATTATATCGCTAGCATTAGCAAGTGAGCATTAGCATTCAAACATTAACATGACTGGATTTGCCTATATACAAGAATGGATAAGCTTTAATGCCATCTGATCTCATATTTTCATACAGGGTTATGCTTAAATGCCATCTGATGTCTTATTCTCATCATAAAGGACACTTACAGTATTACAATGAGCAGATATTAGCACTAGCATTATATCGCTAGCATTAGCATGTTAGCATTAGCATTCATTAACATTACTGTATTTGCCTTTATACAACAATGGATAAGCATAAATGCCATCTGATCTCATATTCTCATGCAGGGTTATGCTTAAATGCCATCTGATGTCTTATTCTCATCATAGATTAAACTTACAGTATAACAATTAGCAGATATTAGCACAAGCATTAGATCTTCAGCATTAACAAGTTAGCATTAGCATTCAAACATTAACATTACTGTATTTGCCTATATACAAGAATGGATAAGTAAAATGCCATCTGATCTCATATTCTCATGAAGGGTTCATGCTTAAATGCCATCTGATGTCTTATTCTCATCATAGAGGACACTTACAGTATAACAATGAACAGATATTAGCACTAGCATTAGATCGCTAGCATTAGCAAGTTAGCATTAGCATTCAAACATTAACATTACTGTATTTGCCTATATACAAGAGGGAATAATTATAAGCCATCTGATCTCATTTTCTCATGAAGGGGAATGCTTGAATGCCATCTGATCTCTTATTCTCATCATAAAGGATACTTTCAGTTTAACAATGACTAGATATTAGCACAAGCATTAGATCGTTAGCATTAGCAAGTTAGCATTAGCATTCAAACATTAACATTACTATATTTGCCTATATACAAGAATGGATAAGCTATAATGCCATCTGATCTCATATTCTCATGCAGGGTAATGCTTAAATGCCATCTGATGTCTTATTCTGCTCATAGAGGACACTTACAGTATTAAAATGAGCAGATATTAGCACTAGCATTATATCGCTACCATTAGCAGGTTAGCATTAGCATTCAAACATTAACATTACTGTATTTGCCTATATACAACAATGGATAAGCATAAATGCCATCTGATCTCAGATTCTCATTCAGTGTTATGCTTAAATGCCATCTGATGTCTTATTCTCATCATAGAGGACACTTACAGTATAACAATGAACAGATATTAGCACTAGCATTAGATCGCTAGCATTAGCAAGTTAGCATTAGCATTCAAACATTAACATTAATGTATTTGCCTATATACAAGAGGGAATAATTAAAAGCCATCTGATCTCATTTTCTCATGAAGGGGAATGCTTGAATGCCATCTGATCTCTTATTCTCATCATAAAGGACACTTTCAGTATAACAATGAACAGATATTAGCACTAGCATTAGATCGTTAGCATTAGCAAGTTAGCATTAGCATTCAAACATTAACATTACTGTCTTTGCCTATATACAAGAAAGGTTTATTAAAAGCCATCTGATCTCATATTCTCATGAAGGTTTATGTCTTAAATGCCATCTGATCACATATTCCCATCAGAGAGGACACTTACAGTATAACATTGAGCAGATATTAGCACTAGCATTTGATCGCTAGCATTAGCAAGTTAGCATTAGCAATCAAACATGAACATTACTGTATTTGAATATATACAAGAAGGATTAATTAAATGACATCTGATCTCATATTCTCATAAAGGGTTATGCTTAAATGCCATCTGATCTCATATTCCCATCATAGAGGACACTTCCAGTATAACAATGACCAGATATTAGCACTAGCATTAGATTGCTAGCATTAGCAAGTTAGCATTAGCATTCAAACATTAACATTACTGTATTTGCCTATATACAAGAAATGTTAATTAAAAGCCATCTGATCTCATATTCTCATGAAGGGTTATGCTTAAATGCCATATGATCACATATTCCCATCAGAGAGGACACTTACAGTATAACATTGAGCAGATAAAGCACTAGCATTAGATCGCTAGCATTAGCAAGTTAGCATTAGCATCCAAACATTAACATTACTGTATTTGCCTATATACAACAATGGATAAGCATAAATGCCATCTGATCTCATATTCTCATGCAGGGTTATGCTTAAATGCCATCTGATGTCTTATTCTCATCATAGATTAAACTTACAGTATAACAATTAGCAGATATTAGCACAAGCATTAGATCTTTAGCATTAACAAGTTAGCATTAGCATTCAAACATTAACATTACTGTATTTGCCTATATACAAGAAGGGTCAATTAAAAGCCATCTGATCTCATATTCTCATGAAGGGTTAAGCTTAAATGCCATCTGATCACATATTCCCATCATAGAGGACACTTACAGTATAACATTGAGCAGATATTAGCACTAGCATTAGATCGGTTGCATTAGCAAGTTAGCATTAGCATTCAAACATTAACATTACTTTATTTGAATATATGCAAGAAGAGTTAAGCTTTATTGCCATCTGATCTCATATTCTCATCATAGAGTTAAATGCTTACAGTATGACAATGAGCAGATATTAGCACTAGCATTAGATCGCTAGCATTAGCAAGTTAGCATTAGCATTCAAAACATTAACATTACTGTATTTGCCTATATACAAGAATGGAGAAGATTAAATGACATCTGATCTCATATTCACATGAAGAGTTATTTTTAAATGCCATCTGATCCCTTATTCTCATCATAGAGGACACTTACAGTTTAACAATGACCAGATATTAGCACTAGAATTAGATCGCTAGCATTAGCAAGTTAGCATTAGCATTCAAACGTTAACAATACTGTATTTGCCTGTATACAAGAAGGGTTAATTAAAAGCCATCTGATCTCATATTCTCATGCAGGGTTATTCTGAAATGCCATCTGATGTCTTATTCTCATCATAGAGGACACTTACAGTATAACAATGAGCAGATATTTGCACAAGCATTAGATCGCTAGCATTAGCAAGTTAGCATTAGCATTCAAACATTAACAATACTGGATTTGCCTATATACAAGAAGGGTTAATTAAAAGCCATCTGATCTCATATTCTCATGCACGGTTATTCTTAAATGCCATCTGATGTCTTATTCTCATCATAGAGGACACTTACAGTATAACAATGAGCAGATATTTGCACAAGCATTAGATCGCTAGCATTAGCAAGTTAGCATTAGCATCCAAACATTAATATTACTGTATTTGCCTATATACAACAATGGATAAGCATAAATGCCATCTGATCTCATATTCCCATGCAGGGTTATGCTTAAATGCCATCTGATGTCTTATTCTGATCATAGAGGACACTTACAGTATAACAATGAACAGATATTAGCCCTAGCATTAGATCGCTAGCATTAGCAAGTTAGCATTAGCATTCAAACATTAACATTACTGTATTTGCCTATATACAAGAAAGGTTAATTAAAACTCATCTGATCTCATATTCTCATGAAGGGTTATGCTTAAATGCCATCTGATCTCTTATTATCATCATAAAGGACACTTACAGTATAACAATGAGCAGATATTAGCACTTGCATTAGATCGCTAGCATTAGCAAGTTAGCATTAGCATTCAGACATTAACATTACTGTATTTGCCTATATACAAGAATGGATAAGATGAAATGCCATCTGATCTCATATTCTCATGAAGAGTTATATTTAAATGCCATCTGATCTCTTATTCTCACCATAGAGGACACTTACAGTTTAACAATGACCAGATATTAGCACTAGCATTATATCGCTAGCATTAGCAAGTGAGCATTAGCATTCAAACATTAACATTACGGGATTTGCCTATATACAAGAATGGATAAGGTTTAATGCCATCTGATCTCATATTCTCATGCAGGGTTATGCTTAAATGCCATATGATGTCTTATTCTCATCATAGAGGACACTTACAGTATTACAATGAGCAGATATTAGCACTAGCATTATATCGCTAGCATTAGCATGTTAGCATTAGCATTCATTAACATTACTGTATTTGCCTTTATACAACAATGGATAAGCATAAATGCCATCTGATCTCATATTCTCATGCAGGGTTATGCTTAAAGGCCATCTGATCTCTTATTCTTATCATAATGGACACTTACAGTATACAATGAGCAGATATTAGCACTTGCATTAGATCGCTAGCATTAGCAAGTAAGCATTAGCATTCAAACATTAACATTACTGTATTTGCCTATATACAAGAATGGATAAGATGAAATGCCATCTAATCTCATATTTCATGAAGAGTTATATTTAAATGCCATCTGATCTCTTATTCTCATCATAGAGGACACTTACAGTATAACAATGAGCAGATATTAGCACTAGCATTAGATCGCTAGCATTAGCAAGTTAGCATTAGCATTCAAACATTAACATTACTGTATTTGCCTATATACAAGAATGGATAAGCATAAATGCCATCTGATCTCATATTCTCATGAAGGGTTATGCTTAAATGCCATCTGATGTCTTATTCTCATCATAAAGGACACTTACAGTATAACAATGACCAGATATTAGCACTAGCATTAGATCGCTAGCATTAGCAAGTTAGCATTAGCATTCAAACATTAACATTACTGTATTTGCCTATATACAAGAATGGATAAGCAAAATGCCATCTGATCTCATATTCTCATGCAGGGTTATGCTTAAATGCCATCTGATGTCTTATTCTCATCATAGAGGACACTTACAGTATAACAATGAGCAGATATTAGCACAAGCATTAGATCGCTAGCATTAGCAAGTTAGCATTAGCATTCAAACATTAACATTACTGTATTTGCCTATATACAAGAAGGGTTAATTAAAATGCCATCTGATCTCATATTCTCATGAAGGGTTATGCTTAAATGCCATCTGATCTCTTATTCTCATCATAAAGGACACTTTACAGTATAACAATGACCAGATATTAGCACTAGCATTAGATCGCTAGCATTAGCAAGTTAGCATTAGCATTCAAACATTAACATTACTGTATTTGCCTATATACAAGAAGGGGTTAATTAAAAGCCATCTGATCTCATATTCTCATGCAGGGTTATGCTTAAATGCCATCTGATGTCTTATTCTCATCATAAAGGACACTTTCAGTATAACAATGACCAGATATTAGCACTAGCATTAGATCGCTAGCATTAGCAAGTTAGCATTAGCATTCAAACATTAACATTACTGTATTTGCCTATATACAAGAATGGGTTAATTAAAAGCCATCTGATCTCATATTCTCATGCAGGGTTATGCTTAAATGCCATCTGATGTCTTATTCTCATCATAGAGGACACTTACAGTATAACAATGAACAGATATTAGCACTAGCATTAGATCGCTAGCATTAGCAAGTTAGCATTAGCATTCAAACATTAACATTACTGTATTTGCCTATATACAAGAATGGGTTAATTAAAAGCCATCTGATCTCATATTCTCATGAAGGGTTATGCTTAAATGCCATCTGATGTCTTTATTCTCATCATAAAGGACACTTTCAGTATAACAATGAGCAGATATTAGCACTAGCATTAGATCGCTAGCATTAGCAAGTTAGCATTAGCATTCAAACATTAACATTACTGTATTTGCCTATATACAAGAAGGGTTAATTAAAATCCATCTGATCTCATATTCTCATGCAGGGTTATGCTTAAATGCCATCTGATGTCTTATTCTCATCATAGAGGACACTTACAGTATAACAATGAGCAGATATTTGCACAAGCATTAGATCGCTAGCATTAGCAAGTTAGCATTAGCATTCAAACACTAACATTACTGTATTTGCCTATATACAAGAAGGGTTAATAAAAAGCCATCTGATCTCATATTCTCATGAAGGGTTATGCTTAAATGCCATCTGATCTCTTATTCTCATCAGAAAGAGGACACTTACAGTATAACAATGAGCAGATAAAGCACTAGCATTAGATCGCTAGCATTAGCAAGTTAGCATTAGCATCCAAACATTAACATTACTGTATTTGCCTATATACAACAATGGATAAGCATAAATGCCATCTGATCTCATATTCTCATGCAGGGTTGTGCTTAAATGCCATCTGATGTCTTATTCTCATCATAGAGGACACTTACAGTATAACAATGACCAGATATTAGCACTAGCATTAGATCGCTAGCATTAACAAGTTAGCATTAGCATTCAAACATTAACATTACTGTATTTGCCTATATACAAGAAGGGTTAATTAAAAGCCATCTGATCTCATATTCTCATGAAGGGGAATGCTTGAAAGCCATCTGATCTCTTATTCTCATCATAAAGGACACTTTCAGTATAACAATGTCCAGATATTAGCACAAGCATTAGATCGCTAGCATTAGCAAGTTAGCATTAGCATTCAAACATTAACAATACTTTTTTGGCCTATATACAAGAAGGGTTAAGTAAAATCCATCTGATCTCATATTCTCATGCAGGGTTATGCTTAAATGCCATCTGATGTCTTATTCTCATCATAAAGGACACTAACAGTATAACAATGAGCAGATATTTGCACAAGCATTAGATCGCTAGCATTCGCAAGTTAGCATTAGCATTCAAACACTAACATAACTGTATTTGCCTATATACAAGAAGGTTTAATTAAAAGCCATCTGATCTCATATTCTCATGAAGGGTTATGCTTAAATGCCATATGATCACATATTCCCATCAGAAAGGACACTGACAGTATAACAATGAGCAGATAAAGCACTAGCATTAGATCGCTAACATTGGCAAGTTAGCATTAGCAACCAAACATTAACATTACTGTATTTGCATATATACAACAATGGATTAGCATAAATGCCATCTGATCTCATATTCACATGCAGGGTTATGCTTAAATGCCATCTGATGTCTTATTCTCATCATAGAGGACACTTACAGTATAACAATGAACAGATATTAGCACTAGCATTAGATCGCTAGCATTAGCAAGTTAGCATTAGCATTCAAACATTAACATTACTGTATTTGCCTATATACAAGAAAGGTTAATTAAAAGCCATCTGATCTCATATTCTCATGAAGGGTTATGCTTAAATGCCATCTGATCTCTTATTCCCATCATAAAGAACACTTACAGTATAACAATGAGCAGATATTAGCACTTGCATTAGATCGCTAGAATTAGCAAGTTAGCATTAGCATTCAGACATTAACATTACTGTATTTGCCTATATACAAGAATGGATAAGATGAAATGCCATCTGATCTCATATTCTCATGAAGAGTTATATTTAAATGACATCTGATCTCTTAATCTCATCATAGAGGACACTTACAGTTTAACAATGAGCAGATATTAGCACTAGCATTAAATCGCTAGCATTAGCAAGTGAGCATTAGCATTCAAACATTAACATGACTGGATTTGCCTATATACAAGAATGGATAAGCTTTAATGCCATCTGATCTCATATTCTCATACAGGGTTATGCTTAAATGCCATCTGATGTCTTATTCTCATCATAGAGGAGACTTACAGTATTACAATGAGCAGATATTAGCACTAGCATTATATCGCTAGCATAAGCATGTTAGCATTAGCATTCATTAACATTACTGTATTTGCCTTAATACAACAATGGATAAGCATAAATGCCATCTGATCTCATATTCTCATGCAGGGTTATGCTTAAATGCCATCTGATGTCTTATTCTCATCATAGATTAAACTTACAGTATAACAATTAGCAGATATTAGCACAAGCATTAGATGTTTAGCATTAACAAGTTAGCATTAGCATTCAAACATGAACATTACTGTATTTGCCTATATACAAGAAGGGTGAATTAAAAGCCATCTGATCTCATATTCTCATGAAGGGTTAAGCTTAAATGCCATCTGATCACATATTCCCATCATAGAGGACACTTACAGTATAAAATTGAGCAGATATTAGCACTAGCATTAGATCGCTAGCATTAGCAAATTAGCATTAGCATTCAAACATTAACATTACTTTATTTGAATATATAAATGAAGGGTTAAGCTTTATTGCCATCTGATCTCATATTCTCATCATAGATTACACTTACAGTATGACAATGAGCAGATACTAGCACTAGCATTAGATCGCTAGCATTAGCAAGTGAGCATTAGCATTCAAACATTAACATTACTGGATTTGCCTATATACAAGAATGGATAAGCTTTAATGCCATCTGATCTCATATTTTTCATGAAGGGTTATCCTTAAATGCCATCTGATGTCTTATTCTCATCATAGATTAAACTTACAGTATAACAATTAGAAGATATTAGCACAAGCATTAGATTTTTTTTGCATTAGCAAGTTAGCATTAGCATTCAAACATTAACATTACTGTATTTGCCTATATACAAGAGGGAATAATTAAAAAGCCATCTGATCTCATATTCTCATGCAGGGTTATGCTTAAATGCCATCTGATGTCTTATTCTCATCATAAAGACACTTTCAGTTTAACAATGACCAGATATTAGCACTAGCATTAGATCGCTAGCATTAGCAAGTTAGCATTAGCATTCAAACATTAACAATACTGTATTTGCCTATATACAAGATGGGTTAATTAAAAGCCATCTGATCTCATATTCTCATGCAGGGTTATGCTTAAATGCCATCTGATGTCTTATTCTCATCATAGAGGACACTTACAGTATAACAATGAACAGATATTAGCACTAGCATTAGATCGCTAGCATTAGCAAGTTAGCATTAGCATTCAAACATTAACATTACTGTATTTGCAAATATACAAGATGGGTTAATTAAAAGCCATCTGATCTCATATTCTGATGAAGGGTTATGCTTAAATGCCATCTGATCTCTTATTCTCATCATAAAGGACACTTACAGTATAACAATGAGCAGATATTTTTTTAAGAATTAGATCGCTAGCATTAGCAAGTTAGCATTAGCATTCAAACATTAACATTACTGTATTTGCCTATATACAAGAAGGGTTAATTAAAAGCCATCTGATCTCATATTCTCATGAAGGGTTATGCTTAAATGCCATCTGATCACATATTCCCATCAGAGAGGACACTTACAGTATAACATTGAGCAGATATTAGCATTAGCATTAGATCGCTAGCATTAGCAAGTTAGCATTAGCATTCAAACATTAACAATACTGTTTTTGCCTATATACAGGAAGAGTTAATTAAAAGCCATCTGATCTCATATTCTCATGAAGGGTTATGCTTGAATGCCATCTGATCTCTTATTCTCATCATAAAGGAAACTTTCAGTGTAACAATGACCAGATATTAGCACTAGCATTAGATCGCTAGCATTAGCAAATTAGCATTAGCATTCAAACATTAACATTACTTTATTTGAATATATACAATAAGGGTTAATTCTTTATTGCCATCTGATCTGATATTCTCATCATAGAGTAAACTTACAGTATAACAATGAACAGATATTAGCACTAGCATTAGATCGCTAGCATTAGCAAGTTAGCATTAGCATTCAAACATTAACATTACTTTATTTGAATATATACAAGAAGGATTAAGCTTTATTGCCATCTGATCTCATATTCTCATCATAGAGTACACTTACAGTATGACAATGAGCAGATATTAGCACTAGCATTAGATCGCTAGCATTAGCAAGTTAGCATTAGCATTCAGACATTAACATTACTGTATTTGCCTATATACAAGAATGGATAAGATTAAATGAAATCTGATCTCATATTTTCATGAAGAGTTATGTTTAAATGCCATCTGATCTCTTATTCTCATCATAGAGGACACTTACAGTTTAACAATGACCAGATATTAGCACTAGCATTAGATCGCTAGCAATAACAAGTTAGCATTAGCATTCCGACATTAACATTACTGTATTTGAATATATAGAAGTTGGGTTAATCTTTATTGCCATTTGATCTCATATTCTCATCATAGAGTACACGTACAGTATAACAATGACCAGATATTAGCACTAGCATTATATCACTAGCATTAGCAAGTGAGCATTAGCATTCAAACATTAACATCACTGGATTTGCCTATATACAAGAATGGATAAGCTTTAATGCCATCTGATCTCATATTTTCATGAAGGGTTATGCTTAAATGCCATCTGATGTCTTATTCTCATCGTAGATTAAACTTCCAGTATAACAATGAACAGATATTAGCACTAGCATTAGATCGCTAGCATTAGCAAGTTAGCATTAGAATTCAAACATTAACATTACTGTATTTGCCTATTAACAAGAATATATAAGCTTTAATGCCATCTGATCTCATATTCTCATGAAGAGTTATATTTAAATGACATCTGATGTATTATTCTCATCATAGAGGACACTTACAGTATAACAATGAGCAGATATTGGCACAAGGATTAGATCGCTAGCATTAGCAAGTTAGCATTAGCATTCAAATAATAACATTACTGTATTTGCCTATGTACAAGAAGGGTTAATTAAAAGCCATCTGATCTAATATACTCATGAAGGGTTTTGCTTAAATGCCATCTGAACACATATTCCCATCAGAGAGGACACTTACAGTATAACATTGAGCAGATATTAGCACTAGCATTAGATCGCTAGCATTGGCAAGTTAGCATTAGCAATCAAACATTAACATTACTTTATTTGAATATATATAAGAAGGGTTAATTAAATGACATCTGATATCATATTCTCATAAAGGGTTATGCTTAAATGCCATCTGATCTCATATTCCGATCATAGAGCACACTTACAGTATAACAATGAACAGATATTTGCACAATCATTAGATCGCTAGCATTAGCAAGTTAGCATTAGCATTCAAACATTAACATTACTGTATTTGCCTATATACAAGAAGGGTTAATTAAAAGCCATCTGATCTAATATACTCATGAAGGGTTTTGCTTAAATGCCATCTGATCACATATTCCCATCAGAGAGGACACTTACAGTATAACATTGAGCAGATATTAGCACTAGCATTAGATCGCTAGCATTAGCAAGTTAGCATTAGCATTCAAACATTAACATTACTGTATTTGCCTATTTACAAGAATGTATATGCTTTAATGCCATCTGATCTCATATTCTCATGCAGGGTTATGCTTAAATGCCATCTGATGTCTTATTCTCATCATAGAGGACACTTACAGTATTACAATGAGCAGATATTAGCACTAGCATTATATCGCTAGCATTAGCAGGTTAGCATTAGCATTCAAACATTAACATTACTGTATTTGCCTTTATATAACAATGGATAAGCATAAATGCCATCTGATCTCATATTCTCATGCAGGGTTATGCTTAAATGCCATCTGATGTCTTATTCTGATCATAGAGGACACTTCCAGTATAACAATGAACAGATATTAGCACTAGCATTAGATCGCTAGCATTAGCAAATTAGCATTAGCATTCAAACATTAACATGACTTTATTTGAATATATACAAGAAGGGTTAAGCTTTATTGCCATCTGATCTCATATTCTCATCATAGAGTACACTTACAGTATGACAATGAGCAGATATTAGCACTAGCATAAGAACGCTAGCATTAGCAAGTTAGCATTAGCATTCAGACATTAACATTACTGTATTTGCCAATATACAAGAATGGATAAGATTAAATGCCATCTGATCTCATATTCTCATGAAGAGTTATGCTTAAATGGCATCTGATCTCTTATTCTAATCATAGAGGACACTTACAGTATTACAATGAGCAGATATTAGCACTAGCATTAGATCGCTAGCATTAGCAAGTTAGCATTAGCATTCAAACATTAACATTACTGTATTTGCCTATATACAAGAATGTATATGCTTTAATGCCATCTGATCTCATATTCTCATGCAGGGTTATGCTTAAATGCCATCTGATGTCTTATTCTCATCATAGAGGACACTTACAGTATTACAATGAGCAGATATTAGCACTAGCATTATATCGCTAGCATTAGCAGGTGAGCATTAGCATTCAAACATTAACATTACTGTATTTGCCTTTATACAACAATGGATAAGCATAAATGACATCTGATCTCATATTCTCATGCAGGGTTATGCTTAAATGCCATCTGATGTCTTATTCTCATCATAGAGGACACTTACAGTATAACAATGAACATATATTAGCACAAGCATTAGATCGCAAGCATTAGCAAATTAGCATTAGCATTCAAACATTAACAATACTGTTTTTAGCTATATACAGGAAGGGTTAATTAGAAGCCATCTGATCTCATATTCTCATGAAGGGTTATGCTTAAATGCCATCTGATCTCTTATTCTCATCATAAATGACACTTACAGTTTAACAATGACCAGATATTAGCACTAGCATTAGATAGCTAGCATTAGCAAATTAGCATTAGCATTCAAACATTAACATTACTTTATTTGAATATATACAATAAGGGTTAAGCTTTATTGCCATCTGATCCTAATATTCTCATCATAGAGTACACTTACAGTATAACAATGAACAGATATTAGCACTAGCATTAGATCGCTAGCATTAGCAAGTTAGCATTAGCATTCAAACATTAACATTACTTTATTTTAATATATACAAGAAGGGTTAAGCTTTAATGCCATCTGATCTCATATTCTCATCATAGAGTACACTTAAAGTATGACAATGAGCAGATATTTGCACTTGCATTAGATCGCTAGCATTAGCAAGTTAGCATTAGCATTCAGACATTAACATTACTGTATTTGCCTATATACAAGAATGGATAAGATTAAATGACATCTGATCTCATATTCTCATCATAGAGGACACTTACAGTTTAACAATGACCAGATATTAGCACCAGCATTAGATCGCTAGCATTAGCAAGTTAGCATTAGCATTCAGACATTAACATTACTGTATTTGAATATAGAGAAGTTGGGTTAATCTTTATTGCCATTTGATCTCATATTCTCATCATAGAGTACATGTACAGTATAACAATGACCAGATATTAGCACTAGCATTATATCGCTAGCATTAGCAAGTGAGCATTAGAATTCAAACAATAACATTACTGGATTTGCCTATATACAAGAATGGATAAGCTTTAATGCATTCTGATCCCATATTTTCATGAAGGGTTATGCTTCAATGCCATATGATATCTTATTCTCATCATAGATTAAACTTAAAGTATAACAATTAGCAGATATTAGCACAAGCATTAGATCTTTAGCATTAGCAAGTTAGCATTAGCATTCAAATATTAACATTACTGTATGTTTCTATATACAAAAAGGGTTAATTAAAAGCCATCTGATCTCATATTTTTCATGAAGGGTTATGCTTAAATGCCATCTGATCATATATTCCCCATCAGAGAGGACACTTACAGTATAACATTGAGCAGATATTAGCACTAGCATTAGATCGCTAGCATTAGCAGGTTAGCATTAGCATTCAAATAATAACATTACTGTATTTGCCTATATACAGCAATGGATAAGCATAAATGCCATCTGATCTCATAGTCTCATGCAGGGTTATGCTTAAATGCCATCTGATGTCTTATTCTCATCATAGAGGACACTTAAAGTATAACAATGAACAGATATTAGCACTAGCATTAGATCGCTAGCATTAGCAAGTTAGCATTAGCATTCAAACATTAACATTTCTGTATTTGCCTATATACAAGAAGGGTTAATTAAAAGCCATCTGATCTCATATTCTCATGAAGGGTTATGCTTAAATGCCATCTGATCTCTAATTCTCATCATAAAGGACACTTTCAGTAGAACAATGACCAGATATTAGCACTAGCATTAGATCGCTAGCATTAGCAAGTTAGCATTAGCAATCAAACATTAACATTACTTTATTTGAATATATATATGAAGGGTTAATTAAATGACATCTGATATCATATTCTCATAAAGGGTTATGCTTAAATGCCATCTGATCTCATATTCCGATCATAGAGGACACTTACAGTATAACAATGAACAGATATTTGCACAATCATTAGATCGCTAGCATTAGCAAGTTAGCATTAGCATTCAAACATTAACATTACTGTATTTGCCTATATACAAGAAGGGTTAATTAAAAAGCCATCTGATATAATATATACTCATGAAGGGTTTTGCTTAAATGCCATCTGATCACATATTCCCATCAGAGAGGACACTCACAGTATAACATTGAGCAGATATTAGCACTATCATTAGATCGCTAGCATTAGCAAGTTAGCATTAGCATTCAAACATTAACATTACTGTATTTGCCTATTTAAAAGAATGTATATGCTTTTAATGCCATCTGATCTCATATTTCTCATGCAGGGTTATGCTTAAATGCCATCTGATGTCTTATTCTCATCATAGAGGACAATTTACAGTATAACAATGAGCAGATATTAGCACTAGCATTATATCACTAGCATTAGCAGGTTAGCATTAGCATTCAAACATTAACATTACTGTATTTGCCTATATACAACAATGGATAAGCATAAATGCCATCTGATCTCATATTCTCATGCAGGGGTTATGCTTAAATGCCATCTGATGTCTTATTCTGATCATAGAGGACACTTCCAGTATAACAATGAACAGATATTAGCACTAGCATTAGATCGCTAGCATTAGCAAAATTAGCATTAGCATTCAAACATTAATATTACTTTTGATTTGAATATATACAAGAAGGTTTATTTTTAAATGCCATCTGATCTCATATTCTAATCATAGAGGACACTTACAGTATGACAATGAGCAGATATTAGCACTAGCATTAAGATCGCTAGCATTAGCAAGTTAGCATTAGCATTTAGACATTAACATTACTGTATTTGCCAATATACAAGAATGGATAAGATTAAATGCCATCTGATCTCATATTCTCATGAAGAGTTATGCTTAAATGACATCTGATCTCTTATTCTCATCATAGAGGACACTTACAGTATTAAACAATGAGCAGATATTAGCACTAGCATTAGATCGCTAGCATTAGCAAAGTTAGCATTAGCATTCAAACATTAACATTACTGTATTTGCCTATATACAAGAATGTATATGTTTTAATGCCATCTGATCTCATATTCTCATGCAGGGTTATGCTTAAATGCCATCTGATGTCTTATTCTCATCATAGAGGACACTTACAGTATTACAATGAGCAGATATTAGCACTAGCATTATATCGCTAGCATTAGCAAGTGAGCATTAGCATTCAAACATTAACATTACTGTATTTGCCTTTATACAACAATGGATAAGCATAAATGACATCTGATCTCATATTCTCATGCAGGGTTATGCTTAAATGCCATCTGATCTCTAATTCTCATCATAAAGGACACTTTCAGTATAACAATGACCAGATATTAGCACTAGCATTAGATCGCTAGCATTAGCAAGTTAGCATTAGCAATCAAACATTAACATTACTTTATTTGAATATATATATGAAGGGTTAATTAAATTACATCTGATATCATATTCTCATAAAGGGTTATGAGAAAAATGCCATCTGATCTCTAATTCTCATCCTAAAGGACACTTTCAGTATAACAATGAACAGATATTTGCACAATCATTAGATCGCTAGCATTAGCAAGTTAGCATTAGCATTCAAACATTAACATTACTGTATTTGAATATACAAGAAGGGTTAATTAAAAGCCATCTGATCTAATATATACTCATGAAGGGTTTTGCTTTAAATGCCATCTGATCACATATTCCCATCAGAGAGACACTTACAGTATAACAATGAGCAGATATTAGCACTAGCATTAGATCGCTAGCATTAGCAAGTTAGCATTAGCATTCAAACATTAACATTACTGTATTTGCCTATTTAAAAGAATGTATATGCTTTTAATGCCATCTGATCTCATATTCTCATGAAGGGTTATGCTTAAATGCCATCTGATGTCTTATTCTCATCATAGAGGACACTTACAGTATAACAATGAGCAGATATTAGCACTAGCATTAGATCGCTAGCATTAGCAAGTTAGCATTAGCATTCAAACATTAACATTACTGTATTTGCCTTTATACAAGAATGGATAAGCATAAATGCCATCTGATCTCCTATTCTCATGCAGGGTTATGCTTAAATGCCATCTGATGTCTTATTCTGATCATAGAGGACACTTCCAGTATAACAATGAACAGATATTAGCACTAGCATTAGATCGCTAGCATTAGCAAATTAGCATTAGCATTCAAACACAAACATTGATATTACTTTATTTGAATATATACAAGAAGGGTTAAGCTTTATTGCCATCTGATCTCATATTCTAATCATAGAGTACACTTACAGTATGACAATGAGCAGATATTAGCACTAGCATAAGATCGCTAGCATTAGCAAGTTAGCATTAGCATTTAGACATTAACATTACTGTATTTGCCAATATACAAGAATGGATAAGATTAAATGCCATCTGATCTCATATTCTCATGAAGAGTTATGCTTAAATGCCATCTGATGTCTTATTCTCAACATGGAGGACACTTACAGTATAACAATGAACAGATATTAGCACTAGTATTAGCAAAGTTAGCATTAGCATTCAAACATTAACATTACTGTATTTGCCTATATACAAGAATGGGTTAATTAAAAGCCATCTGATCTCATATTCTCATGCAGGGTCATGCTTAAATGCCATCTGATGTCTTATTCTCATCATTGAGGACACTTACAGTATAACAATGAAAAGATATTAGCACAAGCATTAGATCGCCAGAATTAGCAAGTTAGCATTAGCATTCAAACATTAACAATACTGTATTTGCCTATATACATGAATGGATAAGATTAAATTCCATATGATCTCATTTTATCATGAAGAGTTATGTTTTAAATGCCATCTGATCTCTTTATTCTCATCATAGAGGACATTTACACTATTACAATGTGCAGATTTTAGCACTAGCATTAGATCGCTAGCATTAGAAAGTTCGCATTAGCATTCAAACATTAACAATACTGTATTTGCCTATATACAAGAAGGGTTAATTAAAAGCCATCTGATCTCATATTCTCATGAAGGGTTATGCTTAAATGCCAACTGATGTTTATTTTCATCATAGCGACACTTACAGTATAACAATGACCAGATATTAGCACTAGCATTAGATCGCTAGCATTTGCAAATTAGCATTAGCATTCAAACATTAACATGACTTTTTGCCTATTTGAATATATATAATGAAGGGTTATGCTTTTAAATGCCATCTGATCTCATATTCTCATCATAGAGTACACTTACAGTATGACAATGAGCAGATATTAGCACTAGCATTAGATCGCTAGCATTAGCAAGTTAGCATTAGCATTCAGACATTAACATTACTGTATTTGCCTATATACAAGAATGGATAAGATTAAATGACATCTGATCTCATATTCTCATGAAGAGTTATGTTTAAATGCCATCTGATCTCTATTCTAATCATAGAGGACACTTACAGTTTAACAATGACCAGATATTAGCACTAGTATTAGATCGCTAGCATTAGCAAGTTAGCATTAGCATTCAAACATTAACATTACTGTATTTGCCTATGTACAAGAATGTATATACTTTTAATGCCATCTGATCTCATATTCTCATGCAGGGTTATGCTTAAATGCCATCTGATGTCTTATTCTCATCATAGAGGACACTTTACAGTATAACAATGAGCAGATATTAGCACTAGCATTATATCGCTAGCATTAGCAGGTTAGCATTAGCATTCAAACATTAACATTACTGTATTTGAATATATATACAAGAAGGGTTAGCTTTTAATGCCATCTGATCTCATATTCTCATCATAGATTACAATACAGTATAACAATGACCAGATATTAGCACTAGCATAAGATCGCTAGCATTAGCAAGTGAGCATTAGCATTCAAACATTAAGATTACTTTATTTGAATATATACAAGAAGGGTATGCTTTATTGCCATCTGATCTCATATTCTCATCATAGAGTGCACTTACAGTATGACAATGAGCAGATATTAGCACTAGCATAAGATCGCTAGCATTAGCAAGTTAGCATTAGTATTCAAACATTAACATTACTGTATTTGCCAATATACAAAGAATGGATAAGATTAAATGCCATCTGAACTCATATTCTCATGAAAAGTTATGCTTAAATGCCATCTGATGTCTTATTCTCATCATGGAGGACACTAACAGTATAACAATGAGCAGATATTAGCACACGCAATTAGATCACTAGCATTAGCAGGTTAGCATTAGCATTCAAACATTAACATTACTGAATTTGCCTTTATACAACAATGGATAAGCATAAATGCCATCTGATCTCATATTCTCATGAAGGGTTATGCTTAAATGCCATCTGATGTCATATTCTGATCATAGAGGACACTTACAGTATAACAATGAACAGATATTAGCACTAGCATTAGATCGTTAGCATTAGCAAGTTAGCAAACATTAAACATTAACATTACTGTATTTGCCTATATACAAGAAGGGTTAATTAAAAGCCATCTGATCTCATATTCTCATGCAGGGTCATGCTTAAATGCCATCTGATGTTTTATTCTCATCATAGAGGACACTTACAGTATAACAATGAACAGATATTAGCACAAGCATTAGATCGCTAGCATTAGCAAGTTAGCATTAGCATTCAAACATTAACAATTACTGTATTTGCCTATATACAAGAATGGATAAGATTAAATTCCATCTGATCTCATTTTCTCATGAAGAGTTATGTTTAAATGGCATCTGATCTCATATTCTCATGCAGGGTCATGCTTAAATGCCATCTGATGTTTTATTCTCATCATAGAGGACATTTACACTATTACAATAAGCAGATATTAGGACTAGCATTAGATCGCTAGCAATAGAAAGTTAGCATTAGCATTCAAACATTAACAATACTCTATTTGCCTATATACAAGAAGGGATAAGCAAAATGCCATCTGATCTCATATTCTCATGCAGGGTTATGCTTAAATGCCATCTGATGTCTTATTTACATCATTGAGGACACTTACAGTATAACAATGAACAGATATTAGCACAAGCATTAGATCGCTAGCATTAGCAAATTAGCATTAGCATTCAAACATTAACATTACTGTATTTGCCTATATACAGGAAGGGGTTAATTAAAAGCCATCTGATCTCATATTCTCATGAAGGGTTATGCTTAAATGCCATCTGATTTCATATTCTCATCATAAAGGACACTTACAGTATAACAATGACCAGATATTAGCACTAGCATTAGATCTATAGCATTAGCAAATTAGCATTAGCATTCAAACATTAACATTACTTTATTTGAATATATACAAGAATGGAAAGGGTTATTCTAATGAAGGGTTTGCTTAAATGCCATCTGATCTCATATTCTAATCATAGAGTACACTTACAGTATGACAATGAGCAGATATTAGCACTAGCATTAGATCGCTAGCATTAGCAAAAGTTAGCATTAGCATTTAAACATTAACATTACTGTATTTGCCAATATACAAGAATGGATAAGATTAAATGCCATCTGATCTCATATTCTCATGAAGAGTTATGCTTAAATGGCATCTGATGTCTTATTCTCAACATGGAGGACACTTACAGTATAACAATGAACAGATATTAGCACTAGTATTAGATCAGAATTAGCATTAGCATTAGCATTCAAACATTAACATTACTGTATTTGGCTATATACAAGAAAAGGTTAATTAAAAAGCCATCTGATCTCATATTCTCATGAAGGGTCATGCTTAAATGCCATCTGATGTCTTATTCTCATCATAGAGGACACTTACAGTATAACAATGAAAAGATATTAGCACAAGCATTAGATCGCTAGAATTAGCAAGATAGCATTAGCATTCAAACATTAACAATACTGTATTTGCCTATATACAAGAATGGATAAGATTTAATGCCATCTGATCTCATTTTTTCATGAAGGGTTATGTTTAAATGCCATCTGATGTCTTATTCTAATCATAGAGGACACTTACAGTTTAACAATGACCAGATATTAGCACTAGTATTAGATCGCTAGCATTAGCAAGTTAGCATTAGCATTCAAACATTAACATTACTGTATTTGCCTATGTACAAGAATGGTTAATTAAAATGCCATCTGATCTCATATTCTCATGCAGGGTTATGCTTAAATGCCATCTGATGTCTTATTCTCATCATAGAGGACACTTACAGTATAAAAATGAGCAGATATTAGCACTAGCATTAGATCGCTAGCATTAGCAAGTTAGCATTAGCATTCAAACATTAACATTACTGTATTTGAATATATACAAGAAGGGTTAAGAATTATTGCCATCTGATCTCATATTCTCATCATAGAGTACATGCCATCTGATACAGTATAACAATGACCAGATATTAGCACTAGCATTATATCGCTAGCATTAGCAAGTGAGCATTAGCATTCAAACATTAACATTACTTTTATTTGAATATATATTAAAAGCAATATTTCATGAAGGGTTAAGCTTTATTGCCATCTGATCTCATATACTCATCATAGAGTGCACTTACAGTATAACAATGAGCAGATATTAGAACTAGCATAAGATCGCTAGCATTAGCAAGTTAGCATTAGTATTCAGACATTAACATTACTGTATTTGCCAATATACAAGAATGGATAAGATTAAATGCCATCTGATCTCATATTCTCATGAAAAGTTATGCTTAAATGCCATCTGATGTCTTATTCTCATCATGGAGGACACTAAAAGTATAACAATGAGCAGATATTAGCACACGCAATAGATCACTAGCATTAGCAGGTTAGCATTAGCATTCAAACATTAACAATACTCTATCTGCCTATATACAAGAAGGGTTAATTAAAAAGCCATCTGATCTCATATTCTCATGCAGGGTTATGCTTAAATGCCATCTGATGTCTTATTCTCATCATTGAGGACACTTTTCAGTATAACAATGAACAGATATTAGCACTAGCATTAGATCGCTAGCATTAGCAAAATAGCATTAGCATTCAAACATTAACAATACTGTATTTGCCTATATACAAGAAGGGGGTTAATTAAAAGCCATCTGATCTCATATTTCTCATGAAGGGTTATGCTTAAATGCCATCTGATGTCTTATTCTCATCATAGAGGACACTTACAGTATAACAATGACCAGATATTAGCACTAGCATTAGATCTATAGCATTAGCAAATTAGCATTAGCATTCAAACATTAACATTACTTTATTTGAATATATACAAGAAGGGTTAAGCTTTTTTATTGCCATCTGATCTCATATTCTCAATCATAGAGTACACAGAGACTTACAGTATGACAATGAGCAGATATTAGCACTAGCATTAGATCGCTAGCATTAGCAAGTTAGCATTAGCATTCAAACATTAACATTACTGTATTTGCCTATATACAAGAATGGATAAGATTAAATGCCATCTGATCTCATATTCTCATGAAGAGATATGCTTAAATGCCATCTGATGTCTTATTCTCATCATGGAGGACACTTACAGTATAACAATGAACAGATATTAGCACTAGCATTAGATCGTTTAGCATTAGCATTCAAACATTAACATTACTGTATTTGCCTTTATACAAGAATGGTTAATTAAAATGCCATCTGATCTCATATTCTCATGAAGGGTTATGCTTAAATGCCATCTGATGTCTTATTCTCATCATTGAGGACACTTACAGTATAACAATGAAAAGATATTAGCACAAGCATTAGATCGCCAGAATTAGCAAGATAGCATTAGCATTCAAACATTAACAATACTGTATTTGCCTATATGCATGAATGGATAAGATTAAATTCCATATGATCTAATTTTATCATGAAGAGTTATGTTTAAATGCCATCTGATCTCTTATTCTCATCATAGAGGACATTTACAGTATTACAATGAGCAGATATTAGCACTAGCATTAGATCGCTAGCATTAGCAAGTTAGCATTAGCATTCAAACATTAACAATACTGTATTTGCCTCTATACAAGAAGGGTTAATTAAAAGCCATCTGATCTCATATTCTCATGAAGGGTTATGCTTAAATGCCATTTGATCTCTTATTTTCATCATAAAGGACACTTACAGTATAACAATGACCAGATATTAGCACTAGCATTAGATCGCTAGCATTTGCAAATTAGCATTAGCATTCAAACATTAACATGACTTTATTTGAATATATACAAGAAGGGTTAAGCTTTTATTGCCATCTGATCTCATATTCTCATCATAGAGTACACTTTACAGTATGACAATGAGCAGATATTAGCACTAGCATTAGATCGCTAGCATTAGCAAGTTAGCATTAGCATTCAAACATTAACATTACTGTATTTGCCTATATACAAGAATGGATAAGATTAAATGACATCTGATCTCATATTCTCATGAGGAGTTATGTTTAAATGCCATCTGATCTCTTATTCTAATCATAGAGGACACTTACAGTTTAACAATGACCAGATATTAGCACTAGTATTAGATCGCTAGCATTAGCAAGTTAGCGTTAGCATTCAAACATTAACATTACTGTATTTGCCAATATACAAGAATGGATAAGATTAAATGCCATCTGATCTCATATTCTCATGAAAAGTTATGCTTAAATGCCATCTGATGTCTTATTCTCATCATGGAGGACACTAACAGTATAACAATGAGCAGATATTAGCACACGCAATAGATCACTAGCATTAGCAGGTTAGCATTAGCATTCAAACATTAACATTACTGAATTTGCCTTTATACAACAGTGGATAAGCATAAATGCCATCTGATCTCATATTCTCATGCAGGGTTATGCTTAAATGCCATCTGATGTCTTATTCTGATCATAGAGGACACTTACAGTATAACAATGAACAGATATTAGCACTAGCATTAGATCAAGTAGCATTAGCATTCAAACATTAACATTACTTTATTTGCCTATATACAAGAAGGGTTAATTAAAAAGCCATCTGATCTCATATTCTCATGCAGGGTCATGCTTAAATGCCATCTGATGTTTTATTCATCATAGAGGACACTTACAGTATAACAATGAACAGATATTAGCACAAGCATTAGATCGCTAGCATTAGCAAGTTAGCATTAGTATCATTCAAACATTAACAATACTGTATTTGCCTATTAACAAGAATGGATAAGATTAAATTCCATCTGATCTCATTTTCTCATGAAGAGTTATGTTTTAAATGGCATCTGATCTCTTATTCTCATCATAGAGGACATTTACACTATTACAATGAGCAGATATTAGGACTAGCATTAGATCGCTAGCAATAGAAAGTTAGCATTAGCATTCAAACATTAACAATAATTTCATCTGCCTATATACAAGAAGGGTTAATTAAAAGCCATCTGATCTCATATTCTCATGCAGGGTTATGCTTAAATGCCATCTGATGTCTTATTTACATCATTGAGGACACTTACAGTATAACAATGAACAGATATTAGTACAAGCATTAGATCGCTAGCATTAGCAAATAGCATTAGCATTCAAACATTAACAATACTGTATTTGCCTATATACAGGAAGGGTTAATTAAAAGCCATCTAATCTCATATTCTCATGAAGGGTTATGCTTAAAATGCCATCTGATTTCTTATTCTCATCATAAAGGACACTTACAGTATAACAATGACCAGATATTAGCACTAGCATTAGATCTATAGCATTAGCAAATTAGCATTAGAATTCAAACATTAATATTAGTTTATTTGAATATATACAATAAGGGTTAAGCTTTATTGCCATCTGATCTCATATTCTCATCATAGAGTACACTTAAAATATAACATTGAACAGATATTAGCACTTGCATTAGATCTATAGCATTAGCATGTTAGCATTAGCATTCAAACATTAACATTACTTTATTTGAATATATACAAGAAGGGTTAAGCTTTATTAACATCTGATCTCATATTCTCATCATAGAGTACACTTACAGTATAACAATGAACAGATATTAGCACTAGCATTAGATCGCTAGCATTAGCAAGTTAGCATTAGCATTCAGACATTAACATTACTGTATTTGCATATATAGAAGTTGGGTTAATCTTTATTGCCATTTGATCTCATATTCTCATCATAGAGTACACGCACAGTATAACAATGACCAGATATTAGCACTAGCATTATATCGCTAGCATTAGCAAGTGAGCATTAGCATTCAAACATTAACATTACTGGATTTGCCGATATACAAGAATGGATAAGCTTTAATGCCATCTGATCTCATATTTTCATGAAGGGTTATGCTTAAATGCCATCTGATGTCTTATTCTCATCATAGATTAAACTTACAATATAACAATTAGCAGATATTAGCACAAGCATTAGATCTTTAGGATTAGCAAGTTAGCATTAGCATTCAAACATTAGCATTACTGTTTTTGCCTATATACAAGAAGGGTTAATTAAAAACCATCTGATCTCATATTCTCATGAAGGGTTAAGCTTAAATGCCATCTGCTCACATATTCCCATCAGAGAGGACACTTACAGTATAACATTGAGCAGATATTAGCACTAGCATTAGATCGCTAGCATTAGCAAGTTAGCATTAGAATTAAAACATTAACATTACTTTATTTGCCTATATACAAGAATGTATTAGCTTTAATGCCATCTGATCTCATATTCTCTTGAAGAGTTATATTTAAATGATATCTGATGTCTTATTCTCATCATAGAGACACTTACAGTATAACAATGAGCAGATATTGGC